>CM071164.1:10247500-10847500 GCA_036417725.1 Clanis bilineata
TGGCTGTCAATAAAAATTGTGTAAATAAACGATTAATTTTCAATAACACAAAGATTTCAAATTGTAGGTAATATTTAAGTTTAAAATTTTTGGGGTAAGATAAAGAAAAGGAATCATTATCATACTTATTTCTTATTATTCTCCATAATAATTAAACTTGATAGAAATAAGAGAAAAAGAAGAGTAATATGCATATTTCCAACACCTGCGATCTGCGTATATACTTGGATATTTGACTATGGTTTTTTTATACACAATTTTATATGTTATAGCATATAAAACGAAAAAGAAACCCTTTTGCAACAACTGCATCGAAATTGGTTGAAAAAAGAGGCAGTAATTCATATTTTAAATTCTGGAGTGAGGGCATATTGGAGAAATCTTGCTATCCCTTTCCAACGCACATACCGTTATGGCGTGACGTGATTATACTGATACTTATCTTTCCTGCAGTTTGAAGGTTACACCAAACTTAAAAGGCTTATAACTTTTTCATTTTTGACAATATTTCAATATTTCTTTCTGTTTTATATTTTAGACGACATAAATTTCATATAAAATTAATAAAAAAAAAATTGTCACGTACCCAATTATCCAATGTCTATTTCTACCAACAAGCAGCCAAGTAATGTGTTCCGGTTTGAAGGCGGATGAAGAGCGCAGTGTAGTGCCACGCCAGTGCTCTTTGTGTTGCTGCTACTCAGGGGTAGTCGTATCCCTGACCATCAGGCTTCTTCGTCTCGACATTCGATTATAATTTTTTTTTTTTTATAGCAGAGATTGGCAATCGAGCAGATGGGTCACCTGATGGTAAGTGATCTCCACCGCTCATAGACACCCAAGACACAAAAAGAATCATGGGTGCGTTGCCAACCTAAAACGAGGAAATGGAAGGGGAGGGACGGGGATTGGGAAAGGGAGTGGGGAAATGGGCCACTGGAAATCTCACTCACCGAACGAAACGCGACAGCAAGCTGCCACTTTACGTCGGTTTTCTGTGAGACAGTGGTATCTAAGCGGTCGAGCCGGCCCATTCGTGCTATAGAAATCTTACAACAAAATCTTACATCGATATGTAAGTGTACAATTTATCGATACTTTCCCCACCCTATCCAGTTAACTCCTTCATAAGGGCATGTCATAATAATAGCATAAATCTTGTTGAGCCGACGCGACGCTGTAGCTACCTGTATGTTTGTGTATTTTTTGTGACTCATTTTGCTTGACCTCGGCTTTTATAACATACTTACTTTTGCTAGCGGTTATGCTCGGTTAGATAAAAAGGACTGACTGCCTCGGTGGCGTGGTGGTATTTCGGTACGACTACGGTTCTGAGGTCTCGGGTTCGATCCCTGGGTCGGGCAAAGTGATATTGGATTTTTCCATATCAGCCCGGAGTCTGGAATTTGTGCCCGATATGGCGATAGGCTCGCCCCTTTTCACATCTGGGACGGCACTAAGCTCAGCGAAATGTGGGTGGTGAAATGTACTAGTTGGCTAGTGCGCCTCTGCCTACCCCTTCGGGGATACAGGCGTGAGCTTATGTGCTGTCACCATGTGAGATTCCACTAATATATATATGTTACATAAGCGTATGGGCCACCGGAGGCCCAACCGCCCAGGACTATCTACAACTTTGAAAAGAGCATTTTATTAGTGTGTATACGCTTTAGTTTAACCCGTTGCAACATATACATTTAGGTTACATAAGTGTCTCGGCCTCTGGAGGCCAAGCCGCCCGTCACTAAACAAAAACTCACATCGAATTTTGCTGTAGAAAAAATCTCCTATTAAACCACGATAAGGGTCACAGCGATAGTAGCAGCGATAGCTCAGTTGGGAATGGTACGGACTGCCGAGACAAGTGTCGGAGGTTCGAGACCAACCCCAAAATGTAGCATACACCTCTGACTTTTCTATGTTAAGTGTATTTTCATTGTGAAATATCGCTTGCTATAACGGTGAAGAAAAACATCGTGAGGAAACCTGCATACCTGAGAATTTCTTCACAGGAATTTCGAAGGTATGTGAAGTCTACCAACCCGCATTAGGCCAGCGTGGTAGACTAAGGCCTAACCCCTCTCATTAGTAGAGGAGGCCCATGCCCAGCGGTGGGACAGTAATATTACAGGGCTAATATTATATTATAAGGGTCACAACCTCGCTGGGTGTTTGACCGTTTTCAAGATAATCAAGTGAATCTATTGTTCATTCGTCTAGCATCTGATACTGTTAATGAAACGAAAACATTTTACAGTTATTCGTTCATCGTTCTATACAATATCGATCGTAAGTTCATTCCAGTATATGCAGATACAAAGCGATTTGTGTTATAAAATCTCGTGTTGGAATTTAATTTTGAATAAGAAACGACGTCTATAGTAGAAAATGAATTATTATTTTTCTAATAGTCCTGACCTCATAGTTAGATATAATACACGTAAGCTCACGCCTGTATCCCAGAAGGGGTAGGCAGATGCGCACTAGCGAACTAGTACACCCAGATTTTGTCGAGATTAGTTTCGTCCCAGATGTGAAACGAGGCGAGCCTACCTCAATATCGGGCACAAATTTCAGACTCCGTGTTGATACGGAGAAATCCAATATAATTTTACCCGACACGGGGATCGAACCCGAGACCTTAGGACAATAGCCATATTGATAAATTGATATCGTAGTTAGAAAATCTTGTGTTATGTGTACTCATATACCTACAATCAAAAATAATATGAAGAGACTAAATGGGGCAAAAATGTGTAACACTTGTAGCAATAGGAAATTCGGTATTCCCTACCTACATCTATGGGAAAAAAGGCTTGAGTGTATGTATGATGTAGGTATCAGAAACTACCCGAAACGATTATCTCTGTATGAAGATCGAAAGTCGCTGGATGCAGGCCGCTTCCAACAGATCGATCTGGAAACCTTTGGGGGACGCCTATGTTCAGCAGTGGACGTCCTATGGCTGATGCTGATGATGATGAGAATCGAATTTACGGCATAAACCTTAAAAAAATATTGATCCCTGTCCTGGGTTCTGAACACAGGTCATCAAGGTTTCTCAGTCTAAATACTTTGCCAAAATGGCAAAAACAATGAGACAATATAAAAATACTAAGCATTTTTATTTTATTTGTGGTTTCATTTCAGTTAGCCTCAAGAAATAAATTCTCTTAGCTTTGAGAATTCGCATGAACAACTTAAAACAGCTCAAGTTTTCTAATTCTCAGATTTGGTTTAATAAAATCATAAAGTTTCTTAGGAATTTTTAATTGATGACAAAATCAAATGCATAAGCGACCTCCAGAATTAATTAGGCTGGCCGCTAACGAGCGAACTCTGAATGTCAGGGCGTAGATCGTGAGTCCTAATCCGGGCACAGCAAAGTTTTTACATTACACCAAATAGTAAGCGCAGTGCAGTAAAAAAAATAGCGACCACAGACAAAAAATGTGTTTATCGGAGGTCATCAAAATTATGCCATACGTGACTGTTGTATAATTTCCTAGTCCGATGAAGAGAGCAAGAAGAGATAAAGTGGAAGAGAGATAGAAATATAGTGATAAGGTAACAGGTGGTAGAAGGTATATTTTTCTCATCTCGTCTCCTTGGTTTAGTGGTAACGCATATGGACTATGGAGTAAGAAGTCCTGGGTTTGAAACTGAGGTCAGGAAAAGCGTTTTTTTTTGTTATATTATATGATTTTTTAAGACTTTTTTTATATCAGAGTCTGGGAAACGAGCTGATGTGTCATTGATCTCCACCGCCCAAAGACATCCAAGACACAAAAATAATCATGGGTGCGTTGCCATCCTAAAAGGAGGGAACGGAAGGGGAGGGGAAAGGGAGGGGGGAAATGGGCCACCGGAAAAGTCACCCACCGAACGAAACGCGACGGCAAGCTGCCACTTTACGTCAGATTTCTGTGAGACAGTGGTATCTAATCGATCAAGCCAGCCCGTTCGTGCTGTAGACGTTGCAGTTTACAGCGTGGCTCTACCTCTCAAATATGATAAATTCATGGCAAAGTGATCAAGACTCTTATTTCAACGCAATTAAGTTCTATTTGTGTATTCGCTTACTCCTTATTTGCTCGAGTTGAATCCGCGTTGACTTGACACTTAGCGCTGAGCTTTAATTTGTTGTACTTGCATTTTAAATACCATTGCTTAAACGCGCAGTTCAAAGCCATTTCTGTGACGTAAACCGTAGTTTTCTTTTAATTAATATGCCCAACTGAAAGTGACTAATAATTACAACCGACCTTGAGTTAATGAAGTGACCTCATTTAAAGGCCTTATTATGCGATAAACTTGGTTCTTGGAAAGTTATAGAATTTTTTACTAATAAAACATACACACGCAGTCATAGCTTAGCTGAGAGTGTTACGGAGTTCAAAGATGGGTTGTTCGTGGTGGGAGGTTCGAAGTAACTTCAAGGAGCATACACCTCCGACTTTTCTATGTTAAGTGTGTATTGATTGTGAATTATCGCTTGCTATAACGGTGTTTCCTACAGGTCGATCTGGAAATCTTTGGGGGAGGCCTATGTTCAGCAGTGGACGCCCTATGGTTGATGATGATGATGATGATCATAATGATAACGGTGAAGGAAAACTTCGTGCATACCTGAGAATTCTCCACAAACATTTCGAAGGTATGTGAAGTATACCAACCCGCATTAGGCCAGAGTGGTAGACTAAGGCCTAACCCCTCTCATTAATAGAGGAGGCCCGTACCCAGCAGTGGAACAATAATATTACAGGACCAATTTTATTACTAATTAGCAAAATTTATTCAAGTTGTCATAGAATACATAATCGTACTACGTTCAGACTTTTCACTTTATAAATGCCCTGAAACATAATTCCTAGTGTCCATTTCTCTTTCTTTTTCTATTAGACATTCTGTACTATTAGCCTTTATAAGAAGTAGAATAAAATTTCTTCTAATTAGTCTTTTGAACGGTAATATCTGCCTAGCACTTTCATTGTCTCAATTTGTAAAAATCTGAGAGGCGTCGTGCAAGAGACGTCTATTCCTTTCTGCGTGTACTACATCAAAATCAGAAAGGCCCGCTATACAAAAGCCCCTTCGTGTGTCTTAAGTCATTTGACAGCCACAGTATTATAAAGGTGAGCACAGACCAAGACGCGACGCGACGAGAGAGACTCGCACGGGAAATCGTTAAACATAATGATTTCTTAGGTTTACGCGAATGTTATTCATTGGAATAAAACTATTTTTACGGATTCTATCACGTTGCAATGCAAAGCTTTCGAAACGTCGGGCATAAAATGAAAACCAAAACGTGATAGAATCCGTAAAAATAGTTTTATTCCAATCGTTAAACATGTTTACACGTGGCTTTTTTTTATTTGTAATGGTAGATGAGCATAATTTTGTAATTTAATTTGCCCAGAACTGGATCCCTCAGACAGAGTTGACGTCAGGCGGCCGGTTGTAAAAACTAAGCTAAATCTTCTCTGCAACTGGCTTGAAATAATGTGTGGCGCCGACCCCAAATTAAAGTGAGATAAGGGTGGTAGAAAGAAAGAAATAAGTGGACGGTAAGTGACGCTAAGTGGTTATTACCTCTATGAATTTTACCTACACGATTTACAAATCCAGTTCATGTATGCTTTTTTACTAAAATTTATTCCTACTTTACCCGACTACTGCAAAGCGTAAAGAGAAGGTTATAATTTTATCAATCTATGTATGTTTATATTCGTATATCTTAAACAGTAGCGTTAAATTACTCATCTGATTTTGATATTTTTTTTAAAACACACACATAGTCTTGACCCCACACTAGGTATATATAACCTGTATCATGGGTGTCAGAGACTATGAGAGACTTTCGGTCTCACAACACCCAGACTTGAAACAAATATCTGTGGGCCACACAAACATTTGTCTCAATGCGGAAATTGAACCCGCGGTCTCTCGCTTCACAGCCAGCTACTCGCCCGCTGCGCCACGGAGGCTGTCAAATGAGATGTCAATCGATTTAGTATTATATTCCGAGTAACATACGCTGCTTTTTAACCAAAAAAAGGCACAGTGATTCAGAAAAACTTTTACTCTCGTGAACCATGATTTAAACAGATTTCCTTAATTATTTTTTTTGCGTATTTTCCATGTCAGGTTTCAGGGTTTCAAATTTAGGATTCGAATTTATTGTTGTTAAAAAATGCTATAACAACGCGCTTCGTCGCGTCTTGGTGTGAGCCGACCCTTAGCCAACATTGCATCTTTTGTTATCCCGTTTGAGAATTGTGTTCCAGACAGCTCCTTTTGAATGCCTGCCGGAATCTATTGTCACAAGAACTAATTACACCCTCTACTTCTACTGTGAACTAGAAAAATGAGACAAAAAAAATGTACTTTACTTAAATTTCATAGGATTTAACCACTTCTTTTAAGGCAAACCCCCAGAAAAGGGTTGACGGTTGGTCATAAAAACCAAGCCAAATCCTGTCTGCAATATGCTTGAAAATGTGTTGCGCTAGGCCGAGTGCATAGTGACTGCATTATTTATTTTGTGCTGGAAAAAGAAACCGACAATGGATTTATGGATAGTCACAAGAATCAAGAAAGAAAAGAATTATCGAGAAAGGAATGTTGCGGTGTTTTGGGCATGTAGAGAGGATGGATGAAAGGAGGTTGACAAAGCAAATATATATGGCAAGTGTGAATGGTAGAGTTGGAAGGGGAAGACCTCATCGAACTTTCTCTGACCAAGTCAGAGATATACTCGAGAAATGTCATGTTAAAAGCACCCTAAACCGACGTGCATGCATGAAGAATGTAATGAGTCTGAATGAGGCGAAAGAAGTACGTAAGGATCGTAGCAAGTGGAAATCCGTTGTCTCTGCCTCCCCTATGGGAAAAAGGCGTGAGTCTATGTATGTATGTACAAGAATTATGCCGGCCTATTTAAGCTTCATCCAACTCTGAAGATTACATAATAATAAGCTGAAGGAAAGTATTTAATAAAGAGCTACATATTAAAATGTTTTAATATGAAACTTCGTCGCAAATTAAACTAGATGATACAAATAATAATGACAGCCTCCGTGGCGCAGCGGGTGAGTAGCCGGCTGTGAAACATGAGTTCGCGGGTTTCCCGCACCGAAACAAATGTCTGTGTGGCCCACAGATATTTGTTTCGGGTCTGGGTATTGTGAGACCGAAAGTCTCGTAGTTTCTGATACCCACGATACAGGTTACACCTAGTGTGGGGTCAGGACTGTGTGTGACTGTTGGGTGTATTTATGATTATTATTTAAAAACTGACTGCCTCGGTGGCGTGGTGGTATTTCGGTACGACTACGGTTCTGAGGTCTCGGGTTCGATCCCCGGGTCGGGCAAAGTGATATTGGATTTTTCCATATCAGCCCGGAGTCTGGAATTTGTGCCCGATATGGCGATAGGCTCGCCCCCTATCACATCTGGGACGGAACTAAGCTCGGCGAAATGTGGGTGTTCTAGTTCGCTAGTGCGCCTCTGCCTACCCCTTCGGGGATACAGGCGTGAGCTTATGTATGTATGTATGTATTTAAGAACTGGCAACAATCTTGGTAGACAATGGACCTTACTTATATAAACAGTTTAGCTGAGCAAACGGTAAAGAATAGTCTGCCCCTTTCATTTTTAAACAATGTGACACAAGGAAAAAAGGGACAGAATTCTTTATGCTTTTATTCTTTACCGTTTGCTCAACTAAACTGTTTTAAGTAAGGCCCATTATGTGTATGGTACGTGGCTTTTTAATATTGTAATTTATATTACCAGTCGTCTCCTGCTTATTTTAGTGGCAGCGTATATGATCTGTGAACAGGAAGGTCCTGAGTTCGATTCCTAGGTTTTTTATTTATTTTGAGTGGTAAAGCCACGCTGTAGACAGTAACGTGTACAGCACGAATGGGCCGGCTCGACCAGTTTGATGTTTGTCTCACAGAAAACTGACTAAAATGGCAGCATGTGGCGCGTTTCGTTCAGTAAGTGAGATTTTCGGTCGCCCATTTAGCCCCTCCCTTTCTCAATACCTTTTCCCTCCCCTTCCATTCTCTCCTTTTAGGTTGGCAACGCACCATGATTATTTTTGTGTCTTGGGTGTCTATGGGCCAGAGACTCAGAGAGCACTTACCGTCAGGTGACCGATCTGCACGTTTGCCAGTCTCTGCTATAAAAAAAACGCGCGAAGTGTTTTTCTAATATGATTTGACCTGGTTTGGATCCTCCAGAAAAGGTTTGACGTCAGCAGTCGGTCGTAAATAATAATAATAATCATTTATTTCAGATAACATTATGCATATTATTCGATATAGTTAAGAAATTAAATTTATTTATAACATTTTAGTTAAAGTTCTATGTTCTAGTTATATTATGCCAGCCACCATTCCTGCCATATGCCATTCCCATACAATCCATTCCCTTACACTCTATTCCTATTTCCCCTTATCACTCTATCTCAGCCATCCCATCGTTATTATGTCCATACTTGCCTGCCTGTTGTCAAATTCAAATATATAATGTAAATTATATTAATCCTAATTTAAAAATTTACTTGTGTTGACTTGTCATAAGTGCTTTTTTACATGCCTACGTGATCAATAAAGATTATTTTATTTTATTTATGAAATTGTAGTAAAAACTAAGCCAAATCCCTTCTGCAACATGCTTGAAAAAGTGTGTTTCGCCGACCCCACAATAAAGTGAGATAAGGGCAGTTAGAAAGAAAGATTCAGGGTAAAGAATGTGTTGTTTATGTATCTTATTTTTTTTGTAAGTTATAATATCACGCCTGTATCCCCAAAGCGATAGACAGAGGCGAACTAGCGAACTAAAACACCCAAATTGTTCCGAGCTCATTTCCGTCCCATATCGGGCACAAATTTCTAGGCTAATGAGGAGAAAACTCAAAATCATTTTTATTCGACCCGGAATCGAACCCGAGACTTCAGGACGGTAGTCGTACCGCGTATGCAATAATGCGTAAAGCGACTAAGCCATCGAAAGTATTTTATTTACCGAAATACGAATAAATTATTTAAAAGACTGGAGGGGCGTGTAAATAGCCCAAGCTCCACGCGGGATCGTAATCGTGAAAAAGTGTTAAGGTACATTAATAACTACCTACACAATAGAGAAAGATTACACCTTGCCTCACAAATCAACCAAACAGCAACCAACTGAATCGTAAGCCACTCACCTGGAATATTCGAAGCCGCTACGCAGTCCAGCAAATCAGTATCCACTAACAGCTCCAACCCCGGGGTGGTAGGTACATTGGTATATGGTGCTTGACGATTTCGTACGTGCACTCACTTATCACATACAAGGAGTCCACTAATGCACTCGTGAGAACAAGGTCTTTTTATTAGCACAATGCCATGTTCAGTTTAAAGTCCAGAGCACATCTTGTCTGGAGGCTTCACTTCTTGAAGGAGCCGTTCAAGTTACAACGACGAAAAAAATAGGAAGAGTCAACGCGCATGCGCCGAACCGCCGAATTCTTCATCCATCTGGCGGAAGTTTTTGGCGAACGCAAGAATTGTCCAATTACAGTGAACGGCATCACATCGTATATTAGCGTAAATTGCATTCAAATGAGTGACCCGTTCGACCACAGATGGCGCTGATAAGTAGTTGCGAGGACAAGATGTCATGAATTGCAATTAATTAAATATATATTAATAAAAAATGCTCAACCATGCTCCCCGCGTTGAAAGTTCCAAGAACTTTCGAAAGAAAAAAAATAATGCTACATTCTATTAAAGAACTTATAACAGAATGAAACTATTCAAATATTTTTAAGTTAATTATAAATGAGAATAATTGTCATTAAACAAGAATTAAATGAGAAAAATCTCACGTAACAACATTGTCAACCGTGAGTTAATTGAATTAAATTAAATTAAATGATTACTCATGACTGAAACTTATTGAGTAGGTATAGGGTACAACTTAACAATAGGGCGCTTAAAATTGCCAAATTTTGTTTTTACCGTCGCGACCCTCACGACATTATCAGTACCCGGATAAACTTCGGTTATTATTCCGATTGGCCAACTTAAAGGCGGTGAATCGTCTTGACCCACAAGTACAACAGTTCCGACCTGAACTGGTTTCTCTGGGGTTGCCCATTTCTGCTTAACTTGCAGAGTGTGCAAATACTCGATTCTCCACTTTTTCCAAAACGATTGGACCATACTATCCAGCAGCTGTTTACGTTGTAATAAATTAACACGTTCATGAGTTACGTCAGCGGCCGGTAAATACTTCAATGGGGTTGACATTAAAAAATGTGCGGGTGTGATAACCTCCGGATGCGGATCAGAAGTTACCACATTTAAAGGACGAGAGTTAAGTATACATTCTATCTGCACTAAAACAGTTTGTAACTCTTCGTATGAAAGCAGTTGATTACCGATAACCCGATATAAGTGAGTTTTTAAACATTTTATATTAGACTCCCACATTCCGCCGAAGTGGGGCGATCTTGGAGGAATCATTTTCCAATTTATCCGTTGTAATTTCAATTCCGCGGATATAATTGAATTAAATTTGGAATTTAAAAGAAACTTATAGAGCTCATCAAGTTGAGCTTTTGCACCAACAAAATTAGTACCATTGACGGTACATTTTGACGGTAATTTACCAGTTTTAATTAATTTTATGTCCTGTACAAAATGTACAGATTGAACCTCGCGAATCATAGCTCGTTCCGAGATTATCAAACCTTCAACAGATTTCAATCTGTCATCTTTTCGATGTATGAAACGAAAAATGCAGACGATAGTACGCAATAACTTGTCCCATGACGAGACGCGCTGAGACAACTGACACAACAAGGGGAGTTCCGGTTGCGTCGTCACTGTCAGAACATTTATCTTATGTTCAGGTAGCTCTCCAATATTTGTGGGAGCAAACGGTTTAATAGGCCAAGCTTCGGGATCGCTAAGCATCCACGCGGGACCATTCCACCACAAGTCATGAGAGACGAGGTGGGATGGTAGCATGCCCCGAGAAAGGCAGTCACTAGGATTATCTTTCCCAGCTATATGAAAGAAATGCTCAGGAGCCAAATTTTCGTGGCACTGGGCAATGCGGTTACTTACAAAGATTGACCAACGGTGCGGGGATGAATGTATCCACGATAACTCAATCGTTGAGTCCGAAAATGCATACACTTCAGCGATTGGCATGCGTGCAGCGTATGTGTCCTTAACAATTTTGACTAATTTAGCCATTAGCACGGCGGCGCATAACTCGAGCCGAGCGAGCGTTATTATTTTTGTTGGCGACACTTTCGATTTTGCACACAAAAGTCTCACCCTTATACCCGACGGATATGTGCAATGTGCATAAATCACACATCCATATCCGTCCATACTCGCATCACAGAACGCAACAAGTCGGACAACGCAATCCATTCGAACACCAATATGTCGCGAAATACGCAATGTGGCGAGCAATGAAAATTCTTGCGCAAGCGATAGAAAAGCTTTAACCACATGCTCCGGTGCGGGATCATCCCAACCGATTTTGCTAAGCCATAATTCCTTTATCAGTAACTTAGCATAAAGAATTACGGGAGCAACCAAACCAAGAATATCAAACAAACGGGCTACCACAGACAGTATATTCCGTTTTGTACATTTCTCAGTAATTGGAGCGGATGTGAAAAAGAACTTATCCTTACACGGATCCCAGGACATCCCGAGAACCTTTGATGAACTGCTTCCGGTGTCAAATTCCAATGATTTGCGATGCGAATCAGGGAGACTATTAAGTAACGTCGGTGAATTACTGGCCCATTTAACTAAGTCAAATGAACCTGCTTGAAACAAAGCAATAAGATCCTGAGAAAGCTGCTTAGCAGTCGCTTCATCAGGAGCGGAATGCACTAAGTCATCCATGTATAAAAACCCATTAACTATTTTTGCAGCTTCAGGGAAATTCGTACTCATATCCGTAGCCAGCTGTCGCACAGTGCGCATAGCTAAATAAGGGCTGGACTTGAGCCCAAAAGGAACGCGATTAAATTGAAATGTGCGAATCATTTCATTCTCATTAAAACGAAATAATATGCGCAAATATTTACGCTGGTCATGAGGAACACCAATACGTAAATACATTTGTTTAATATCAGCATTCATAGCGATTGGGAATAAACGGAAATCTAACAAAAGCAAAAATAAATCGGCCTGTAAATTAGGGCCAGTATGCAAAACGTCATTCAAAGACAATCCGGTATGTGTCTTCGCGCTGGCGTCGAGAACAATGCGCGGCATCGGTTTGTCCGAGCGAACAACGGCATGATGCGGTATGTAATAACCGCTATCGGAGATTTTGGATTCGTCAACTTCGCTTAAATAACCGTTTTGTACATAATCCTGTATAACATTATTATAGGATTCTCTCAATGACGGAAGTTTATGAAACTGTCTTTCCAACGCCACAAATCGACGGTGAGCTACAGACCGGGAATTACCGAGTTCAGAAGGATCTTTACAAAAAGGCAGATTAACTGTATAGCGCCCTTCGTGATCACGAGTCACGGAGGACGTAAAAATATTTTCACATTCCGTCTCTTCCGGCGACAACCAGTGAGTCTGAGGTAACTCCTCAAGTTCCCAAAATTTTTGAACTAAGTCATTTAGTGCTAACGCCGTAAAAGAAGACGTGTTATCAGAGATACCGTCATCACGAGGGTAATTTCCCATCAAAACATAACCGAATACGGTCGCCAACGCGAGTGGAGCGCGAGTCCCTGACTCGATCCTACTTCCCAAGTATATGTACGGAAATAGCTGCGCACCCAACACGACGTCGATATTACCAGGGATGTTCCAACCTAAATCTGCGAGCGGTACGTCACGAAGATGATTTAAGTCACTATCCATCTCTATTAAATGCGAAGGTAATTGATCGGTTATGGATCGAACAACTAGTGCACGTATACTGAATTTTTGTTCAGGATATACGCGGGATTCAATATCCAAATAAACATAACCATAAATCGGTCGTGAAGTAGAACCAATACCATTAACAAAGGAATTACTTAACGGTATTATTTGTAAATTAAGTTTCTGGCAACAATCAGTTGTTATTAAATTATTTTGGGAGCCGTTGTCAATTAAACAACGCACTACCTTCTTACATCCTGTATAATTACCCTTAGGTCGAGCGTACACTTGAGCGGTTGCTAACAAGATAGTAGCACTCGATACTACTGGCAGTGCAACCGATGTATTGTCACACTGCGCCGGTGAAGTTATTATATTCGCATCCGTATGTGTCGTTTGTCTAACTATATTATGACTCACGGCATCACTAGCGATCCGAGTGGCGGGCTGCGGCGGCGTCGGTAACGAACTAGCACCGGACAGCGACGAAAGCCCGAGCGCGGCAGACGTCGCGGGTACCGAGACCGACTCAACAGAATTATTCAAGTCGGAAACGGTCATTACATATGATTTTGTTACATTTTTATTTTTCGTAAAATGTAAACACTTATGATGTCGTTTCTTGCATATCTCGCAAACTGACGACGAGTTACAACTTGATAAACTATGCGATACACTTAAACAGTTAACACAACCACGCTTAGATTTAATAAATTCATATCGCGCATGCGGAGTAGGCAACTTCTTAAACTCCGAGCAACTATAAAGTTGAACGTGATCATTTTTATTGCAATACGCACAATGTGACGTAGGCGCGTCCGCAAGCGGAGCCCCGACCGCGTCGGAGGCACCGTGCGCCTGCGGGAAAGTGTTGTCGCTTACGACGAAAGACTTGTAGGTATGTTGTACGCGCTTATCGCGTGGCGCTTGAACGGGAGGTTTTTTCGTATTCGAATACGCACACACGGTAGCCGACCGTTCTAAAATCTTAACTTGATCTTGAACGAACTTAATTAACGTCTCAGTAGACGGGAATTCAACGTCACGAACTGACATCTCAAATGCTTGAATGGTTTGAGAATCCATCTTTCTCAGTGCACAGTTCAGTAATATAAAGTCGGTTAAATCAGATATACCTAACTGTTTTAGAGCTGACATTGAGGAAGTATATTTATCTATAAACCAACTCAAGCTATTGCTACTATGCGCACAAGCCTTTAGATCGAGAATATTATTTAGATAATGAGTACCTAACTCTCGCTTATCTTGGTATTTTTTCACCAAATTATTCCAGATAATATTATAGGTTTCACCATTAGGTACAATACCTGCCGTAACCTTCAATGCGTTGTGTGTCAATTTACCTACTAAGTACTGCACACGCTGCGAGTCAGTAAGCTGTTTATTTTCGTGAATATTTGCTTTAAACGACTCATAAAAAATAGGCCAATTTTCAAACTTACCATCAAAACTAGCTAATTGGACAGGCGGTAATTTTATACCTTTATGGGTTTCCGAATCTTTGTTGTCAAGGCGCGACGGCAACTTATCCGTGCTCATCTTATTTCGAACGCGTTTAATACGAATATACAGATCTTCGAATGATTCTAAACAGGCATAATCGGGACTCGATTCCGGTTTTAGTGTTAAATTTATTTGATTTATTTGATCTATAATGGACTCGAACTTACTTCTGATGTCATCAATAGTCTCAGTTTCAGTCATGAATTCCTCATTCGATCGCGACTCGAAAGAAACAATGTTTTTCGACATATTAAAAATACGATTAACGCGCTTGAACAACAGTTCTTTTTTATGCTCAAGCATAGCTAACATAGTTTGCTGGCTTGTTTGAGCCATTTTAAAGCTTAAAAACCTTATAAAACGTGAGAAAACTCAAAATTACAATTAACTCACTGTTATCAAATAATTACGTGAAATATTGCGAAACTTGCAATATGGCGGAAATGGATGCCAATAATCGGCGAAACAGTAACTTTTTACCAACTTTAATTACGCAAAAAGTACTATACTGATGAGCATCCGAGCTCGTAAAGGACCATAAGGGATGGAGGGGCGTGTAAATAGCCCAAGCTCCACGCGGGATCGTAATCGTGAAAAAGTGTTAAGGTACATTAATAACTACCTACACAATAGAGAAAGATTACACCTTGCCTCACAAATCAACCAAACAGCAACCAACTGAATCGTAAGCCACTCACCTGGAATATTCGAAGCCGCTACGCAGTCCAGCAAATCAGTATCCACTAACAGCTCCAACCCCGGGGTGGTAGGTACATTGGTATATGGTGCTTGACGATTTCGTACGTGCACTCACTTATCACATACAAGGAGTCCACTAATGCACTCGTGAGAACAAGGTCTTTTTATTAGCACAATGCCATGTTCAGTTTAAAGTCCAGAGCACATCTTGTCTGGAGGCTTCACTTCTTGAAGGAGCCGTTCAAGTTACAACGACGAAAAAAATAGGAAGAGTCAACGCGCATGCGCCGAACCGCCGAATTCTTCATCCATCTGGCGGAAGTTTTTGGCGAACGCAAGAATTGTCCAATTACAGTGAACGGCATCACATCGTATATTAGCGTAAATTGCATTCAAATGAGTGACCCGTTCGACCACAGATGGCGCTGATAAGTAGTTGCGAGGACAAGATGTCATGAATTGCAATTAATTAAATATATATTAATAAAAAATGCTCAACCAAAGACCTATCTGATTTTTCTTTTATAAAAACAAAACGTCCAAATGAAACAGTTACCCAGAGATCTAAATTTCAAATGTTTTTCATATACAATTTCTTTTTAAGGTATGTACATAATATAATGAGGCCAGTTCTTATCAAAGAGGTTTAAAATATTCAAAGCGTACATACTCTTTGGTCTGACCTTTTTAGTAGTTCTTTTTTTAAAAAGTACGTACGTCTGTGGCTTAGATTATGTCTGTGGTAATATTGCTATAACCACAGATAAAATAAATAATAATAAAAGCCCTGTTATATTACTTGTCCCCCTGCTGGGCACGGGCCACCTCTACTGATGAGAGGGGTTAGGCCTTAGTCTACAACGCTGGTCTAATGCGGGTTGGTAGACTTCACATAAGTACCTTCGTAATTCCTGCGAAGAATTCTCGGGTATGCAGGTTTCCTCACGATGTTTTCCTTCACTGTTATAGCAAGCGATATTTCACAATGAAAATACACTTTACATAGAAAAGTCAGATGACATCTTATATGTATAATATCACGATATATTACAAAATTAAAACGGCGTAAACGGCAGACATGTTTGTTTCGTAATTATGCCAAGTTTTTGTCATTGATAAAAACGCACGCATTAAGAACCTCCTTTTTTGCAGTCGGTTGAAAGAAATACGTTACGTAAAATCGGAATATCGGAACTAAAGCTATTCGAGTATGAAAATTGGCAGCCGGACCGATCCCTCAGTGAATTAAAGGACTAGACGGGAAGTAATCAGGGACTGTCGAGGGACGAGTGACGAGTGACGCGTCCCTCCGCGCTTGAGACGGGTGAGATGTTGATGTACTAGTATTTGCATATCTTGGACTCTCGAGATAATGTGTTTCGTAGTCGAAAATTCATTTGTCCATTTCTTGTTTTCGGACGACTTCCCAAAAAGGAGGAGGTCCTCAATTCGTCGGTATTTTTTTTTATCTATGTTACTTCATATCACCGCCAAATGTGGACCGATTTTCATAATTATTTTTTCTGTTCTTTCTGTTCGATAGAGCTTATTTCAAGGGTGGTCCCATATAAATTTGATCACGATCGGTAAATTGGAAGTCGGTCAGTTAAGTTTTTAAACTTGCGATTATTGAATGACTGTCTTTGAAAGGCTGCCTCGGTGGCGCAGTGGGCGAATAGCCGGCTGTGAAGCGAGAGGCCGCGGGTTCCATCCCCACAATGAGACAAATGTTTGTGTGGCCCGCAGATATTTGTTTCAGTCTGAGTGTTGTGATACCGAAAGTCTCTCGTAGTTCCTGATATCCACGATACAGGTTATACATAGTGTGGGATTAGGACTATGTGTGTGACTATTAGGTGTTATTTATTATTATTATCGCCTTCGCGGAACGAATAACACGTTGCGATCGACGCCTCGCTCCGCAGCGCACATCGTTGAGATCGACGGAGCGTTCAACGTTGTGGGTCTTAGAGAATACTATTTTCCATACATTTATGTCAAACGCCTCGCTCGAGAGAGCTAGTTCGCATAAGCGCCGTCATCACGCATAGCGCTAGTGCGTGCGTTTTGTACCTTGCTGAATACATAAATTATAACATTGTTACCGCAACGATGCCGCAACGTTGTTTTTACAAATCAACCTGCTGAGGTCTCGGTTTCGGTCCCCGGGTGGGGCAAATTGATATTGAATTGTTCAGTATCAGCCCGGAGTCTGGAATTTGTGCTCGATATGGCGATAGGCTCGCCCCCTACCACATCCGGGACGCAACTTAGCTAGGCGAAATGTAGTTTAATTTACTAGTTTGTCTCTGCCTACCCCTTCGGGGATACAGGCGTGAGCTTATGTGTATATGTTGTCTTTTAATGGTAAAGCCAAGTTGTAGACGGTAACGTCTACAAAATGAATTACGGTAGATAATTAACCAAGGCCGAGATCTATTGAGCGAACTTCGACTAAGTCTGAGTCAAAGAAACGCACTCAGTGAGGATTTGGCATTTTTAAATCGAACTTTGACTTAATTTGAGCAATTTTTTACAAGAAAATCAGACTGACAAACAGACTAAGCAAATAATTCTTGTAAAAAATGGGTCGGACTAAGTCAAAGTTCAATCCAACTGAGTTCGTTACTTTGACTTAGACTTAGTTGAAGTTCGCTCTATAGATCTCAGCCTTAGTATCGGCACTGTAATTTTTAAGGAATCGCTCATTATTTCATTGATTTCTAGTCTATTTCAACGGAGTGTCTCAGGGTCATTGAACCTTAGCTTTTATCAAAGCTGAAGGTTGTGGCATAAGCCGATAATATCGGCTTTGACTTCTGCCAGAAATCGACCTTCGTAACTTAAGGAATGCAATCTTTCTTTCTTTTTACCTGCCCTTATCCCACCTTAAAGTGGTGTCGTCGCACACTCTTTTCAGGCATGTTGCAAAATAAATTTGCCTTAGTTTTTACGACTGGCTGCCTGCCTGACGTCATTAAGGTAGGATAAAAGAAGAAAGAAAAAGAGAAATTGAGTGATAGAGCCACGCTGTAGACAGTTACGTCTAGCATGCACGCATCAGCACGAATGGGCTGGCTCGACCGCTTTGATACCACTGTCTTACATAAAACCGACGTAAAGTGGCAGGTCGCTGTCGCATTTCATCCAGTGAGTGAGATTTCCGGTGGCCCAATTACCTCCCTCCCTTTCCCCATCCCTATTTTTCTCCTTTTAGGTTTTCGACGCACCCATGATTTTTTTATGTCTTGGGTGTCTATGGGTGGTGGAGATCACTTACCATCACGGTGACCTATACGCTCGTTTGCCAGTGTGTTATAAAATAAATACGTGGGTGCACTATTTTCTATTACGCCTCTGCCTACCACTTTGAAGATGCAAGCGTATTTATGCTCAATTCCAAGAATTCAACTAAAACTTATTTGCTGATGTAAGAAGTAATTTAAGAGCAAAACATCGTCGCAGCCCCGAGCGTCAATCCAACTTTTAAATTAAACCAAAGAAATACGACATAAATGCGGAATGAAAGAGACACATTCAAAAAACTCCCGAACAATCCTGAATTATGGATTTGGGGAATTATGTTTGCCGTAAAATTTGTCGTGGCGTCTGTGCTCATCTAATTTATGCTGAAGGCTCTCTCGCAGAATGTATTGGTTGCGAAAATTTTAAAATTGAATTCAAACATTGACATTGTGAAGTGATAACAATTTTTATTAGGTAGTCCCACATTGTAGACAGTAACGTCTACAGCACGGGCTCGACCAGTTTGATCTCACAACCTCACAGAAAAGCGACGTAAGGCAGCTCGCTGTTGCGTTTCGTTCAGTGAATGATTTCCAGTGGCCCAATTCCTCTCACTTCTCGCGTCCAGGATCAGCCAGTGTACTTCCGGTTCTCTCGAGGGGCTTGCGGCATTACTTGATGGTTGGTTGATACGGATATGGGGGTATCCCTGTATCGGCATCGGTCATCCGCCTGTCTTGTAGCAAGCTTCTCTATTTCCTTCGTCCCTCTTCGGATTCGGATTGTGAAGAAGCATAAACAGGCCGACATGATTCTGACGACCACTGATAAACCCATTGTTTGTCAGTGTTCGCTAGTTTTTTGGACTGCACTGCGCTTACCATCTGGTGCATCACTTTGCTGTGACCCGGATAAAAAAACATGTCTCACCACAACTGCGCCAAAAGGATCTAAATCAGCATATTATGTCAAACATTAGGCGATTGGTGCTGATTTTTATCAAGACCCCTTGGCATCCGCCGGAGTGCCTAAGGGTCTAAGAGTGTATATTGACTGTAGACCGGGTGTTCTCGTGTTTGAATTCGAGGTCAAGAAATGCTACATCAACCAACTATTCAGCAATAAATATTTTCTTTCTTTGAAAGTTGGTTTTCTAAGATCCATGAGATCATAAAAATGTAATATCAAGATGTGGTCTAAAGACAAATCTGTTTTAATTCGAATTCAAATGTAACCTTTGAATGGTTTGAAACTAAAGAATTAATTGCTTTTACAGGCCAATAACTTAATAGTCTTTATTAGATCTATCTAATTAGCTTTTATGTAAGACATTAAATACCAAGTTGAACGATTAGTCTGTTCAATAGTGCCTTAAATCAAGAATGTAATTAAAGTCGTTGCTTAGCTCAGATGACGTGATTATTAAGGTATCTTAGGGACTGAATATTTGATTACTAGTTTGACTTTCGCTTCAAGCAAAATATCTTACATAAATAATATCACACCTGTATCTCATAGGGATAGGCAGATAAGCTATGGATTTTAACTTCACCCGATTCTGACATAATACTTTGGCTTCATCTCTTCGTGTATTTGCGTCTGTTTAAGGTACTCTTGAGTTCTTGACCTCTCCTTTATTTAATATTACATCATCGACTTGATTGGTATAAGCATGAAGTCGAGCTATACCAACTTTTCCATCTACACTCGTCTTGTGTGTATGTTTCATCAATCTTCTATCATCCATCGTCTTAATGTCATCCGAACCACCTCAATATACCTTTCTCTATGCTTGTCTTTACATTTACAATAGGTATTTCTTTCTTTTGTCTGGAATTTGTGCCCGATATGTCGATAGGCTCGCCCCCTATCACATCTGAGACGGAACTAAGCTCGGCGAAATGTGGGTGTTCTAGTTCGCTAGTATGCCTACCCCTTCAGGGATACAGGTGTGAGCTTATGTTATGTTTATGTTATTTCTTTCTTTCTTTATTTATAAATTCACGTTCATCTGCTGTTGGAATAATCAGTGATTATGGACCAAGTGCTACGATTAAAATGCCCCATTATACGTTATTCGATAGTATTTTTTCATACATCCTAGTCGGTTATCAGAACTCCATATTTCTCATTATCAGACTACGCTCATCCACTGCTGGATGACCAGCAAAAAGCAAACAACAAGCGGTTAAAGACTATTTTCAAACAGAAAAAAGCGTTTGGTGGACCAGTTGGGTGGCACACATAAAAATGAACAGGTGTAAGACGTAGATACATATTAACTGTACGGCTATTTAGGTATGTATTAGAAGGGAATTCGAGCTGGAATTCGATTATTAAAATAAAAATATTCGTCCTCGGACTCTTATAGATCAGCTTAGAACGCTCTTAAATTCTTATTTTACAAAATCTTTAAACCAGTACAAATTCTTACATTTCGAAAGAAAGTGCGACAAATTGGATATCTCAGTACATGTGTTGGATGTATTACAAGATTGCTCGCATTGTGGATGATGAAACCGCTTAGAGGTTTCTATTGTTGATTGTAATACGTCTCGATTGTGTGAAATTCTTTAAGTACGGCCATACATATGTTTTATTTATTTAACTGACTGCCTCGGTGGCGTGGTTGTATTTCGGTACGACTACGGTTCTTAGGTCTCGGGTTCGATCCCCGGGTCGGGTAAAGTGATATTGGATTTTTCCATATCAGCCTGGAGTCTGGAATTTGTGCCTGATATGGCGATAGGCTCGCCCCCTATCACATCTGGGACGTAACTAAGCTCGGCGAAATGTGGGTGAATTAGTTCGCTAGTGCGCCTCTGCCTACCCTTTCGGGGATACAGGCGTGAGCTTATATGTGTGTATATTTATTTAACTGTTTTTATAATTCATGTAAAGGCAGTCTTAGGCTGAGATCTATGAGCGAACTTCGACTAAGTCTCAGTCAAAGAAATGAATTCAGAGAGGATTTGGGATTTTTAAATCGAACTTCGACTTAGTTCTAGTCATATTTTACAAGAAATGCAGACTGACAGACAGACTAAGCAAAGATTTTCTTGTAAACAATGACTTGGACCAAGGCAAAGTTCGATTTAATTTCAAATCCTCAGTGAGTTCGTTTCTGTGACTCAGACTTAGTCGAAGTTCGCTCGATAGATCTCAGCCTAAGTCTAAGGCTTGAAATTTTTATTTTAATGTAAACGGAACCCTTATAGGATCACTTTGTTGTCCGTCTGTCTGTCTGTCACGACCCTTTTTCTCAGGAACGCGTGGAGGTATCAACCTGAAATTCATATCCAATACTCAGATCTACTGTCTCTTGGAGCTGTAAAAAATAAAACTTCTTGGCCAACACAATCAAAAGATACAGTCGTTTGTGCCGCAAATTTTCGACACTCGCAAGGGAATCAAAACCTACAGGGTACTTCCTGTGAACTCAGAATCTTGAAATTTGGTTCGAAGCAACGTCTTATAGCATAGATAAAGGAAAGATTGCGAAATTCATTATATACCTACAGGTTTGTACGGAACCCCCGGTGCGCGAGTCCGACTCTCACTTGGCCGGTTTGCTGCAATGATATTTGTGTATGAAGCGTCTATTTGTAAAACGTCATTGACTTTTTATCATGGAAAATAATTTTTCACATCGGAGTCGCGGGCAGCTTGTTATGAAATAATTTGTATTTAAACACAGTCCATCTGTCCTTAGTTTATCATTAGTGGATAAAGTTTAACCACGTTTTACCTTACCATCACGAAATTAATTAAGTAATTCAAATAGTTTCACTTTGAAATTATAGATAGCGTAGTAAACGTGGAAGCAAATTAATTTCGTATTTGGCGGTAAGACAACCTAACCAACTATTTAAACTGAATTAACTTGAGTGGCAGTGGTTTGGTTAAAATTCATGTTTTTCAACCATCTTCAAAAAAGAGGTCTTCAATTAGTCTGTCATCATCATCATCATCATCAATAGGGCGTCCACTGCTGGACATAGGCCTCCCCTAAAGATTTCCAGATCGACCTGTTGGAAGCAAATACTTCTATGTATTTACTAGACAAGCTGTTTCGAAGTAAAATTGTGGCACACGACAGTGAGTGTTTGACGTTTCACGGCTAAGGAAAAGAACAGATTTGTATAGTGAGTTGAGGTCGATTAACAGAGACTTGGTGCGCACATTCTATGTACCGAACAGCCAGTCTAGTAGGTCTTTGGTTGGAAGGGGCCTGCATCCAGCGACTTCCTGCGACCTTAGTATTAGTACTGCTTATTAGACTGTATTTTTATTTTTTATGTATGTTAAGCGATATATCTGCCAAAATGTGGACCTATTTTCAAAATTATTGTTGTGTTTAGAGCTAATTTCAAGAATGGTCCCGCTAGTCACAAAAAGTAAGCCGTACTTTTTCTGCAACATGATTAAAAATGTGTTGCGTCGACACTATGGACCTAACATATAAAAACAGTTTAGCAAATGGCTAAAAATAGCCTGTCCCTCTTATTTTCAAAGGATGTGACGCAAGAAAAGAAGTGACAGGCTATTTTAGCCATTTGCTCAGCGGAACTGCTTTTATAAGTAAGGACTAACATTGAGAGTTGAGTGAGAAATCTCCCAGAGAGGGTTGACATTAGTGGGCAGCCGGTCACAAGCAAGCCGAATCATTTCAACAAGATTCTTAAAAAACCTTAACGGACTGACTTCAAATCCGATCGTGACCCAATTTATATGCGACTACCCTTGAAAGAAGCTCTATCGAACACAAAAAGAATTTTGAAAATCGGTCCACATTTGGCGGAGATATCGAATAACATACATAAAAAAATACAGATGAATTGAGGACCTCCTCCTTTTTGGAAGTCGGTCGAAAGTGTATTCCGTCGACACCATATTGAAGTTAAGTGAAAAATTTCCCAGAGAGGGTTGACATTAGTGAGGCAGCCCGTTACAAAAACTAAGCGGAATCATTTCAACAAGATGCTTAAATAAGAAGCCCTGACACTATATTTAGGGAATTTGGAGAAGGGCAGGTGGAAAAAATTAAGAAGTCAATCATCAGAATTAGACCAAATGATGCTACTAGCACTAGGATATTCAATAAACGTTACAATTACAATAAACGTAAGCACTACAATTCCATGAAACCATGTCGCACGAGATTAAGCCGATCATAATGAAGTCGACACCGAATGGAGAACAAAGCGGGGACACATTTTTGCCTACCCGTCCCTTTCGAACGCACGACGTTTGAGCGAGACAGAAGCCCATTTCGAACAGCTTTACCGTTAATTTCAAAAACAAAGCCCATTTCGAAGCGACAATGGAGCGAAAACGCGTTATTGTCTACCACGAGTGGCAGACACTGATAAACGCTTCACAAATACCAACTTAGCATTACATGTATGGAATTATAAAGATTTTTGTGATATATTTATGATTTAAATACATATTTCTATTGTAGAATGAAAGGATTTCAATGTGTGTTGACTTAGAATTGTCTAGGGAGTTAATACTGCAAACTTGCATTACATCTATATACCTAATACAAAACTGTGGAGTATTATAGGTTTATCTATGAATACTACAACTCTTTCTTTCTACCTGCCCTTATCCCACCTTAATGTGGGGTCGGCGCAATACACCTCAAGAATGTTGCAAAGAGTATTTGGCTTAGTTTTTACGACCGGCCGCCTGCCTAACGTCAACCCCCTATGATCCAGTCCCGGGAAAATAAAATTAGAAAATTTACGTTACCCGACCTGGGAATCGAACCCAGGACCTCCCGGTCTACAGCCCATATAGCTGCCACTAGACCAAGGAGGCGATTGTGAATACTACAACTGTTTGATTAAATAAATGTCATACTGATTTCTTAAGTTTACGCGAATATTATACATTGAAATAAAACTATTTTTACGGATTCTATCACGATTAGGTTTTAATTTTTATTCCCGACGTTTCGAAGGCTTTGCAGTCTTCGTTCTTTAGTCTGACCCGTGACAACGAAGACTGCAAAGCCTTCGAAACGTCGGGAATAAAAATTAAAACCTAATCGTGATATAATCCGTAAAAATAGTTTTATTTCAAAATAGAAGTCAGTTGTGTCGATCTTATAAATTACTTCTTCTTATCTAAATTTTACTTAAACATACATAACATACATAAGCTCACGCCTGTATCTCCGAAGGGGTAGGCAGAGGCGCACTAGCGAACTAGAACACACACATTTCGCCGAGCTTAGTTCCGTCCCAGATGTGATAGGGGGTGAGCCTATCGCCATATCCGGCATGAATTCCAGACTCCGGGCTGATATGGAAAAATCCAATAACACTTTGCCCAACCCGGGGATCGTACCCGAGACCTCAGAACCGTAGTCGTAACAAAATACCACCACGCCACCGAGGCAGTACTTAAACATAGAGTATTAAATTATTGTACTGCCTCTGTGGTGTAGTTGTATTGCGGCGCTGCTACCATCCTGAGGTCTCAGGTTTGATCCCTGGGTCGAGCAAAGCGATGTTGGGTTTTTCTATTCATTATCAGCCTAAAAGCTGCTTGCTGTCGCGTTTCGTTCGGTGAGATTTCCGGTGGCCCAATTACTCCCCTCCCTTTCCAAATCCCTATTTCCCTCCTTTCAGTTTGGCAACGCACCCATGATTTTTTGTAACCCAAATCCTTTCTGCAACATGCATGAATAAGTGTGTTGTGCCGACCCCACCTTAAGGTGGGATATGGGCAGGTAGAAAGAAAGGTCAGCAACGCTATCTATTAAGGTAAAAGTACCCAAAACAATGTTAAAATCCATCAAGCAGTGTTGCGCAAAATTTAGTTTGACTAACGATTGATGACTAACGGTTAATACGTCAATCATGATTGACGACTGACGATTGATTAGTTTAGTCGCGCCGTGATGACTAACGATTGATTAGTTTCAATCATTAGTCAAGTAATCAGACTAATGATTGAACACAGTCCAATCAAACTGAACTTATTTTTTAACCAAGAAGCGAGAGAGTAGGTGAGTCACCTGACGATAGGTTATCTCCACATTCCATAGACACGCATGATACCAAAATAATTATGGGTATATTGACAACCTTAAAGGAAAGGAAAAGAAGCGATTGAGCCTCTGGAAATTCACTTGATGGGGAGAAAGATGATTAGGTATGACTGTGGAGATGATGTTTGATGGTGGTGGTAAGAATTATGATGATGGTGCCAAAGAAAAAATAAAGTCACAGCTATCATATAATAATCAGTTCATAGTTAGATTTTTTTACATAAGCTCACACCTGTATCTCCAAAGGGGTAGGGCAAAGTCGCACTAGCGAATTAGTACGCCCACATTTCGCCGAGCTTAATTCCGTTCCATATGTGATAGAGAGCGAGCCTATCGCCACATTGGACACAAATTCCAGACTACGGGTTTATATGGAAAAATCCAATATCACTTTGCCCGACCCGGGAATCGAACGACAGACCTCAGGACGATAGTCGTACCGAAATACAACCACGCCACCGAGGCAGTCATTTTTATAGCAAAGACTAGCAAACGAGCAGATGGGTTACCTGATGGTAAGTGATCTCCACAGCCCATAGACACCTAAGTCACGATAGAGTCATAAGTGCGTTGCCAACCTAGAAGAAGGGAAATAGGAAAATTCGGAAAGGGAGGGGGGGAATTGGGCCACCGGAAATCTCACTCACCGAACGATACTCGACAGTGAGCTGCCACTTTATGTTGGTTTTCTGTGAGACAGGGATATTAAACCTGTAGAGCCGGCCCATTTGTGTAATAGACGTAACTGTCTACACTCTACAACGTGACTCTATCGAATGATGAAATAAAAATATGGTAAAAAGGTATCTTATGTTTTATTAGAAACTAATACAGTTAGTGACAGTTAATATTTTTTAAAATAATTTAAATTGTTTTTCATCACAACTCTATACTCAAACATCTCATCAGATAATCTATGACATTTTGGCATATTAATCATTGTAGCGTAAGAAAACATTCTCTCCACAGGTCCAGAAGACGGCATAGAAGTATTATATTTTAAAAATATATTTTTTATCAATGGATAGCGATGTAAAAGATTTACATCTCTATTTTCTTCGGCAAAAAAATTGGACATAATAATATCAGCTTTCCTTTTTGGAGTTATCGAGTCTGTTTCGCTGCCGGAATCTGAGTTGAAATCAAAAAATTCGTCATCCTTTTGTTGAGTATTTTTTGAATTATTGAGTTCATTATATATTTCATTAGTATTTTTATTAATTTCAAAGCAAATAGCGGCTTTGAATAACTGATTACACTTTCTCTGTTCGTCTGTATTTATACATGAATACCACCTGTTCTTGAACCGTGGATAACTGAGAGCTGCTATTATTGGAATCTCAGCCTTTTCATTCGACACGTCAAAAAAGTGTTTAAACCTCTCCTGTACACTTAATATATACTTTTTTATAAGGGGTTTGCAAAATTTTAATTCTTGTCTCGAAATTTTTTGTAACTTTTTGCGTACAGTCAATAAACAGGGTAAGATAATGCCGTAAAATGTGTCATCACCTTGCAATATGTCTAGTGCAGCGGCTATGGGAGAAGCGCATTCGATGTATTCATCTAAATATATAAAATCATCATCATTAAGTGAATTCTTTATTCCTAGAGCTCGACTCAATTGTACATTTTTATTTTTTATCTGTGTAATTTGTTTCAATGAGTCATAAAGACTATTCCACCGTGTTGCTCCAGGTCGAGGTAAAGTATGACCGAGTACCATGTTCAATATTTCTGCTGATTTCGGCCGTCCAGCGCAATTCCATAACTCATTGCATTTATTAATAACCTGTTTGTGCATTTTTCCTAAAATTGTGTTATCATTTCGCAGTAAATATTGCACATCGGCACTTGCCGACAAATTTAATAAGTGCGCACAACATCTATAATGATTAGATAAACGTCTTTCTTCCATGTCTTCATAATCTTGAGCCAATATTTCATCTTCATTACACAACGGAATTTCTAGCTTTAGGTCATTTGCTTCTTCCTCGCTTTCGCTATCTCTTAAGATTTCATCGGCATTTATTGAACTAGTTATTGATTTTGATTTCACTCCGAACATTTTAAAAGCTTTTATAAAATTCGAGCCATTATCTGTAACGGTGGCTTCAATTTTTGATGTATCCAAATTAAAATCATAATAGATATCCAACAACATGTCTTTAATGCGTTCAAATGTATGTGCACCCTTAAATCTCTGACATGCTAAAGCAGCTGATCTTCTTTGTAAATTGTCATCAATCCAGTGAATAGTGACACCAAAAAAGCTTCTTCTTTTTTCAGACCAGATGTCTGCAACTGTACATATATGTTTAGTTGTTTCTAACTTTTGCCTCAATTCACATTTTTGATTGAAGTACTGGTGCGCTATTTTTTTTCTAAAAGAATGCCGACTTGGAAGTTTTACGTTTTCGCTGCTATTCAAATGATTGATCATACGAACAAAGTATGGATCTTCTATACATCGAAAAGGTATCATGGAATTAATGAAATAATTTACCAAATCACGTTCAAAGTCTTCTTGGGAAACAGGAATCTTTCGTGTCTTTGTATGTTCGCTAATATTATTTTCAGGACAGTTTCCTTTCCTTTTCTTATTTGTTTTAGAAAGTTGCTTGTGCATACGATATTCTTCGATTACTGCTGTTCCGTGTATACGTTTCAAATGACTGATAAAGTTGGAGGTACTGTTACTGCGACCTTTAATTTCGACAGTTTTTTGCGGTAGGCACTTCATGCAAATTCCAACTTTCTTAGTAGCTGATGACTTTTCACGAACATATTTAAAAAATGTGCCGTCAAATAAAGAACTGTGACATTGCGAATCACTTTCGACAATCTCAATACTTGTTTCATTAACACTTGATATTCCGGCAACACAGTCTGTTTGGTTCAATGAAATATTCATTATAGAATACTCTTCATCGGTATCCATAGCGCTTTCAACAAAAAATCCTGGTGTTAATTAACTTTTAGTGTAATAGAAACGAAATAACGTGTATTGTTTTATAAACAGTATTTCATTTAAATTCATATAAAATTACCGCGTAAAGTTACAAAAATGTTTATCAATCTAGACAACGGCAACAAACAATGTACATCTTTGTCTTTCTTTAATAATATGCAAGTAATGCGAAAGAGACCATCCTATACCCTTAGGTCTGTTTCAATTATATAATGTCTGTGGTTTCAATGATTATAATAAGCGGGAGCAAACGAAACTTTTTTGTTCAATGAGTCTATGGAGTCGTATGCGTGTTATTTTTTATTTATTTTTTTTTACATATTTTATGATTTGATTATTTTTTCTAATATAGTTTTTTGTAATTAGCTTTTGCCCACGGCTCCGCTCGCGTTTTTTGTAGGACTAAAGGGAAAAGTTATTGATTTGTCGATCTGACCTGTCGTTTTAGCCTAAATATTCTACACAACATTATCTGATTGGTTAATTAAAACTTGGTAAAGAATAACAAAATGGTGACCAGTTTTCCAGTTTTGACACCGGTTTCGTCGTTCTTAACTACGGCGCGAAACAGATATCGATTTTGAAGTAAATCGGCCCAAAAACAAAGAAAACAAAATGGCGGCCACTTTTGACAGGTCTGACAGCGGTTCTGTCATTTGGAGCCACGGGGCGACTCAGATATCGATTTTGAAGTCAAGCGGCCCAAAAACAAAGAAAAACAAAATGGCGGCCACTTTTGACAGGTCTAACAGCGGTTCTGTCATTCGGAACCACGGGGCAACCCAGATATCGATTTTGAAGTTAATCGGCCCAAATCAAAGAAACAAATTTTCAACTCCTATTTTATCCTTTTGTTGGATAAAAATATATCACACCCCATTTCTGTCCTTAGGGCTAAAATTATCCTCATACCAACTTTCTTAAAAATCCGTTCAGCGGTTTCTGAATTCCCATTAAAACTTTCATCGCCTATTTCATCCCATTAGGGGTTGATTTAAAAAAGTAGCCCATTTGTGTCTTTAAACTCAAAGGTATGCACTATCCCATACCAAATTTCATAAAAATCCATTAAGTGGGCCTTTAATTCCCATACAAAATGTCATCCCCTATTTCATCCCATTAGGGGTTGATTTAAAAAAGTGGCCCATCTGTATCCTTAAACTCAAAGGTATCCACTGTCCCATACTAAATTTCATAAAAATCCATTAAATGGACCTAAAATCCCCATACAAACTTTTAACCCTTATTTCATCCCTTTAGGGGTTGATAAAAAAAAATGAAGTACCCCATTTGAATCCCTAGGGTCAAATGTATCCTCATACCAAATTTCATTAAAATCCATTAAGCGGTTCCAAAATTCCCATACAAACTTTCATCCCCTGTTTCATCCCTTTAGGGGTTGATTTAAAAAAATAAAGTACCCTATGTCCGTCCTTGGGGTTAAAAGTACCCACATACCAAATTTCATCAAAATCGGTTCAGCGGTTTAGACGTGAAAACGCCACAGACAGACAGACAGACAGACAGAGTTACTTTCGCTTGTATTAATTAGTAAGGAAGTAAGGATAAGTAAGGATAGATAGAGTATAGATGAATATGAATGCAAACAAAAAATTAAAAATACATAATATTGTAATAACAACTCCATTGCACCTTAGGCCGTGGAACATTCCTTAAATAAATTAATAAAAATATTATGTGCATTTATAACAAACATCTTATAAAGGAATGCAGGCGAAATTGATCCATAATGTAACGGAATAAAATTACAAATTGAAATGATTGGAGTTTGCTCACATTTGTATTTATTTTTTGTTTACGAGGAGGTCGAAGAAAGACGACTGCCTCGGTGGCGTGGTTGTATTTCGGTACGACTGCCGTCCTGAGGTCTCGGGTTCGATCCCCGGGTCGGGCAAAGTGATATTGGATTTTTCCATATCAGCCCGGAGTCTGGAATTTGTGCCCGATATGGCGATAGGCTCGGCCCCTATCACATCTGGGACGGAACTAAGCTCGGCGAAATGTGGGTGTACTAGTTGGCTAGTGCGCCTATGCCTACCCCTTCGGGGATACAGGCGTGAGCTTATGTTATGTGTGTAAATATGGAATTCAAAAATATTATTGCTGAAGTTGAATCCCACCTTAATGTGGGGTCGGCGCAACACACTTTTTCAAGCATGTTGCAGGAAGGATTTAGCTTACTTTTTACGACCGGCTGACCGGACGTCAACCTCCTCTAAGGGATCAAGTCCCGGGTAAATTTAATTAGAAAATTCACTTTGCACGGCTTAGGGAATCGAACCCCGATATAGCACTGCATAAGTTCATATTAAGCCGCGTTTCCTGCATTAGCTTTTTCGAAACAAAACAATGAACACATACGCACAACAATTTTAGCTGTCACCTGCTCGTCGAACAATGGATCAAAGATAAAAAATAGATGTTTTGTGTAGGTGTTTTGTGTAATGTTTTAGTGCAGGAGATGCGGCACACTCTCGCTATGTAATAACGAAACAATAGTTCGTTCATTTTCCGTCTGTGGATCGTTCATTTTCAAGTCTCAAATGACGTAATTTGATGTCTTGCTCTTGAGACCGATATCATTTGAGATGGTGTTGATATGTATGATGTTTTTTGTACAGACACAATCTTAAGATGCTAACCTCATCTTGAGAGCTTATCAGTTGATATCGAACTTGGGACTGAAACTGATATCTGTTTATTAATACTGGCCTAAGAGTCCGCAGTGGATACACCTCCCAACCGAGCTATCGCTATTTTTGCTGTACCATACTTAAGGGTTTAATAACCGAATAGGTACCGAAATCGAATTAAACCAAGCTCTGACGGAGAAATACATATTATCCATAACAAGCAATTAGCCGTTAGTCATAAATAAAATTGACGATTGAATGACTAATGACTAATCGTTTTAGTCATGATTACAACTACATTTTTCAATCATGATTGAATTAGTTATGACTAACGTTAGTCATGATTGTATCAATCGAGATTGATCAATTGATTGAAAAAATTAGTTGATTGACCCAACACTGCCATCAAGCAACAACGCCACCATCAGATTTTAATAAAGTTTTTAGCCGGACCAAAGGCGAGTCCGATCCATTTGGCGATCTTTTATTGCACCCAATTTCGGAGCGTAAAGCCTTTGATATTTGATTTGGAGCTGCGAAATTCGGTTTATTAACATCTATATGATGTATTGGCTTGCCCTTATTTGCTAAATGAAGTAGCTTTTGTGAGAAAAGAAATAACCCAAATAAATAGGTTGAATAGCAAACTTTTCGATGTATTGATTCAGAGAATTTGAGTGTTACTATTCCAAAAATGGATTTAGATTGACTCTTTATAGACAAAAATTGATATGAAAATATATTTATTGTGGTAAATAGTACAAAAATTCCTAGAGATGCTAAAATTAGGCCAGGGACTCTGAACCTAAAGAAACTGATTGATTGTAATAATGATTGATTGTATTCATAGATTGATAAGTTCGTAAATGATAATCATATTCGTCTCTTTGAGTTATGGACCGATGGAACTGGAATTCGAATCCTAAGTCAGACGAAACTATTTTTCTTACACGATTTGTCCGAGGCTAGATCTCCAGAAGGGATTGATGTCAAGCAAGCACCGACTGGCGTGAAAACTAAGCCAAATCCTTTCATCATTATGCTTGAAAAAGTGATGCGCTGACTCCGCATTAGAATAAAGACAAGTGGGCAGAAAAATAGGTACGCAAACATGTATACATGCATAATCTGTAGCTTGTATCTCCGAGGATGTAGGCACGTCGCCAAGCTTGTTTTCATCCATGCTCCATTTGTTCATCTCCATTATGAAGGGAGAACGCATCCAAGGCAATCCAGGTGTTTTTCGAAACGGTTTGATGTGGTATCAACTATGTGTTATCTAACGGAATCCGATGAAAAGCCTGGTGCTTTTCTGTTTGCTGTTGCGTTTCTTTCGGTTAGTGAGATTTCTGGTAGACCAATTCTCTCACCACCATTCCCCTCCTTTAAGGTTGATAACCCATGAATCTGTTGATATTATGGTTGTCTAAGGATAGTAGAGGCCACTTAACATCAGGTGACTTAGCTGCTTGTTTTTCAGTCTCAGCTATAAAAAACCCATAACATTTTCAAAGCTGATTTAGATATACTAGCTTCCACTTTCCATCGTTCTCCAAAACTGTGTAGTTTTCCTTCATGAATATTCCAGTATTATTTATGCCTTCAAACATAATAATGAATTCTGTAGAGCAGCCACTACCAAATTCAGTTTGCCTAATTGATCGCTTTAGTGGTAAATGAATTTGTCCAAGGCGGTCACTTGGTCAACCTAAACTGTTTTTGGGATTGCCTTGATTTGTGTACCTTTAGGCGAATATTATTTGGTTCTTGTTATTATTATAGTTCATTAGCATTAGCATTTTGAGCACGACAATGTGACTACTTTACAATAGATAGTAAGTGCAGTCCAAAATACTAGTAAAACCCACAATCAATTAGTTTATTGGTGGCTATCAGAATCATGACGGTATGTGTAAATAATTTTGCACACTGCGAAGATCGAAGAAGCAAATCGAGGGGCTTGCGATAAGACATGCGGATGACCGATGAAATCACAGAGGCATAAAGATACCCTTATACCCATACCATCAAGCATTAACAGTTTTTACAGATTTAAGTAAGCTTAAATAATTAGTAGACGTTTCCATGGACGTTGCCATTGGTGTTTTAAAGTTAGATATTAGACTTTCAATTATTACGAGTATGACCATGACTGGATGCAGGCCGCTTCCAACAGGTCGGTCTGGAAATCTTTGGGGGAGGCCTATGTCCAGCAGTGGACATCCTGTTGCTGATGATGATGATCATGATGATGATGATGATGATGATGATGATGATGACCTAGACAGACTTTTCAGCAATGAGTGGCACTAAAAGAAGACATGATCTTATCCAGTCAAACGACCCATCGTTCTATGAGACAAACCTTGTTATATAAGCTCACGCCTATATCCATGAAAGGGTACGCAGAGGTGCACTAGTGAACGATAACACCCATACTTCGACGAGCTTAGTTCCAGATAGATAGGGGTGAACCTATCGCCATATACAGCACATATTAGACTCCGGGCTGATATGGAAAAATAAAATATAAATTTGCCCGTACCGGGATCGAATTCGAGCCCACAGGATGGTAGTCGTAAATACAACTAAGCCACCGAGGCAGATACAATTGTTAACAAGAGTGTTACAGCCGCATAAAACAGACACGAATCTGGAATAGGTTTTACAAAAATCATATCGTTAAAATCGTACAAAGCTGTATAATCAATCTACTGTCAAAAACGACGGCAAAATAAAACTGTACAAAGCGAACCATTCCAGGAATATAAAACTTGCAAAACGGGGAATCGATTTCGCTACTATTGCGGGTTCGTTGTGAAACGCTATCGGTGATAGGCAGGCAGTTGCAAATTGCTGCACATTCGTATTCTAAAGTGATTTTGGTGCTGACTGTTTTGCTCTCGTGAGATTTGTGATTTAGATTACGGGAGTGCGTAGCAAACTCGAATTGGGGAGATGCCTATGTTTGATTTTTTAAATTATTTTATATGTTATAGCACATACATACATAATATAACGCCTGTATCCCATAGGGGTAGGCAGAGACTATGGATTACCACTTCGCCCGATTTTGACACACTACTGTCGCTTCATCTACTTTCATCAATCTCTTCATACATTTGCGTCGGTTAAAGGTACTTTTTATCTTTCCTTTGGTTAATGTAATATTATTATCATCTTGTTATTGTAAATAATAAAAAAGGTACTCTTCTGTGAAAAGTACACGAAGTTTGCTTGAATCTTGAGGCAGTAGTTAAAATTTTAAATACAATGAGCAAGAGTAGGCGCGTAGTGGGCATATCTAGCTACAACTTTCCAATGCATCTATGGCTGTGACGTCACTATACTGATCCATACAAAGACATATTTTGTGTAACATCCATCTCTTTTCTTTTATTTGATACTTACACTCCTTCTACTGTGTAAAAGTTTTTTTTTAATTTATGAGAATATCTATTCAATATTTCTTTCTCTGCTATACGTTGATTTTGTATGACATCCTTTTATATTACAATTGATATTTTCAATGTTTCAGTAACTTCCTATAAATACTTCATGATAGTTTCCGACCGACTTCAAAAAGGAGGTCCTTGATTCGTCTGTATTTTTTATGTATGTCACCCGATATCTCCGCCAAATGTGGACCGATTGTAAATGATTTTTGTGTTCGATATAAACCTTATAAACATAGTCACGAATAATAAATAAATAAATAAAACCCAACAGTCACACCCATAGTCCTAACTCCACACTAAGATCGAATCTTGTGTCCTGGGAATCGGGAACTACGAGAGACTTTCGGTCTCACAACACCCAGACCCGAAACAAATATATGTGGGCCGCATAAATATTTGTAAACGAATGGATACATTTTGAAGCCCGTTAGTTAAATTTTTACACTTGTTAGGAAACTGTCACCGGAATCTTTTCAAAAACTGATGCATGCTGCAATTAAAGTTGGTTTTCTAACCTAGCTCCCAGACAATCTGAAATTTGAAATTCGATAGCAATCGTGGGACCGGACGCGATGCAGACGTATCCGGCAAGTGTCCGGAACGACGCCGTGTCGACCCGTACCTACGAACGAACCTACATTAATTTGACAGTGATTTACTACGAAATTATAGTCATTACGTGAACAGGCAGCGTCATTTCTCGTTGGTATTTATATTAATTATCGCTCGGTTTTACGATGAAGGATAACATCGTGAATTGTTTTCATAAGCATACATAAGCTCACGCCTGTATCCCCGAAGAGGTAGGCAGAGGCGCTCTATCCAACTAGTACACCCACATTCCGCCGAGATTAGTTGCGTCCCAGATGTGATAGGGGGCGAGCCCATCGCCAAATCGGACACATATTCCAGACTCCGGGCTGATATGGAAAAATCCAATATCACTTTGTCCGAACCGGGGACGGTAATCGTACCGAAATACAACCACGCCACTGAGACAGTCTCAGCAATTCTCAATAGATTGCAAAGCAGCGATAGCTCAGTTCGGAGTGGTACGGACTGCCGAGACGAGTGTCTGAAGTTCGAGACCAACACCAAAAAGAACACACACCTCTGACTTTTGTATGTTAAGTGTATTTTCATTGTGAATTATCGCTTAATATAACGGTGAAGGTAAGTATCGTGAAACCTGCATACCCGAGAATTTCTGCAAAAGAACTTCAAAGATATGTAAAGTCTACCAACCCGCATTAGGCCAGCGTGGTAGACTAAGGCCTAACCCCTCTCATTAGTAGAGAATGCCCGTGTCCAATAGTGAGACAGTAATATTACAGGGCAAATATATTTTATTATTTTTTGCATACATACATACATAAGCTCACGCCTGTATCCCCGAAGGGGTAGGCAGAGGCGCACTAGCAAACTAGAACACCCATATTTCGCCAAGCTTAGTTCCGTCCCAGATGAGATAGGGGGCGAGCCTATTGCCATATCGGGCACTAATTCCAGACTCCGAGCTGATATGGGAAAATCCAATATCACTTTGCCCGACCCGGGGATGGAACCCGAGACCTCAGAACCGTAGTCGTACCGAAATACCACCACGCCACCGAGGCAGTCATTTTTTTTTACGATAAAGTATAAGACTGTGAATTGTTCCCACCAGATTGTCGCCCCCTTGGTTTATTCACAGCATAAGTTTGTGCATCGGGAGTTTCTAGGTTCAATCCAATGTCGATTTTTCCAAAACCATTTGTTAGGGATTAGATCTCTCAGAATTGTTGATGTGAAGCAGGCAGTCTAACAACCAAAATATTTGATGAAAGTGTAACTCTGCTACACCCTTCCGGGATACAGGCGTGAGCTTATATTATGTACTAAAACGATTCCTTTACCCTAAAATAATCACAAGTTTAAAAACTTTACGGACTCACTTAAAATCCGATCGTAACCATTTATATGGGACCACCCTTGAAATAAGCTCTATCGAACATAAAAATAATTTTGAAAATCGGTCCACATTTGGCGGAGATATCGCGTAACATATAAAAAAATACAGACGAATTGAGGACCTTCTCCTTTTTGGAAGTCGGTCGGAAAGCAAAATAATTACCCATAGATAATTAAGAAATCCATATCCGGCATATAACCAATTACAGTGGTTTTAAAAAGGGATACTGTTCCGAAGAGTCGAGGGTCAAAATACGCCCGAAATTAATGACCTCTCCAATTGAATCAAAGGAAACGAATGTCAACAATTTGTTGATGATAAACATCCTCTGAATATAATTATCTATTTAAGAGTAACGCGTGTGAGTAACGAGGTCAAAAGCTTGTCCGCTTCGGAGAATTTTTGGATTCAGTGAAATACGGTGTGAAAAAACATAGCTTCTGAGTGGATACATACATACATACAGACATAAATAAATAAATACACACAAAGATGGAGTCTTGTGTCGTGGGTATCAGGAACTACGAGAGACTTCTGGTCTCACAACACCCAGACCCGAACCAATATCTGTAGGCCACACAGACATTTGTCTCGGTGCGGGAATCGATCCCGCGACCTCTCGTTTCACAGCCGGATACTCGCCTGCTGCGCCACGGAGGCTATCATGCATAAGCTCACGTCTGTATACCCAAAGAGGTAAACAGAGGTGCACTAGCGAACTAGAACACTCACATTTCGACGAGCTTAGTTTCGTCCCAGATGTGATAGGGGGCGAGCCTATCGCCATATCGGGCACAAATTCCAGACACCCGGCTGACCGGGACTTTAGACCGGGGTCATGGGTTCGATTCCCAGATCCGTCAGAGTGTTTTTCTAACACAATTTTCCCGGGCCTAGTTCATCCAGAGCGTGGTTGACGTCAGACAGGTCGTTAAAATTAAACCAAATCCAATCTTGCGTGCGTGCCTGCGTACGTATGCACAGAACATGTGTGTGTGATTGCGTGTGTTAAAATTTTACACTTTTACTTAAATCTCATTATTTTAATGGATACTCGTTGACACAGTCCATAATCACTCTGGTCCAAATCTTGGTAACTAGAAATAAATCGAAGTCTTTCGTCCAATCTAAACGCTGTAATGAAACTGTCCCACAATGGTCGAACTCATGAACTGAACTGGAATCCACGCAGCAGTTTTACTGAACGGATTTCAGAAACTAGGGTACAGTAGGTACTAGATTTGGAAGAAAAACCCTTTAGGTACCTTAGATTTTGGCCTTTTCATAATACTCATGTATTAACGCCTATATCCTACAAGGGATAAGCAGAAGCAAACTAGAATGTAACGGCTGTAATGCAATGTAAGCACATGCATGCTTAGTTGTTAGGATGAGTAGTTCGTAGAGTACTGTGGAGTCCGGCACTGTGTTCACGCGTATTGTCTGTCTTATTAATATGTGTACTGTTCCTTTATCTTTTATAATAAACCTTATTTCTATACGCACTATGTGGATTATTGTGTTGCCTAAATAATTACCCCGTTTGGTATATATCACCATAATAATGATAACCGGACAGTAAGTGATACGGGACAAGAACATCCACATTTCAACACGGAGGCTGTTCTTTTCAAGAGAGGACCAATGTCTATCCGACCCGGGGATCGAACCCGACACCTCAGGACGTCAGGCGAGTGCATGCAATACCACCACGCCACCGAGGTAGGCCGATGTTTGGGGCTAATTATTGATTTATCATGAAAGATAATGGTAAAGTATTGCGAATAGTTATAATGAATTAAACAATAATTCATGCAAGTCGCTTCCTTGGTCTGGTGGGAGTTTATGTGCTATGGACCGGGAGGTCCTAGATTCGATTCCCAAAGCCAAAGCGAATTTTATAATTTTATTTACCCGGGACTGGATCCTTCATAGGGGGTTGACGACAGGCAGCCGGTCATAAAAATTATGCCAAATTATTTTTGCAACATTCTTGATAAAGTGTGTTGCGCCGACCCATATTAAGGGCATAAGGGCAGGTAGAAAGAAAAAACGAGAATTCATGCAACCGTAGGTACTGCAAACATTTTTAGCAATTAAAAACTTAACGGACCTACTTCAAATCCGATCGTGACCGAATTTATATGGGACTACCCTTGAAATAATCGATCAAATACAAAAATAATTTTGAAAATCGGTCCACATTTGGCCGAGATATCGCGTAACATGTGCCACAATTTTACTTCGAAACAGCTTGTCTAGTAAATACATAGAAGTAGTTGCTTCCAACAGGTGGATCTGGAAATCTTTGGGGGAGGCCTATGTCCGGCAGTGGACGTCCTATTGATGATGATGATGATGATGATGATGACAGACGAATTGAGGACCTTCTCCTTTTTGGAAGTCGGTCTAAACATACAGAACCGTCCACTTCATGCGACGCTCGCGGAAAATTTTAATTTCATTTCAATTTTCTTATTGTTTCCCCTTTCATTTTGTTGAAAGGGTTCCGATACCAAACTGCTGAGGTCGGCAACCACCGTCTGCCTTTCGGAGAAATATTTGAACAGTTCCTTTTTCGTTTTTAATAATTCTGCTCTCAAAGATTGTCAACAGCGGTGCAATAAAATTTAAATGGATTAATTTCAAATAATGATCCTACCAATTACTTAATTGTGTTTAATTTTGTTTTAAAAAGGTTTATCGAAGTCGAAGAACGAGATAATCAATTGGTCTATATTTTTTATGTATTTATCGGTACGATTCTCGTCCCGGGGATTTAGGTTGGATCCCGAGTCGAGATAAGTAATATTAGATTTGTCAGTACGTATCAGCTCGGAGTCTGGAATTTTTGCCCGATATGGCGATAGGCTCGCCACCTATCACATCTGGGAGGGACCTAAGCTCGGCAAATGTGGGTGTTCTAGTTAGCTAGTGCGCCTCTACCTACCCCTTCGGGTACACAGGGGTGAGCTTATGTTATATACTCTAGTTAAATTCAAGAATTTCGTGTGATTCACCACAAAATCTGCACCTCAAATTCCGACCCATTTTCTGGAAGATGTATTTGTATAAAATATTTGTGACGCACATAATTTATGCGGTACAGTAAACGAAAGTGTATCCGGAACAAGTAAAATATGAAAAAGGATGGGAAAATGTTGGTAGAGGATGAATTTATATCCATGTTATTGCTCGAGAAGATTCTAGTAATGGAATGATTATCATAAGACCAATTTATATTAAGCTTTTGATCGCAGCTTCGCTGTCTGGTAGTTTTTCGACAGACTTCCAAAAAGGAGGTCCTCAATTCGTCTGTATTTTTTTTTATGTATGTTACGCGATATCTTGGCCAAATGAGGACTGATTTTCAAAAATCTATTTGTGTTGGATAGAGCTTATTTCAAGGGTGGTCCCATATAAATTTGGGCACGATCGGTAAGTTGGAAGTCAGTCAGTTAAGTTTTTTCTGGGGTCAATTTGTTTATAACGTGCTAAATTAGGTAGTTGACTAGTTATTTTTAATAATTTTATCTAAAATTTAAGTTATTTCAAATATATAAGAAAAAGAAATATTGAAATATTCTCAAAAATAAAAAAGTTATAAACCTTTGAAATCCGGTGAAACTATCCAATATCAAAAAACGGTTTAGTGTACTGACGTCACGCCCATTATCCCTAATTTGGGATCGACGAAACACACTTTTTTAACTATGTTGCATTAAGGATTCTGGCATTAAGGCCTACCCTTAAGCGTCATGTTAAGGAAATCCACGTCGCGGAGGTGAAGATGGTGCGGTGGATGTGCAATGTTACACGAATGGAGCGTATACGTAATGTACACATCCGCGGTAGTTTTGGTGTCCGTGACGTGGCAGATAAACTGAAAGAATGTCGCTTGAGATGGTATGGCCACGTTCTGAGGAAACAAGGGGTGCATTCCCGTGGACGGCCCAAAAAGCGCTGGCTAGACGTTCTGGAGGAGGATATGAGAGCCAATGGTCTCACTGTGGAGGATGCTCAAGACCGGGCGAAGTGGAAGCGTTTAAGTAGGAATGCGGACCCTAGCAGAAGGCCGGGATAACGCCAGGCAGAAAGAAAAGAAAAAGTTGCATTAAAGATTCTGCTTAGTTTTTAAGAACAGCCGCCTGCTGACAATCCTCCCTGGGGGACCCAGTCCCGAGCAAAGTGTGTTAGAAAAATACCCGGAATCGAACCATAGTCCTCCCAGTTCACACCTCGTATACACTGCCACTCAACCAAGAGACGATTCCCAATGATTAGGGTTTTATTGATATCAAATATTTGTTATGTTAATATTACGCTATCAGATTTTAGAATATCAGAAGTGGGATCAAAACAATTGTTTCCATAAATTCGAAAGTAATATCCGTGCGAAATCTGCAACAAAAGGCACACTTACAAAAGCTAGTGAAAGGCCTATTATTCAAATTTATTTACAAAAGTTATTCACAAATAAATCACACGAGCGGAGTCGACTTTTAATTTCGCCTTTACATTTTGAAATTTGTTTGCGAATACAAAATTTTAATTAATGTTTCTTATTAAATTTCGCGCGCGTTTCGGACTATGACAATGGAATCGTTAATTTCGGGACTTTATTTTGTTTATGTTAAATTCCTTTTACGTGACATGTTACGTTATTGCTAAAGTTAATCCTTTTAAGGTTCTTCTAACAGTCTTTGAATTTATGACGTTCTTTGGATTCCATTATTTAATTCCCATGCGAGTTTAACTGTGAAGAATTACCGGTTAATCATGATTTTATTTAACGGTTTTATAGGGCATGCAAAACGGGAATGGTTATATAAGTTTAAACTGAATTAGATGATACATTATGTGAATATAAAAATTATTAATAAGATTAAAACATATATACATCATACATATATGTATATGACAACAACAACATAAAAACAACATAAGCTCACGCCTGTATCTCCGAAGGGGTAGGCAGAGGCGCACTAGCGAACTAATACACCCACATTTCGCCGAGCTTAGTTCCGACCCAGATGTGATAGGGGGCGAGCCTATCGCCATATCTAGGCACAAATTCCAGACTCCGTGCTGATATGGAAAAATTCAACATCACTTTGCCCGACCCGGCGATCGAACCCCAGACCTCAGGACGGCAGTCGTACCGAAATACAACCACGCCACCGAGGCAGTCAGATATTAATAATATCATTAATCAAGATAAATATAATGTCGCCTTGTTGGTATAGTGGTAGTATATATGGGTTATAAAACGGGAGGTCCTGTGTTCGAGTCCCTAGTTGGGCAAAGCAGTTAATCTAACACCATTTACCCGGAACCCAATCCTATAGAGAGATTTGACACCAGACAGACAGTCGAAGATATAAACTAAGCCAAATCCATTCTGCGACAACTTTGACAAAGTATGTTGCGAGAAATCCACGTTCGAGTTTGAAAAGGGCAGACGAAATAAAAATTAAAATCAAAAATAAAGACTTTTACTAACATAAAATCATTTAATGACATAAAATGGAGGTATTTTAAATGAAACAAATTTAAAAATGGAAGTTCATAATGATTTCTTAGGTTTTAGAAGTTCATTATAAATCAGTAGCCCGAGCACGAAAAACTAATGTAAATGTAAATGTATTCGAGTTCGCTGCGCACTGATGACGTTTGGTTAATATTTCGTACAAATTTCATAGACGCGCATCGAGCTCGAATACATTTACGGTTGTCAGAAATTTTCCTGCTCAGGCCGCTGGTTTCATTTATTCTAATGAAATTTAATGAAGCATTAAAAGTTCGAGGTTAAGCCCAAATACGTAAAGTTCCAACAGAAAGCTTCGCGGAAGGGCACACATCTGAAGTTATTCAATAAATCGAATCAGTTAATTGAGGTGTTAAATTAATGGGTTTTGGGACCCCAGACGCTTCCATTAATCCCTTTTTCGTTTTTGTAACATACGAGCATGACCAATCTGGTATAACATCTGCGGCCCAAGCGGGAACATTTTTGACAATCGAATTCGTATCGATTTATTAATATTTCATACAAATTACACAGACGCACATCAAGCTCGATTCGAATTTGATTGTCAAAAATATTCCTGCTCCGGGCGTAAAAAGGCTTTATGATTATGTCGAGTAGTATTACTATTTCAAAAAAAATAGATTCACATGAACAAATTCGGAAACTTTATGATCTAGCATAAACAGTATTGTCTAGTGTTCAGTGCATTTCATATAGACAAAGACACATTGTTTACTGACATTTTACTATAATTACATAATGAGATAAAAAAATTGTCACCAAAAAGAGTTTTTCAAACACCGCTGGGTGTATTATTTCAAATCGACGTGAGAATAATCACAAGTTTAAAAACAGAACTTAAAGGACTGACTTCAAATCCGATCGTGGCCAAATATATATGGGACCACCCTTAAAATAAGTTCGATCGAAAAATCTTGAAAATCGGTCCACATTTGGCGGAGATATCGAGTAACATACATGACTTCCAAAAAGGAGGAGGTCCTCAATTCGTCTGTTTTTTTATGTGTGTTCAATAGCAGCGATAGCTCAGTTGGGAATGGTACGGACTGCCGAGACAAGCGTCGGAGGTTCGAGACCAAAACCAAAATGGAGCATACACCTCTGACTTTTCTATGTTAAGTGTATTTTCATTGTGAAATACCGCTTGCTATAACGGTGAAGGAAAACATCGTGAGGAAACCTGCATACCTGACAATTTCTTCACAGGAATTTCGAAGGTATGTGAAGTCTACCAACCCGCATTAGGCCAGCGTGGTAGACTAAGGCCTAACCCCTCTCATTAGTAGAGGAGGCTCGTGCCCAGCAGTGGGACAGTAATATTACAGGGCTAATATTATTTATTTCTTATTTTTATATGTGTTCAATAGAACTTATTTCAAAGGTCCCATATAAATTTGGTCACGATCGGATAAGTTTTGAAGTTTCTCCGTTAAGTTTTTAAGCTTGTGATTGTAACATCATGTGCAAGATGGACGCCATCCGGGCTGGTATGAATACCATCAGCGTCGATTCTTGCATAATTCAATTTATTCACTCTCCCAAAGTGACACATAAGCTCACGCCTGTATCCCCGAAGGGGTAGGCAGAGGTGCACTGGCGAACTAGAACACCCACATTTCGCCGAGCTTAGTTTCGTCCCAGATGTGATAGGGGGCGAGCCTATCGCCATATCGGGCACAAATCCCAGACTCCGGGCTGATATGGAAAAATCCAATATCACTTTGCCCGACCCGGGGATCGAACCCGAGACCTCAGAACCGTAGTCGTACCGAGATACCACCACGCCACGGAGGCAGTCAGTGGTTTAATTTTTTCCGAACACAAAGCAAAAAATACCAGGATACTGTAACTTATTCCTGGCGTCCATAATTTCCGGAAAACTTTTCCACATGCCATAAAATATACATGCTCGTGCCATATTTTCCCTGTCCGTGTGTCCCACTGGGTTGCGTCCCAGACTTTTCGGATAATGACCAGTTGCTTTCGATTCTGAACAAATAATCGAACTCCTATTAAATAAAGCTATTAAAAGTTTTCTCGGTCGCGGACCGATATCGAAAATGGTTTTATTTTCGACTGACTTCCAAAAAGGAGAAGGTCCTCAATTCGTCTGTATTTTTTTATGTATGTTACGCGATATCTCCGTCAAATGTGGGCCGACTTTCCAAATTCTTTTTGTGTTCTATAGAGCTTATTTCAAGGGCGTACCCTTATACATTTGGTCACGATCGGGTTTGAAGTTTGTTAAGTTTTTAAACTATAGTCTAATAGGATGTATGGAGTTGCAGCATAAGTATATGGGATGTGGACCGGGACGTCCTCGGTTTGATTCCCAGGTCGGGAAAAGATAATTTTCTAATTTAATTTTCCCGGAATTGAATCTCCCAGAGGGGGTTGACGTTAGTCAGGCAGCCGGTTGTAAAAACGAAGCCAAATCCTCTCTGCAACATACTTGAAAAAGTGTGTTGCGCCGACTCCACATTAAGGTGGGAAAGGTAGAAAGAAGAATATATTCAGTTCGGGATGGGCTACTTCAGTGGAATTAATTATGTTGTATACATCAAGCCTGTATCCCATAAGGGGTATGCAGAGGTACACTAGCGAAGTAGAACACCCACATTTTGCCGATACGGAGTACGGACTCTAAAATAAAATTTCTTCCAACAATGTCCTCCACAATTGGCTCTCTAATTCTTTATTTATTCGGCAGATTGATACTCAAACAAATGTGCAAAAATAATTCTATTTGTTAAGTATACAGGATTTTCTTTACTTAAGACGTGTGTACATTGTAAACATTATGAATTGTTTAGGACGACCTTTCTGCCTCGTGTTTTGTGACAAAACACCTCTGCCCACGCCTTTGTTATTTAGCAAATGTGAAGGGACAATTATTTGAGGACGTATTAGTAAAGATAATTCGAATACTTGAAATAATCGTGGTATAGTAAGAATCTTTTGAGCATTATAATTCTGGTTGAAAAAGTCACCAATTGTTTGAAATTCTAGACAAGCATTTTACATTTTGACACGAGGATTTTTTTCGTAGATTTTGTGTTAGAACCTCATTCTAATTAATCACTTTCATTTTCACAAAGGCAATGCCAGAACTATTTAAAATCTTATGGTAGGTCTACTATTCCTGTCTGTCTTTCTTGAATAAACATACATATCCACTTTCATAAAATAACACATAAAAGCTCACGGCTGTATTCCCGAAGGGGGAGGCAGAGACGCACTAGCGAACTAGAGCACCCACATTTCGCCGAGCTTAGTTCCGTCCCGAGCCTATCGCCATATCGGGCACAAATTCCAGACTCCGGGCTGATATGGAAAAATCTAATATCACTTTGCCCGACCCGGGGATCGAACCTGAGACCTTAGAACTGTAGCCATATCGAAATACCACTACGCCACCGAGGCAGTCAGGCAGTTTCATAAAATAGAGGTATATAAACTCTACACCAACACTTTTTAATAAGTAAGATACGTATAAATTAGATAATTTAAGTATTTTTAAAAGTTGAATAGCAATTTATTTTTTATATTTAGATTTAGACTATAAAATTTCCTAATTACTTTGTAGTTTTGTTAAATATAGCGGTAATAATATTTATAAACTACTGACCATTGTAGTGGCCGCTTCCAACAGGTCGATCTGGAAATCTTTGGGGGAGGCCTATGTTCAGCAGTGGACGTCCTATGGCTGATGATGATGATGATGATGATGACCATTGTAAACCCGGAATATTTATATATGTTCGTATATAAATTTCCTCGATACAGGCTTGCCTAGTGAGGAAAACAATGGAAATCATTGTCATGATACAGTTGCCAGCAAAATATGCAGTTCTAATTGTATTTTTTTTTTTATAGCACAGATTGGCAAACGAGCAGATGGGTCACCTGATGGTAAGTGATCTCCACCGCCCATAGACACCCAAGACACAAAAAGAATCATAGGTGCGTTGCCAACTTAAAAGGGAATGGAAGGGGAGGGAAGGGGATTGGGAAAGGGAGTGGGGAAATGGGCCACCGGAAATCTCACTCACCGAACGAAACGCGACAGCAATCTGCCATTTTACGTCGGTTTTCTGTGAGACAGTGGTATCTAACCGGTTGAGCCGGCCCATTCGTGCTATAGACGTTACTGTCTACAGCGTGGCCCTACCACTTGAAAAAAATTGTTTTACCATCTTTTGTATTTTTGCTGAAATAAATTATTTTCATTTTTTTAAGTCAAAATTAAGTTGCTAAAGACGTGGTCGACGCTTTTAATTTTAAAAACTTACTTGAACACTTTCGTCGCCTACTTGGTCTAGTGGCAGCACATATGGGCTATGGATTAGGAGGTTCAGCATTCTATTACCAGGTCGGGAAAAGCGATTTTTCTAATTCGACATGCTCGGGACGAATTCTCCAGAGGGGGTTGATGTCTCGCAGGCGTCGTAAAAACGAAGCCAAATCCTTTCTGCAACATGCCTGAAAATAAAGAAAGGTGTGTTTCGCCGACGCCACATTAAGGATAAGGGCAGGTAAAAGAAAGAAATGCTTGAATACTTTAGGCAGTTGTGACAAAGATAACTCTTTCAGAAACATGGATTGAAAAAAAAACTGCCAAAAAATAATGAACGATACAACGGTTGACAAAACACCAATTATCACGAGTAACAGGAAATTAGTAGTAACCGGTAACTAATCGTACAAAGACTAGATCTCTACGTCCTGATAACTAAACCACTTGGCGCGGATTACCTTGCAAAGGACAGTAATGACCGCTGCCGATGTATCTTGGCTAAAATCTACTGAATTCCCCTTTGAATTTTGAGACTGCGGTTTGCTATACACATAGCAAATTAGTTGTATCGCCTATTAATACTCCGTTAGGACTGCCGCGGTGGCGTGGTTGTTTTTCGGTACGACTACTGTCCTGAGGTCTTGGGTTCGATCCCCGGGTCGGCCAAAGTGATATTGGATTTTTCCATATCAGCCCCAAGTCTGGAATTTGTGCCTGATATAGCGATAGGCTCGCCCCCTATCGCATCTGGGACGAAACTAAGCTCGGCGAAATGTGGGTGTACTAGTTGGCTAGTGCGCCTCTGCATGCCCCTTCGGGGATAGATGCGTGAGCTTATGAGCATATGATGTTAATACTCAATGGAAGCTGGATGTTACGAGTGTATGCAAATTGGATTCCCGGATTTTTGGTGTGATGCGCATTATCCTCATTGAGTTCACATATTTTTCGGATCATGATTTGTATCGCTATTTGTTTTTTAATATTGTTTAATGTGACCTGTGTTCTGTATGTGTTGACAATAAAGAGTTACTATCTGTCTATCGCTATTAAAAAAACTCTATACTGAAAAATGTTGAATGGTAGAGCCACTCTGTAGACAGTAACATCTACAGAGCCGAATTGATAGCCTCGACCGGTTTGATACCACTGTCTCACAGAAAACCGACGGAGGTAAAGTGCCAGCTCAACGTAGCGTTTCTTTTGGTGAGTGAGATTTCCGGTAGCCCATTTCCCCCCTCTCCCTTTCTCAATCCTTTTTCCCTTCACCTTTCATTCCCTCCTTCTAGGTTGGCAACGCTCTAGCAATTCTTTTTGTGACAGCCTCCGTGGCGTAGCGGGCTAGTAGCCGGTTGTGAAGCGTGAGGCCGCGGGTTCGATCCCCGCACCGAGACAAATGTTTGTATGGCCTACAGATATTTGTTTCGGGTCTGGGTGTTGTGAGACCGAAAGTCTCTCGTAGTTCCTGATACCCACGACACAAGACACGATCTTAGTATGGGGTCAGGACTATGTATGTGACTGTTGGGTGTTATGTTATTTATTTATTATTATTTATTATTATTTTGTGTCTTTGGTGTCTATGGGCGGTGGTGACTTACCATAAGGTGACCCATCTGCTCGTTTGCCAGTCTCTGCTATAAAAAAATCAACTTTTAGCTCGATTATTTTAAAAGCGTTTTTTTAGTATTTCTAAACTATTATTTTCGAACTTGTAGGTGGATATCTAACGGTGCGCTTGGTGCGTGGTCTCTCGACAACTATTCTTTCGAGGTGCACAGACGACCTGATAAAGTGTATAAAAAGTCACTGGATGCAGGCCGCTTCCAATAGGTCGATCTGGAAATATTTGAAGGAGGCCTAAGTCCAGCAGTGGACGTCCTGTGCTTGATGATGATTTTTGATCTTTCACTGCGTTTATCATCAAACACGTGGGCAGTGTAGAGTGTAGACTTTGATGTGTCTGGATATAATCACCAAGTTTATAAAACTTAAAGAGCACTTTCGAAATTCAATTCACGATCAAATTGGAATAAGCCCTTGGAATAAGCTCCATCAAACATAAAAATAATCTTTATAACAGGTCCATATTTGCCGGAGATATCGAGTGACATAAATAAAAACCACGCATTGCGAACCTCCTCTTTTAAAATCGGTTGAAAATCTTAAGTAATCAAAAATTGCGGTACCTTTGAAGTAACAGTTATTAGAATTCATGTAATATCTTTTGATGTCTTTCTGGAAGTGATTTTGATTCATAACATTAAAATTGATTATGGAAATTGGATATTTCGATGAATCGTAATTCTCTGTAACGTGAAATATAAATATTAAATATGTACGGGTTACGAGACAGAAAAAAGTAAAAATAATAACATACAACAAAATCTCCCGAGGACAAATTATTTTGTCTGGCTGGGTTATGTTAAATAAGAATTTTACACATAATTAACTTTGTGACATAACAATGCCCGAAGCGGTTTGTGAGTTAACTCGGCTCTAGCTACAGTTAACTCGGTTTTTCATTCTACAATGCAATATGGCGAAGACACTGCCTCCATAAGGCTGCAGAGACAAACTCAGCGGCAGTGGCGGCGACGCGGGGAGCGTTGCGGCCACGTATTGCTGGACTGGTTGTTGCACCCGGCACCGATCGCCGCACCACTGCCTTCGAGGCCAGTTCCATTTAAATCAATGCATTGGAACGCGCCGCCGCCGCCGCCGCTGAGTTCGTGTCCGCAGCTTTAGCGCCTCTAAACAAGCGGGTATAATGAGGAAAATACATGACAGTCGCCGTATACATTATCTCAATCTTGCACGCACACACACACACACACGCGTGGCGACGCACGAACGCACGCTCGCATAAACACACATACACACAAACACGCACGCACGTACAGGAAGATAGAGAGAGACACCGTTTCACAGCTTCATTAGGTATCCTCACACAGCTTCGCAACCTTGCACAGCTTTAGTGGAAAAACAATGAAGAAATACATACATGAGCTCACGCCTGTATTCCCGAAAGGGTAAGCACAGGCGCGCTAGCGAACTAGAACACCACATTTCGCCGAGCTTAGTTCGTTCCAGATTTGATAGAGAGCGAGCCTATCGCCATATCGGGCACAAATTCCAGACTCCGGGCTGTTACTGAAAATTCCAATATCACTTTGACCGACCTGGGGTTCGCACCCGAGACCTCAGGACGGTAGTCGTGCCGCGAATACCACCAAGCCACCGATAGACTGCCTGTCTATGAAGAAATTATAGGAACATACCTGATTCCAAAAAAATCTTCTTCTTCTAAAAATAATGGCTTCCACGCATTTACAATGATTTAGCCAATGTCAAGGTAAATAGAGCAGTTATATTTTCACAATGACCATGAGACCCACATGTGGTTGATCTCAAGGTCCTGCTGGGATGATGGCGGTAATTCCTTCCATCGCGGTGCCCCTCAGATGACCTTCACTCGGCGAATCAACCGAACAAAGTCAGCCAACGCACAAAGCAAAACTCATCAAAGATCACCGATTAAAATGTTTCCACATTATACTGTACATTACATACGTTTGACAACCTCCGTGGCGCAGTGGGCGAGTAGCCGGTAGCCGGCTATGAATCGAGAGGCCGCGGGTTCGATTCCCGCATTGAGACAAATATTTGTGTGGCCCACAAATATTTGTTTCAAGTCTAGGTGTTGTGAGACCGTGCGTCTCTTATAGTCTCTGACACCTACGATACAGGTTATACCTAGTGTGGGGTCAGGACTAGGTGTGTGACTGTTGGGTGTATTTATTATTTTTATTTATTTATCTTCACTGAAGTTTGATGCATTAAACCACACCACTTAAAGACAACAAACACAGCTCTAGAGAATAATATGAAATAATTTTAACAAGCGACGCCCACCCTGTCAGACTTCCCGTCAAAATAAAAGAAAAATCTTTGACGCCAAACCTAGAAAATATTGGATTTTTTTCGATAATTTCAAGATTCCCAGCATAACCTATATTGAGTACACTCGGTAGGCATCTTCTCAAGTTTGCTTAGCTTGCACATTGTTTTACTTGCTGGTGGCAGATTGCCAAGTCGGCCCCGTTTTTGCTACACATGAATTCATTCCGATTATTATCTAGGACTGAATTGTTTACTCTTAATTTTGTAGCTTGGAGAGTACTTGGAGTTGTTTACAATAAGTTTAGGATAATAATAATATTAGCCCTGTATTCTGTATTATACAATTTCTGGGCATGAGCGATAATAAGAGCAGAGCCTAGTTTTGCCAATATTTAATGCTGCCTCGGCGGCGTAGTTGTATTTCATGTACGGTACGACTACGAGGTTTCGGGTTCGCTCCCCGGGTCGGGCAAAGAGATATCAGATTTTCCTACTCAGTATCAGCTCGGAGGTTGGAATTTATGCCCGATATGGCAGGAGTGAAAAACTCGTAAAAACTAAGACGAATCCTTTCTGCAACGCCCTTTAAAAATTGTGTTGCCTCGACCAAACATTGAACTTATGAATATTATATTAAAAAAAACTTGTTTTCACGGATTCTATCGCGAGTTATTTCTATTTTTTAGTCCCGACGTTTCGAAGTCGCCTCCTTAGTCTAGTAGCAGTATGTATGGGCTGGGGACCGGGAGATCCTGGGTTCGATTCCCAGGTCGGGCAAAAGCAAATTTTCTAATTCAATTTGCCCGGGACTGGGTCCCCTTAGAAGGTGTTGACACAGGCAGGCGGTCGGTCGTAAAAACTAAGCTAAATCTTTCAGCAACATGCTTCATAAAGTGTGTTGCCCCGACCCCACATTAAGGTGGGATAAAGGCAGGTAGAAAGAAAAAGTCCCGACGTTTCGAAGCTTTACACCCTTCGTTGTCACGGATCGGAATGATACTAACAATTAAAAACACTTTACGATAGAATCCGTAAAAATTAGTCTTATTTCAACGGAAACATTCGCGTAAATCTCAGAAATCATTAATTATTATATTGATAAGCAATCTGTAGAAAGACTAAAATTTTTTTTTTTTTTATAGCAGAGATTGGCAAACGAGCAGATGGGTCACCTGATGTTAAGTGATCTCCACCACCCATAGACACCCATAACACAAAAAGAATCATGGATGCGTTGCCAACCTAAAAGGAGGGAATGGAAGGAGAGGGAAGGGGATTGGAAAAGCGAATGGGGAAATGGGCCACCGGAAATCTCACTCACCGAACTAAACGCGACAGCAAGCTGCCACTTTACGTCGGTTTTCTGTGAGACAGTAGTATCTAACCGGTCGAGCCGGCCCATTCGTGCTATAGACGTTACTGTCTACAGCATGGCTCTACCACTTTAAAACTACAATATTCTAAGAAAATTAGTTAAAATACAAATCAAAACCTTCTTCATCTAGTCGGGTGATTATAGCGACAGGTAGTAAGACTACAATTTTAAGAAAAATAGTAAAAATACTCGTCAAATCCAAACCTTCTTTATCTAGTCGGGTATTAATTCAAAACCAAGATCCAAGTTGACAACAGAGCTGCAGCGTACATCTAAATTTATTCAATTGCATCCGTGGCGGTAATGGAGGGTTATTGTGATATAAATTGGCAGTGTCTGGCTGTTAAGTGCAATGTTCTGGACACTTTGGACACGAGGGAACGTTGTTTTTTGTCTGTTTAGCTGAACAGAAGACCACAGGACATATCTAAAGATTGAGATTAGATTTACATATTTTATAGATAGACTGCCTCGGTGGCGTGGTGGTATTTCGGTACGACTACTGTCCTAAGTTCTCGGGTTCGATCCCCAGGTCGGGCAAAGTGATATTGGATTTTTCCAAATCAGCCCGGAGTCTGGAATTTGTGCCCGATATGGCCATAGGCTCGCCCTCTATCTCATCTGGGACGGAACCAAGATCGGCGAAATGTATGTGTTCTAGTTCACTAGGGCGTCTCTGCCTACCCTTTCGGGGATACAGGCATGAGCTTATGTTATGTTAAGTTATATTACTAAATTGGTCGTCGACTCTGGACTTTAAAAGAGGCCATAAACATTGAGTTTGTTTCGGCATTTCTGCTCAGGGATAGCCACGAAATGCCGACGCCATTATTACTTTATCAATATCTTAGAATCAATATATACTCGTAATTGACATGTGAAAGTGGTACAAAATATCCTATTTGCAGAATAAATGATTTGAATTTGAATTGTATTTTATAATATAATGTAGTCTTCCTAATAGATAGGCATGTATGGAAGTCGAAAACATGCGCCGACCCCAAATAAAATTGAGATAAGGGCAGGACGATGATGATTACACTTCACTTGGGCTGAGATCTATAGAGCGAACTTCGACTAAGTCTAAGTCAAAGTGACGAACTCAGTGGGGATTTTGACTTATTCCGAGTCATTTTTTACAAGAAAATCTTTGTTTAGTCTGTCTGTCAGTTTGTTCTTCTTATAAAACTGACTCGGACTGAGTCAAAGTTCGATTTAACAATTCCAAATCCTCACAGAGTTCGTTGCTTTGACTTAGACTTAGTCGAAGTTCGCTCTATAGATCTCAGTCTTGGATTAACAATCTATTATACCTTGAATCGACGATGACTAAAGACCCAAGATCCGATATCTAAAAATACACCCAGCGTGGGCTACACTTCCCCATTGTACCAAACTAACTCATTTATAACTTGTGATGGATGGGTGTTGGCGGACACTCGTTCGAGCGCCTTTAACGTGTGACGACTGAATAGATTGTCCACTGTGCTACCGATTCACCGTTTTGAGGAGTCTATTGTAGCTTTACTGAATCATGTATACAAATAAAATCGGGAATTTCGGCAAATCGTAAACGAATGAGGTTTGTATTTTAACGTATTCGGCGATATATTTGCTAATATCTTTGCTATTCCATCAAGAATAAGATTATCTTCTTCGTGGTCACACTCTTCATTACAATTAGTATTTTTTATAGCAGAAACTGGCAAACGAACAGGTGGGTCACCTGATGGTAACTGATCTTCACGGCCCATAGACACAATAACACTAAAAGTGAGTGCATTGGCAACCTTAAATATGGGGAACGGAGATTCGGTTTAGGGAAGAATTAGGCCACTGAAAATCTCACTCACCGAACGATGCGCAACAGCATGCTGCTACTTTACGTCGGTTTTCTATGAGACAGTGGTATCGAACCGATCGAGCCATTTGTGCTGTAGACATTACTATCTTAAGCGTGGCTCTACCACTCAAAACCACTAGCACTTCTTCAACAAGGTGGTCTTAAGGCAGCACTTAAATAAACCTCAATTTATTCAAAATCTCGATTTAAATATAGAAATGTAGGATAAACCGAGTTTAGGTCTAACTCTAGATTAGAAATAGCGCTGCAAGTCGCCATTATTGCCTAAATATTTACTAACCTTTATGATGTCATAACTATTTATGTCGTCAATTTGGGTTTAGCTCAGGTTAGTCTACTAATATTTTATTGCTGAACAATAGCCAATAACAACATCTAAAACAAATAATTTATAACATATATAAATTCCATAAAATGTAATCTCCTCAAAATTCTTAATACGAGGATATCCTGTAATAACTACTCGTAACTGTGTAAAGGTATGGTCTCACTGAGAGCGACTGTACATTGGTAATAACATTTCAATTTCTAACCAGTTTTTTAGAATTAATCTTATTCCGTTTGGTTTTGAACATCATTTGTACTGGGATCATTAACTCTAATGCCTTATTGTAAATAATGTAAAACCTTATGTAATATATTCAATTAAAAACAATTTACTGAAAAATTAAAGTGTTTCTTCTCACAAAGCTTAATATTATCAGACACCTTTCTTTCTTCCTATTCGATTTCATTACTAGATAAATATAGTTTGTCATTCACAGAATCCATTCAGAAATTCACTGTTCGGTGTCGTGAAATGCTAACAGGAGTTATACTTCTGCTTAACAAGAAACAAAATGCTATTTGCGGGCACATTTTTTTAACTAATTTCGATTTTGTCATTCACGATAAGGTTTTATATTCGTTATGTTTTATTTTATGTATTAAATATTGCATCCAGCGACTTCCTGCGACCTTTATCAGGTCGTCGGTCCACCTTGTAGGTGGACGTTCTTCGCTGCGCTTGCTGTTTCAACAGGTCAATCTGGAAATCTTTGAGGGAGGCCTATATCCAGCAGTGGACGTCCTATGGCGGATAATGATGATGATGATTAAATTATTGAAAAAAAATTGATCGGAGCCACCGAATTCTGTTTCTTGTTTTGGCGATTATTTTTACAAAGCCCTTGCTCTTATAATCGCTTTTACTCGCAACCTACATTATAACCGAGCCGCTCTGCCGCCCCACTCAGCGGCGCGCGACCAACTCATAAAGTGGAATTGACGACGTATATTCGTGTCATAAAACCGCCGATTTCTAATGCACCTGACATTCCGAGGCACGTGCCAGTGTTCGGGACATTAAATCATTATTATGGGAGGGGCGTGGTTTAAGATTAGGGGGATTGAACCATTTATGGTGTGGCTTTTTGATAAATTGATCTAAAAAATTGAGGATTTGCTAATTTGGCTTAAGTGATTTTTTTTCTACACGCACTTATGCCACAATGATGTAGGGTCGACGATTTCTCAAGCATTTTGAAAGGATTCGGTCTTAGTTTTTGCGACCGACTGCTTTACGTTACCTCCGTTGGGAATCTTGAAAAAATCGTGTGGAAAAAACAGCTTTTCCGGGTCTGGGGTTTGAGCCCAAGACCTCCTGATTCGTAACATAATACGCTACCACCAAGGACGTAACTTGAAGATAATCACGAGTTTAGAATCTTAGAAGCCAACTTCAAAATGTATCTATCTATCTAAACCAAACTTATATGGGGCCAACTGTAGAAAACTCTATCCAAAAGAGATACAAACTTGAAAATTAGTCCATATTTAAAAAATACATAAAAAAATTCTGATGAACTCAAGTAGGTACCTATTTTTTGTAAAGCAGAGACTGGCAAACGAGCTGATGAGTCACCTGACGGTAAGTGATCTCCACCGCCCATAGACACCCAAGACACAAAAAGAATCAAGAGTGCGATGCTAACCTAACATGACATAAGCTCACGCCTGTATCCTCGAAGGGGTAGGCAGATGCGAACTAGCCAACTAGTACACCCACATTTCGCCGAGCTTAGTTCCGTCCCAGATGTGATAGGGGGCGTGCCTATCGCCATACCGGGCACAAATTCCAGACTTCGGGCTGATATGGAAAAATCCAATATCACTTTGCCCGACCCGGAGATCGAACCCGAGACCTCAGGACGGTAGTCGTACCGAAATACAACCACGCCCCGATGCCAACCTAAACAGACGGAAAAAGTGATTGGGAAATAAGGGAGAGGAGGGGATTAGTCCTCCGGAAATCTCAATCAACGAAACGCGACAGCGAGCTGCCAATTTACGTCGGTTTAGTATAAGACGGTGGTATCAAACCGGTCGAGCCGGCTCATTCGTGCTGTAGACGTAACTGTGTACAGCGTGGATCTACCACTCTTATCCGCTATCCTTTCTATAATGTTGTTTGAAAATGTATGTAACCCAAACAAAGATAAGAAAATGTTTCATAATATCCAGTAGCATCTTCCACATTCTACAGCCAATCCAAAAGATCGTTAACTTTTTATTATTCTATAAAAAATTCCCTCGTATTAAAGATAAGCGATACTCGATTGAAAAATAATTAGAAAATTATAATACGTCGGAAGTTATTTTAGACGCGTCCAAACTAAGCTCTGAATACAACGTAAGCTCAGTTGTTGATAAAATATTGACCGCTTGAAAATGCTCCTTATTCCTTTCAGATAGGAGTTTCTATTAAGTGAAAATTGGGAAAAGGGCAGTCAAGTTAATGTGGTAAAGCAAAGTGGGTAAACTTTGATGGGTTTATCCTTAGTACAAAAGTTATTACAAAATGTGGTATGTTCTTAATCTTTTAGCAACTAGTGTTTGCATGCGGATTTGTTTGCATATTCAGTAGTGAGTACTTAAATTATTAATTTTGTTCATATTAATTCTGCTTTTATGTAGTCTTGCATTAATGGTGGTAGAGCATCGCTGTAGATAGTAAAGTCTACAGCACGAATGGGCCAGCTCGACCGGTTTGATACTGCCTCAGAGAAACCGACATTAAAAAGAAGCTCGCTGTTGTGTTTCGTTCGGTGAGTGAGATTTCCCATGGCCCAATTTCCCCCTCCGTTTTCCAATCCCTATTTCCCTCCTTTTATATTGGCAACGCGCCCATGATTCTTTTGTGTCTTGGGTGTCTAGATCACTTATCACCAGGTGACCTATCTGCTCATTTGCTAGCCTTTGCTAAAAAAAGTTCAGAATTTAGAATGAGTCCCAAAAGCAGTATTAGAATTTGAATAGAATCACACCTTTTTCACACCCCTTTTTCCTTGCCTAGGCAGACAACGATGACTTTGATCTGACATGACATTTGACAGTTAATCAGCCTTTGAGAAACGGAACGTGACTCACCCAAAACACACTAACAGACACACGCTTATTATATTGAAAGCGGTAGGCAGAGGTGTGACTTTTGCAACCTCTTTTCTACAACAAAAAATCTGTTCTATGATATAATAGAATGTCCTATGATTAGTAAAGAATAGTTCAATTCTTAGTAATCACAAGTTTAAAAACTTAACAGACCGACTTCAAATCCGATCGTGACCAAATTTATATGGGACCACCCTTGAAATAAGCTCTATCGAACACAAAAAGAATTTTGAAAATCCATCCACATTTGGCAGAGATATCGCGTAACATACATATGTACATAAAACATATAAACGATTTGAGAACCGTCACCTTTTTGGAAGTCGGTTCAAAAAACATCACCTGCCCTTATCTAAATCTAGTGTGGGGTTGACGTAATTTTTTGGAGCAGAAATGATTTGACTTAGTTTTTATGATCAGCTACTTGATTACCGTCAAAAATCGCTGGGATTTAAACTCAGGACCTGATAAAGCAAAAACAAATCTAAATACAAGGCACTAAATACAATCGGACGATGAAATAGAAGGGCATTAACGCACGCGTCCCATTAAGTAGTTGAGGAAATTACAGCGGTCGGTACACGGGCCGCATCTGTCGCTTGTATAACAGCAGACGCAAATGTGTTCCGATGGAGACGACGCTTAGGTGTGCGGTGAGCTTAATAGCTATTGGATGGTTGATAATATTGACAAGCATGTGCGGTATACTTTAAATCAAAGCACTTTAAATAGACATTACTTCAAAATAAATTCGCTGGACTTCCTCGGTGGCGTGGTTGAATTTCACTACGACTACCGTCCTGAGGTCTCGGGTTCGATCCCCGGGTCAGGCAAAGTAATATTGTTTTTTTCCATATCAGCCCGGAGTCTGGAAATTGTGCCCGATACGGCGATAGCCAACAGGTCGATTTGGAAATCTTTAGGGGAGGCCTATGTTCAGCAGTGATGATTATGATGATGGCGATAGGCTCGCCCCCTATCAAATAATAAATTGCTTTTCTTTCTTTCTTTCTATCACATCTGGGACGGAACTAAGCTCGGCGAAATGTGAGTGTACTAATTGGCTTGTGCTCCTCTGCCTACCCCTTCGGGGATACAGGCGTGAGCTTATTTATATTATGTTTTTACATTCGCTGGTATGCGTATGGATGACCACCGTACACATGGTGCTAAAACCTGCCATAGTGACCCACACTCCGCATGTGGTTCGCGTTCCAGGATCAGCCAGTGTACTTCCGGTTCTCTCGAGGGGCTTGCGGCATGACTTGATGGTTGGTTGGGACGGGTATGGTGGTATCCCTGTGTCTACATCGGTCATCCGCCTGTCTTGTCGCAAGCCCCTCGATTTGCTTCTTTCCTCTTCGGATTCGGAGTGTAAAGAAGGCGGCGGCCACTGATAAACACATTGTTTGTCAGTGGTCACTAGTTTTTTTGGACTGCACTACGCTTACCATCAGGTGCAGTGTAGTCACTTTGCCGTGCCCAGATAAAAAAATCATTACTTTGAGCGATAGAGTTACGCGGTAGACAGTAACGTCTACAGCACGAATGGACCGGCTCGACCGGTTTGATATCTCTGTATCACAGAAAACCAAAAAATGAAGCTTGGCGTTACTAACTCTAAAGGAGGGGATTAGGATGAGGAGCACCAGGACCGCCAAAATGTTCCCTCAGTGTACGAAACGCAACAGCGCAGTGCCACTTGGGTTTTCTATAAGATAGCGGTTTTAAACCAGTCGAACCGTCAGTCTACCTGCAAGATCGGGTAGAAAGAAAAAGGCACATTAAGATGTGGGATAAGGATCCCATACCTTAATGTGGGGTCAGCGCAATACGCCTTACCAGGCACGTTGCAGAAACGATTTAGCTTAGTTTTTACGACCGGCTTTCCGACGTCAACCCCCTCTGAAGGATCTAGTCCGTGCAAATTAAATTAGAAAATTCGCTTTGCCCGACTTGGGAATCGAACCCAGGACCTCCCAGCCCACAGCCCATATATGCTGCCACTAGACCAAGGAGGCGACCAAAATACATTAAAGTTATAAATGGTTAATAGTTCAAAGCAGAAGGTTTCCTTAATAAACATTTATACAGTCCCATTCAATGGTCGATATCAGAACTGAGTAACTAGGTCTCCGTGGATAAATATTTTCATTCATTCAACTTATTGTTACGTCTCAGTTTCTTGTTATAGAGATAAAACCTACAATTTATCATAACGAACAAAGTTTGAAGCTAAATAGATACTGGAAGGAGAAAATCGAATCTTGTACAGATTTGTGTCGCTAGATTTAAGATGCTTAAAGTTTGTATAAGTTTTCTTGGTCTGTCTCAGGCGATCGATCGTAAAATCTGAAGTCAAATAAATTTCTACATCTTCCTAAAAAGCATTAACTTCCTTGAAGCACTAGGGTAAAAAAAGTGTGTGACACCCCACAATGGAGAGAGATGAGGATAGGAAGAATATTTTAGATAACAAGTTATTGTGTTATTTTGGAGAACTTGATAGACAAATTTTAAAGGTTAACGACCTCCTTATTCATAATCAAATTCTGGTCTTATCGAATGCATAACCCTACTTTTGCCTACTTTAGCTAAAAGAGAACTGAAATATGTTTATCGAATACAATGTTGCTGGTTACAGAAAAAATATTATTTTTATATCTGGCAAATTTTGAAACAAATAGGAAGTCTTGGCTGGAAACAATCAATAAAAAATATATATCAATCTTAGATGGGGTTAGGACCCATTAGGACACCCCAAGATAGTCTAGGGACTTTAACAAAATTAAATAAGATAGAATATCAAACTTGAAATAGCTGACCGGAATCAGCCATGTTTTCACTATCGAACTTTGGAGCGTTTTAACGCTAGTGAACGATTATAAATACAATTTTTATGAACCGCACTATTGCGGCCATAGTACGCTCTACTAATTTATTAAGAATAAGGGGGTTAAAGTTAACTATTTTTATCAATATCATTACTGGGTCATTTTGAACAAGTTTTACTTCTGTATCGCAGCAAATAGTCAAACAGCGTTTGATCAGAAAAATTGCTAGAGTCCCTACATTCGCTCTTTCCAATCTATATTCTTTCTAAATTAAAAAAAAATCCACTTCCCAACCCTTGTTCTTTTTCGTTCATTATTTTGTCTCCAGCTTAGGTAAAGTGGGATATAGAAAATCTATATCTTCAACTTCATCTTTGTACTACATCTACCTTAGGATTTTCTCTATTTTTCCAAAAGCTAATTTCCCCCAAACTCTCAATTGGATATATTTTGTATTTCAATCGTATTGACAGACGCCCCTAGAGAATATCAAAGTGATCAAACACCCGAAATTCAGTCACGTCGACACCTACAGAATGAAATATAGTCAAAACTATGAATCCTCGTTTATTAGTCAGTGGTTTTGTTATAATTGCGTTGTATAACATGTTGTTATCACGCAACACCTCTACAGCTCTGGGAGTGAAACCGAAATATTTGGATGCGGCATTACTCTGGACTTCAAAAGAGGCTATAACCTTTGAGTTTGTTTTGGAATTTCTTTTTAAGGTAAGGCTCGAAATGCTGAAGCCATTATTTTTATTGAAATGTAAAACTAACCATAGGTTGCATGTCATTAATCAGTAATATCCTATTTGCAGAATAAATTATTTAAATTTGCATTGGAGCTTTTAATTCGAAAATGACAATGTGACTACACAACGTGGGAAACGCAGTTAAGTCCAAAAAAACAGTGACCACTGATCGACGACCTGATAAAGGTCGCAGGAAGTCGCTGGATGCAGGCCGCTTCCAACAGGTCGATCTGGAAATCTTTGGGGGAGGCCAATGTTCAGCAGTGGACGTTCTATGGCTGATGATAATGATGATGATGATGACCAAAATTAGTATCTATATCGGTATTCACTAGAATCATGCCGGCCTGCATAAATGCTTCTTCACACTCCGAAGTAGGAAGAAGCAAATCAAGGAGCTTAGGACAGGATCGCCTTCATAGGCGTACCCTTATTGGTACTGACCATTCCTGCCCCATCCAACCATCGTCGTGTCACAAACCGGGAGAACCAAATATACACTGGCTGATTTTAGAACGTGATCCACACAAGTTGTCGCTATCTCGGTCGATATGAATATCCTACCACCAGCAAAATATTGATTGCTGCAAAATACTGATTGATATACTCGAGTGATGAAAAAGCGTAGTAAATCACTAGTATATTCATATTTTGCATAACACTGTATGTCCTAACTTCAAAATCCAAACTAAACACTTAGCCCTAAATGCCTTCCACGACCCTTGGAGTTGGACCCTTGTACCTCAAAATTCATTTTATCCATTGATTCATTCCCAGAATTCTCGATAAAATATTTGAATACTACGATACTTAGTCGAAGAGTGTTGCCAGATTGATACTGATAACAGGTTTTGAATAAAAAACTTATCTATTTATGGGACATTTATTTATCAATGATCATGAGTGATGGTAACTACTTACCATCTGAGACTCAATGACTTTTTTGACGTTTATCACTGGCAACTATGTAAAATATCTTATATGACTAACATGAATTTCCCAAGTAAGAAGATTGCATGTAGCAAAATGCGGATGCTGAAATAGATGTGTCGTGTAACTAGAACAAAAAAGGTAAGAAATGAGTACTATGTATAATCAAAAGAGCTTGAAAATAGAGACAATAACGAAAAAGTTGAGAGGTGAGCGTTTGCCATTGTATGGTCATATGATGACAATGACTGAAAGGAATACTATAATACTTTAAAGGATGGATGTAAAAGGTACTATAGATAGAGGAAGACCCAAGAAAAGATGGACGGACTGTGTGATAGATGATATGAAGAAAAAGGGAGTGAGTGCTGATATGACGATTGATAGAAGACATGTTGCACCGACCCCAAATAATATGGCACAAAGGCGGAAAAATGATGATAAATTAATTCGTTTTATGAGTTATTAAAACCTCATGGTTGAGCAACAGTTAATCAAAATAGTTAAGATAAATATCCAGTAGCCCGAGCACGAAAAACTAATGTAAATGTAAATGTATTCGAGTTCGCTGCGCACAGTAGCCCGAGCACGAAAAACGAATGTAAATGTATTCGAGATCACTGACTGATGACGTTTCGTTAATATTTCGTACAAATTTCATAGACGCGCGTCGAGTTCGAATACATTTACGGTTGTCAGAAATGTTCCTGCTCAGGCCGCTGATCACTGATTACTGTGGAATAAAAATCGCTGGCAACACTGCAAAGACCCCTAAAGCAGATCAGCCAAGGTGTCCTCACTCCTTATTGAGCACATAAACTTGACGTTTTATGGGATTTATAGGCCAATTAATTTAATGAAAGTCTAATTTCGTATAGATTTGTAATTCAGTGTTACAATTTTGATCTTCGTTGAAATGTTTTATGAGATCATTGAATATTTGACATAATTTGTATTGCCGTAGGATTAATAGCCAATTAAATATTGAAGCTTAATATTGTAATACAAACTCTTCTCCTTCGTTAAAACAAAGCCGAGTCCTTTTTGCATGGAGCTTGAAAAAGCTGGTTGCGCCGACCCTATACTTTGACACTAAATAAATTATTGTAAGGATTTTTTTTTTTTTATAGCAGACACTGGCATACGAGCAGATGGGTCACCTGATGGTAAGTGTTCTCCACCGCCCATAAACACAAATGACACGACAATCACGGGTGTGTAGCCAATCTAAAAGAAGGAAAATAGGGATTGGGAAAGGGAGGGGGGAATGGGGCCAACGTAAATCTCACTCACCGAACGAAACGCGACAGCGAGCTGCCACTTTACGTCGGTTTTCTGTGAGACAGTGGTATCAAACCGATCGAACCTGCACATTAGTTCTGTAGATGTAACTCTCTATAGCGTGGCTCTACCACTCAAAAATGAGAATTTCTTCACCAGAATATTTAAAGTATACCGTATAGTCAGCTAACCTTAGACCAGCGTGGTGGACTAAGGTCAAGATTATTTTATTATCATCCATCGTTAATTAATTGTGGAAATGAGGCTTACTTTCTACCTGCCCTTATCTCATCTTAATGTGAGGTCGGCGCAACACACATTTTCAAGCATGTTGCAGAAATGGAAATAAGTAAATAAATAAATTCATTAGTATGGGCATGTGCCCAGTAGTGAAGCAGTAAAATTACAATTCTATATGAACTCTGTAATATTACTGCCCCACTGCAAGGCACGGGCCTCCTCTACTAATGAGAGGGGTTAGGCCTTAGTCTACCACGTACCACATACCCTTGAAGTTTTCTTTAGGTATGTAGGTTTCCTCACAATTTTTTCCTTCTCGGTTATATCAAACGATAATTCATAATGAATTCATACTTAACATAGAAGAGTTAGAGGTGTATGCTCTTATTGGGGTTGGTCTCGAAGCTCCATCACTCGTCTCGGTAGTCCGTACCACAATCAACTGAGCTATCGCTGTATTTATAATTGCAATATTGCAATTGACATGGCTGATATCGTTATTACTCGATAGTTATTGTAAAAACGTGTAATACCACATCAAGGTTTCTTCGCTCTCTGCCAGCTCCGTCGGGCCGAGCCGCTCTTCGGAATAGAAATGTGTTGATTATTTACAAATAGCGCTATTCCGTGATTCGTTGCCGGCTATTGTCCGGGAGTCCGGTTTTTGGGACGTCCCTACCTTTTCTCTTGTAATGAAGTTTTTGAACTAGCTGCCTTATTTGCGATAAAGAATGTGACAGGTAATATAAATATGTGAGTCTCGAAATTTTTGGGGGAGGTCTATGTTTAGCAGTGAAAGTCCTGTGAGTGATTAATTGTGGCAGGACGTAGTGTTGTATATTTTGAGTGGTAGAACCACGCTGTAGATAGTAAACTATTTTGTATATCAGAGGCCAGTCTCTCTCTTAACGAGCAGGTGGCTCACCACTTAAGTGATCTCCGCCGCCAATAGACGCCCAAAACACAAAAAAAAACATGGGTACGTTGCCACATTAAAAAGAGGAAAATAGGGGTTGTGAATTAGGCCACCAGAAATCTCACTCACCGAACGAAAGGCGACAGCAAAGTGCCACTTGACGTAGGTTCGAGACAGTGGTGTCAAACCGGTCAAGCCGGCCCATTCGTGCTGTAGACGTAACTGTCTTGTATGGTTTTAGTACTCAAGAAAACAAAGAATCACATTAACTTGTTATTGCTTTCGAAAACACCATAAATCCATATCAGTACTTGGAATAACATAAAATTATCATAGAACGTGTAAATTACGCGGTCAAATATTCATAATGAAAGAACCCGCATTGGAGCTATCATTAGTGTTTTATAACTGCCGCTTAACCGACGAAGGGAAGAAGGGTGTTATTAATTGGACCAGCAGGTCTATTCTCTAAGGTTTCATTTGTGAAAACAACGTTGCGGCAACGATGTTTTCGTTTTTGTATTCAGCAAGGTACAAAGCGCACGCACTAGCGCTATGCGTGATGACGGCGCTTATGCGAACTAGCTCTCTCGAGCGAGGCATTTCATATAAATGTATGGAAAATTATATTATCTTTGAGCCAACAACGTTGAACGCTCCGTCGATCTCAACGATGTGCGCTGCGGGAGCGAGGCGTCGATCGCAACATTGTGGCGTTTCTTAGAGAATTGACCTGCAGGATAAATTACTTACTAGGTGTCTGTGGAATGGTAAAAAGAAGTTTTGTGCCCGATATGGCGATAGGCTCGCCCCCTATCACACCTAGGACGGAACTAAGCTCGGCGAAATGTGGGTATTCTAGTTCGCTAGTGTACCTTTACCCCTTCGGGAATACAGGTGTGAGTTTATGTTAGCTATTCCCTGGGGATGAGGATTAAAGTGAGGTTCAGAGCGACAACTTAATTTTTCCCCAAATATAAACGCATGACGTAACATATGCATGTAAGGAGGTAGGGAGAAACGAAAATTTAACGCTACTCAACTTAAACAGCTTCTTACATTATTTTTTGCCATACAATTTTACAGATAAGGCGGCCTTAAACGACATAAGGCGACCTTAAGGCTGAGATCTATAGAACTTCGACGACGACGAACTCAGTGAGGATGTGGAATTTTAAATCTAACTTCTACTTAGTCCGAACCATTTTACAAGACTACCAGATAGACTAAGCAAATACATTCTTGTAAAAAATTATTTGGACTAAATCAAAGTTGGGTTTAAAGATTCCAAATCCTCACTGAGTTCATTTCTTTGACTTAGACTTAGTCGAAACTCGCTCTATAGATCCTCAGCCTTAGTCTATGAGTATTTGGCGGTAAGTCTCAAAGAATGAGCTCTAATTATATGATCATTGTTTTATCATATAGCAGGAAAGAGTAATGCGAATCTTAGGGTATTTTAAATTTAATGAAACTCGTTTCCTTATATCTGGACTCCATTATGTAATACCGGCGATCGACACTCAAGATTAAGATCTCCTTAGCTGGTAATATTCAAAGTGTTTTTAAAATCTAAACTGCGCCCCTCGTGCTGAACAATGGGTATCGGAGATTGAAGCAGCCCTTCTCATCGAGGGTTCAGATTGGCATTATTTGGACATGGCACCATTGATGAGAGACAGCGAGTAGGAAAGAATAATCACAAGTTTAATAACTTAACTGACCGACTTACAATTTACCAAAATCAAAAAATCAAAATCAAAATCATTTATTGAATCCATGAAATGTTCATCAAACATTATTTAGATTCCGTCGAATTTTAACTCTACCGCCTGTTCGGAAGGCTGTTTCGCCAGTGAAGAACGGGCAAGAAACTCTGACGTTGCTCTTTTTAACACCAATTTACAGTCAGCTACTAATAAAGTACAGCACCAGATACAGAATGAGCTTGAATTAGAGCAGCTAAACCATGATAACAATAGTATAGGACATCTAATAATATAGGACAAAGTAACATACAAGATACACTGAGCGACCCCCGTAGCCACGGCAAGTTGAATTGACACAAGGGAAACAAAACAGTCCAGGCAGACCAGTTTCCACAAGCAGCACCCGTTCACGAGTACCGATCGTGACCAAATTGATATGGGACTACCCTTGAAATAAGCTTTATCGAACACAAAAATAATTTTGTAAATCGGTCCACATTTGGCGGAGATATTGAGTAACATACATAAAAAAAAACGACGAATTGAGGACCTCCTCCTTTTTGGGAAGTCGGCCGAAAATAGATTTCAGAGAATAAAAGTCCTCTTCCTGGATCCCTCAGAGGGGCTTAACAATAGGCAGTCAGTTTTAAAAACTAAGCCAAATTTTTGCAACATTCTTGAAAAAGTGTGTTGCGCGGACCCCACATTAAGGTGGGATAAGAGCAGGTAGACAGAAAGAGTTTTAAAAGAATAGAAGTTATAATATATTTTTAAGAGAATTTTTAAGTGTGTTGCGCTGACCCCACATGAAGGTGGGATAAGGGCGGGTAGACAGAAAGAGTTTTAAGAGAATAGAAACACCGTGGACTAGGAGGTCCTGCGTTCGATTTCCAGGTTGAGGGGTGTTTTTTTGACACGATTTGTCCGGGATTGAATCCCCTAGAGAGGTGATGGCGTAGCAGGCGGCCAGTCGGAAAAAGTAAGCCAAATTCTTTCTGCGACATACTGGAAAAATTGCGCCGACTCCACACTGGGGTCGGATAAAGGCAAACAAGGTTTGGGTATCATAAACGACGAAAGACTTTTCGTTCTTACAACACCCAAAAACGAATGGGAAACGTATGGGAAAAGATCCCGCAAACTATCGTTTTACAGTCTACCGGTTACACAACGAGATAATTTTAAAAAGCATAAGTTAAAAAACTTAACGGACCGAACTTAAAAGCTTAACCGTTCGTGACTGAAATTTATACGGGACACCCTTGAAATAAGCTCTATCGAACACAAGAAGGATCGAAAGTTTTATATATTGAAAGTGTTATACAAATTACCATGAATAGAATACTTACGTGTACTGTGCTTCAGAATAGATATTGTGCATCGGCAATCATCGAAAAATACTTATAATATATCACAAATACTACAGACATTAATAATTTGATACTAATAACAGTCAATTCCATAACATAACATAACACAACATAAGCTCACGCATGTATCCCCGAAGGGGTAGGCATAGGCGCACTAGCGAACTAGAACACCCACATTTCGCCGAGCTTAGTTCAGTCCCAGATGTGATAGGGGGCGAGCCTATCGCCATATCGGGCACAAATTCCAGACTCCGGGCTGATATGGAAAAATCCAATATCACTTTGCCCGACCCGGGGATCGAACCCGAGACCTCAGAACCGTAGTCGTACAGAAATACCACCACGCCACCGAGGCAGTCAATTCCAACTTTGTATAAAACAAGTAAATATCAGTGTACCGTCTGGATAGTCGGTCCTGTTCGGAAATATGAAGCTAGCCAATGCTCAGTGTTGTTTCAATTTTATGACTTTCCACGATTAAGTAAAGTTCACTCTACCAATCTAATTTCTCAAATGCATAAAAAAAATTGCGACGTGTCAGGAAGCTTTTCCTAACGAAATCGAAAATCGCGAACTCCCATAAATTGTGGCACACACACTCAAAAGTTTCAAGGGGTTTTTGTCTTTCAATATTCGTCGGGGTTTGGCGGCGCGCCCACCAACCTGTTCAAGGATTTGACTTTAATGTTCTCCATTAATATTGTTTGAGGAATTTTGGAGAATTTATCAAGGTTAAGTATCTATCATCGCCTTCGTTGGAAGTCCTAGGCTGAGAGCTATAGAGCGAACTTCGACTAAGTCTAAGTTAAAGAAACGGACTCGGTGAGGATTTGGAATTTTTAAATCGAACTTTGATTTAATCCGAGTCATTTTTCGACTGACTTCCAAAAAGGAGGAGGGCCTCAATTCGTCTGTTTTTTTTACGACCGGCTGCCTGCCTGACGTCAATTCCCTCTGGGGATCTCCCGGGCAAATTAAACTCGAAAATTCGCTTTGACCGACCTGGGAATCGAACCCATAACCACCCGTTCCACAACCCATATATGCTGTCACTAGACCACGGAGACTCTCTACATCGGCTCTATCACTCCTAATTTCACTCGATTTAAACATTATATTTCCAGAAACATTTCCCGCCTTCTGGCGTAGTTGGGTAAAATCATAAAATTTTTCATCATAAGCTCACGCCTGTATCTCCGAAGGGGTAGACAGAGGTACACTAGCGAACTAGAACACCCACATTTCGCCGAGCTTAGTTCCGACCCAGATGGTATAGGGAGCAAGCCTATCGCCATATCGCCAAATTCCAGACTTCAGGCTGATATGGAAAAATCCAATATCACGTTGCCCGACCCGGGGATCGAACCCGAGACCTAGAAATACAACCACGCCACCGAGGCAGTCAAAACATTCTTCCCTGGGTATAAAACTGGGATCCCAAATTTTAGCTATTTTTTCCTATCCGTGGTAATTATGATTTAAAGTAATATTATGTCCATCGTATCTTGGGTAAATTTAATCACGCAACTGCAAGATAGACTAATCTTTACATTTCATTAGCAATGTACACACAGCTTAAAAGGCTTGCCAACATGTGTACACTTAAATTGCCTCGCTTAAAGCGCATTTAATAACTTATTTACATTCGTATCTGCGTTATAGCTCAAAAATATGTAATTTCGAACACTCACAGCGCATGCGCGGACGTTTTTCCCCGGTTGTACACGCACACAGACGCACAACTAGGTGTACTACATACATTTGGGTGAGCAATCATTCGCACCCACACACAGATATTTCATATTCGGAAAGACTTCATGTACACGTATTTCACGCACACATAGACACGCCAACCCTGGAGTTTCTGTATAAGTACATTAGTTGAGTGAGAGATACCGACTGGGACGTACATGTTTTACGTCCGTATACACCGACGAACGTAAGTGAAGTGTGAACGAGTGGTTATTTCGGAAAAATAAGAAAATTGTGGAACTATTTTTAAGTTACGCTTAAGTGCAGTGTTCAGTGTAAAGTGATAAACAGGAAAGTTATTTTCTATGTGTAGTGACATTTATGCGGTGTAATTGAAAGGTAATGTATGCAATATATTATTACAATAATTAATTATAATATTTTAAAAAAATAATCATTTTTTTTACAAATAATAGTAAACATTTTAGGATACCAACGAAGGATTATTTCAGTATGCAAATACTTTAATTACCCTGGACATAAAAATTATTAATTAGATATAAAAATAATTTAATTAATGCAATATTTAATTGTTAATTAATGTAAAATATTATAATTTATCAATTAAAATACATTTCGGAACCTAATATTATATCCATTATTAGAAAATTTACACAGTATCATATATTTTACACTGGCTTAAAATTTTTCAAGGTTTTTTTTTAACTTATAATGTATTTGTAATAAGCTAAAAATTATAACTTATTTTATTGAAGAACAGCTATATATAAAGCACATTTATAAAAAAATATAATTAAACAATATATGTATATCAGAGATATACAAGATTAATATAGTAATTAGTATTTCCTATAGCTTACAGAAAGTCCTTTAACTTTCTACCTGCCCTTATCCCACCTTAATGTGGGCGTAACACTTTTGCAAGCATGTTCCAAAAAGGGTTTGGCGTTGTTTTTACCACCTGCCTGACGTCAACCCCCATCTGAGTGCTACAATATAAAATTAAGTCATCTGATAAATAAGTTTATTGGACAAAATAAAACGAATTGGAATACATTTGCATATTTACCTGATGTTTTAATTGCTTGTTGATGTTTTGTAGGCAATGAATATTAATATTTAAAACTTAATTAAGTAAAATAGCAGCGCTAGCTCAGTTGGGAATGGTACGACTGCCGAGATGAGTGTCCGAGGTCCGAGACAAACTCCAAATGGAGCATACACCTCTGACTTTTCTATGTTAAATGTATTTTCATTGTGAAATATCGTTTGCTATAACGGTGAAGGAAAACATCCTAAGGTAACCTTCTTTACAGGAATTTCAAAGGTATGTGAAGTCTACCAACCCGTATTAGGCCAACGTGGTAGACTAAGGCCTAACCCCTCTCATTAGTAGAGGAGGCCCGTGCCCAGCAGTGGGACAGTAATATTATAGGGCCAATATTATTTTTTAAAGTAAAATAGGTTTTTAGTGACAGATGTCGCGTCGTTGGTCTAGTGGCAGCATGTATGTGCTGTGGACTGGGAGGTCCTGGGTCCGATTTCCAGGTCGGGCAAAGCTAATTTTTTAATTTAATTTGCCCGGGACTGGATCCCTCACAGGGGGTTGACATCAGGCAAGCACACGGTTGTAAAACTAAGCTTAATCCTCTCTCAACATGCTTGAAAAAGCATGCTTGCTTGCTTGTGTTGCGCCGACCTCACATTAAGGTGGGATAAAGGCAGGCAGAAAGAAAGGATGTTTTTAATAACGGAGACTGGCAAACGAGCAGGTGGGTCACCTGATGGTTAATATGGCGATAGGCTCGCCCGCTATCACATCTGGGATAGAACTAAGCTCGACGAAATGTGGGTGTTCTGATTCTCTAGTGCGCTCTGCCTACCCTTGATACAGGCGTGACCTTATGTATGTATGTAACAAAATAAAGCAGCCTTTTTTTGACTGCCTCCGTGGCGCAGCGGGCAAGTAGCCGGGTGTGAAGCGAGAGGCGGCGGGTTCGATTCCCGCATTGAGACAAATGTTTGTGTGGCCCACAGATAATTGTTTCAAGTCTGGGTGTTGTGAGACCGAAAGTCTCTCATAGTCTCTGACACCCACGATACAGGTTATAATACCTAGTGTGGGGTCAGGACTAGGTGTGTGACTAGCGGGTGTATTTATTATTTATTTATTTAAATAAATTATTAATAATTTTACACCTGCCACGTACATCTCTGCACCACCCCAAGGTTGACTGGCAGAGAATGCTTTTAGCATTAAGTCCGCCTTTATACTTCGTGTATAACAAGTGTAAAAAAATAAATAAATAAATAATACGTTACATAATAATCGAAATCAAAAAAAGAAAACCTGATTTTAACGTATTTATGAGACGCTCTCTGAAGAATATACTGACATTTAAGCTGAGCTCTTAAGCTCGGAAAATTCCACTATTTTCCCGACGCCTCCACATTTTTCTTTTATCTTTTCGTCTATTATCCACCTTTTCGTAAGTTGTCGGTCGAGTGCCATTATGATAAGATTCAGTTATTTTAATTTGAATTCGGAATTCTTATTTCTTTTTTCTGTCTGAAAGGAATTCATTACTTTTACAAATCGGTCGTATTATAATCTTTTCTCTTTCTCCCTTCTTTGTGAAGAGGTTTTGAACTTAAAGTAGCTTCTCCATGGAAGAGATTTAGTCCAAGGAAAAGTTTTTTCTCCAAATTAGAGGGCTTTTGAACTGTAATAATTTGATTTCTGGTATCAAAATATTCTGAGCGTTCAAGCAGACGATGCATCTTTGAAATTGGAATTTTGAGAAAAGTATTATTACTGGACTAAATCCCTCCAAATAGGGAGAGTTACGTCTAGACCGGCATGATTTTGATGTGGTCATCATTAGTCTACCACCGTTAGTTTTATTATTTTTGGTGGTCGCTGGATTTTTGGATTTCCCTGCGATTACCATGAAGTATTCAAGTAATCTTGCCATGTTCAGATAATAAATAAATAAATACACTCAACAGTCACACACATAGTCCTGACCCCACACTAAGATCGAGTCTTGTGTCGTGGGTATCAGCAACTACGAGAGACGCACGCTCTCACAACACCCAGAGCCAGGTTTTATTTTCGTCGTTTAGACCCTTTTCTCTATATTGGATGTGGGGATAGTATTTTTGTCGTGGCGTTCTGTAGCCCGACCACGAAAAACTAATGTAAATGTAAATGTATTCGAGTTCGCTGCGCACTGATGAAGTTTGGTTAATATTTCATACAAATTTCATAGACGCGCATCGAGTTCGAATACATTTACGGTTGTCAGAAATTTTCCTGCTCAGGCCGCTGCTGTTAAAGATTCGTTCAGAAGATTCGTCGCGACAATAATTTAGAAATAAGGAATTGTTGTTATTTTTTACTTTTAATTGTTCGGTTTTAAGTTTTTGTTATATATTATGGAATTTGCCGTGCTTGGATAAAAATGCACCGGATAGCTCGGTAGTTACACCGCATCCGAATGCCGTTGAAAGGGTTATACGAATCAACCCTTTACAACCCGTCGCAACCATTCAACCAAATTGGCAACTTAAATCGCGAGCTTAGAATCGCGAGGTTCACATCTCATTTACCGTTTTTACTATTTTCCCATATAAATTTGGTCACGATCGGTAAATTGGAAGTCGGTTAAGTTTCTAAACTTGTGATTATTTATCTATGGTCCATTGTTCTACGAGAAGGTGCCAGCTAAAATCGTTGCTTTGCGTATTTGTTTTCGTGTAATGTTTCGAGAAAAACTAGTGCGGCTTTATAAAAACCTTTTTGGCAAACTATTACGTTTCACTTCACAAAACAAAAGAGTGTTGTGCTATTTTGGGCCTTCGATTTGAAAGGTATGTTTATTTGTATACAATTTTCCAATCATCCCTGTTTCTTTCCAAATGGATGGATATCAATAGAACTTGACGGTTATAAATAGCCCTTGGCGGTTTGTTTGTATTCCACCTTAAACTTATATTAACTAGGTTTTGTGGAAGTCTGTTACATTAAGAGGTTTTGTTGGAGTCACCTTTTTATCGACAATTTGGATAAGGGCAAGTATATCAGCAAGAGTGAACAAAGTGATATTGGATGTTTCCATATCAGCCCGGAGTCTGAAATTTGTGCTCGATATGGCGATTGGCTCACCCCCTATCACATCTGGGACGGAACTAAGCTCGGCGAAATGTGGGTATTCTAGTTCGCTAGTTTACCTCTGCCTTCCCCCTTGGGGATACAGACGTGAGCTTATGTTATGTTAAACATTATTAACGTTATTGCGGATAACATTTCGTTAGGCGCTATTTCACCTCAATCTTTTTTTATAGCAGAAACTGGCAAACAAGAATTAAAATCTAAATTAAAAAGATTTAAAAATTCCAAATCCTCACTGAGCTCGTTTCTTTAACTTAGACTTAGTCGAAGTTCACTCTATAGATCCCAGCCTTACGCCCGAATGGTCAAACGCTCTTCAACTTTAACGGCTTCTTACATTGATTTTCGCTATACAATTCTGACAGGTAAGGCTGCCTTAAACGACATAAGGCGACCTTAAGTGTATAATATAATATAATAATACAATTTATTCTCTCTTCACAAAAGTTTGACTTAATATTACAACAGTATTTTCTTAACAGTATCTGTTTCCACTTTTGTGAGAGACTGGTGCCTTATGTAGGTTTCCGAAGAAACCTGTGTTACAGGTCACCAGGACCCCACCCGCGGATTAGCTTACTTTAAAAACCTTGAAAATAAGCTGAATACAACGATAACTAAGTAAATTGTACAAAATATGAAATAAGGAAAAGTAAACAATTTAAAACTGAGGAAAACAGAATGCAAGAATGTGAGTGTAAAAGTGTAAAGTGTGAATATGTATTAATGAGTGTGTTATGACAGCGAATTGACAAGGTTATGAATGAAAATGGAATACATGGAATTATACAGGAACGGTTATAAAGTTTTCTGTTGCATGGTAATCTAGGGCCTGAAGGAAGTTCTTTATTATACGGTAGCAATTAGATGTAGTTTTAGGATATATGTTGAAAGAGCTGTTAATTTTGTTGTATAAATATGGTCCAGTGTATGAAAATTTGGCGGTTAGTCTTCTGCACGTTTTTTAGTGAATTTGCCAAGTCTTTATTTTTCTTTTATTAGACACTGCGGTGATACCTAGATGAACTTTAGTTACAGTCCTACCAGTATTTGTCCAAAGCACATAACTTTAGTCGCAGCATTTGCATCACTTCTATCTTGTACTACCTTTTTATCCTCTCTAAATTCAGAGAATTCTGCGGTGACTCACTTTATTTCTTTGATACTGTCAATAAAAACTTCCATTATTTCAAACTTGGCTGAATAAAAGTTATTATGATTTTATATCTGTCTGTACATTTTGTGAAAATGTTTCGCACTTTGAATTTATTTCACTGGGTTTACAATTATAAAGTTGGTTCTCGTTACTTGTTTTAAAGTGTTTTTAAGTTTAAGCTTTCACTGATTTTGCTTTGTTGAAAATAGATTCAATGAATGTGGTTTACTGTGGCTGTAAAACCACTGACGGCCAAGATTTTTGTGTAATAAATTATTATTATTTTTGGGGTTATGAATACAGGGTACAATACTGCCAATATCAAGCTGTTACAAGAAATGGAGGCCACGAACCACTCCAACGCGAGATGCCCGTTTAATACAGTTGGTAAACCCAGAACAAAGTTTAATGAACTACATAGGTCGCCTCGTCGGTTTAGTGGCAGTGTACATGGACTGTGGACTCGGAGGTCTTGGGTTCAATTCCCAGGTCGGGACTCGGGCGTGGTGTTTTTCTAACACTATTTTCCTGGGACTGGATCCCCCAGATGGTGGTTAACGTTAGACAGGCAGCAGGTCGTAAAAACTAAGCCAAATCATTTCTGCAACATGCTTGAAAAAGTGTGTTGCGCCAACCCCACATTGGGGTGGGATAAGGGCAGGTAGAAAGAAAGAAAGATAGGTATTATAAACGATTAATTGTCTAATAATTATAAAACATACAGGTTTACTGACGAGACAAGCAAGCCGATCACCTGATGGTAAGCCTTACGACATATAAAAAGTTGCAAAACCACTCGCACTTTTAATAACTGTCATCCGGAGACATTAGATGTTCAGAATCATAATGCCCAGTAGTTACCAGGGAAACCAGGGATCATCCTTAATGCGGCGATGAGGGCCATCGCGGGGTTTTGGTTGATATTTTCTGTGTAGAGTGTAAATAGTGTTAGGAACTCGGCCCAGCGGTTGCCTAGATGTTAATCATCTTTCCCAGGTGACTAAACGCTGGATTGTAAGACCGGCGAGTCCAACATAACCACTCCACTTTCCCCCGAAGTAGATTGGTAGAGATAAACCGTTTTCCCGCGTTAACAAAACGAATATCCTACCAGCAATCATTCTAAAGGGGGCATTTACACTATGGGTTTTTCCTATGATCAATAGCCAAGTTGCAAATGCCAAGTTATATTTATTTACATAGTAATAGCTCACTTATGGCGGTGTTCCTAGTATGGTTGAATATTTTAACATTCTTTTGTGAAGGAACGTGTTTCCAAGAATCCCTATTGATTTTATGCAACGTCGTTGTAGCGTGAAATGCTTTACAGCTTATTTGAATAGCTCTTTGTATCTTGATACGATGTTGAAGGATGTACTTCTAGCATTTGATAGGAAGATTTTTTGGAACCTCTTTCTATTAAATGATTTAATACACTTCTAGTTATATGGGCTGTGGACCGGGAGGTCTTTGGTTCGATTCCCAGATCAGGCAAAGTAATTTTTCTAATTTCATTTGTGCGGGTCTGGATCCTCCAGAGGGAGTTGACGTTAGGCAGTCGGTCGTAAAATCTAAGCCGAATTATTTCTGCAACATACTTATGTTGCACTGACTCTACAATGTAATAGGGACTGCTTGAAAGAAAGAGAGACATCTATATAGATGATAAGGGTGATTGCGGATAAAATTTTGTTTGGTACTTCTAAATAACATTAATTTTCTTTTACAGCCTCCGTAGCGCAGCGGGCGAGTAGCCAGCTGTGAAACGCGAGGCCGCGAGTTCGATTCCCGCACCGAGACAAATGTCTGTGTGGCCCACAGATATTTGTTTCGGGTTGGGTGTTGTGAGACCGAAAGTCTCTCGTAGTTCCTAATACACACGACACAAGACTCGATCTTAGTGTGGTGTCAGGACTATGTGTGTGACTGTTGGGTGTATTTAATTATTTAAAAACATAATGGAAACCATCTGCAAAGATATAATTGCTTTATTCAGGGTATCACATTACTAGTTAGATTAATACCAACGAATGCTACGGTTTTTCTATTCGTTTCCATTTGCGAATTCTGAGAAGCTTTCCATTTAAAATATATAGTTACGTTAAACGCTTTGAGAGATTAATTTGAATTGGAGCTCGAAATATTTAGTATTTGAGATTTAAATGATGATGCAAAAATACTTACATGGGTATTTGCATCTGAGAGAGGAGATAAGTAGCTCAAAAACAGAGGCGTAGCGTAACTAATAGACGTGGGCGAAGTCGTACCAGTGAGGCCCTTTACTTTCGTTTCCAAGATCTTTTTTTATAGCAGAGACTGGCAAACGAGCTGATGGGTCACCTGATGTTAAGTGATATCCACCACCCATAGACATTTAAGATACAAAAAGAATCAAGGGTTCGTTGCCCACCTAGGAGGAGGGGATGGAAGGGGAGGAAAAAGGGGGAAGGGAAATGGGCCACCGGAAATCTCACACGAATCGCGACAGCGAGCTGCCACTTTACGTCGGTTTTCTGTGAGACAGTGGTGTCAAACCGGTCGAGCCGGCCCATTCGTGCTGTAGACGACACTGTCTACAGCGTGGCTCTACCTCTCAAAAATCAATCAAAGATCTACATCATAAAGGCGCGTTTCTTGCACATGTTTTTCTTGAAACAAATCACAAACACATATGTAAAACAACGATTTTATCTGTCACCTGCTCGTAGAACAATGAACTATAGATTAAAAATACATGTTTTGTGTAATGTTTTATTGCAGTAGACGCGGCTTTAGAAGGGCTTTTTGCGAGGCAACAAACACACTTTCAATTTGAGTCATTATTTTTTGAGCGTAAAAGTGATCAAATTAAATACTCATCTGTGTTAAGTCTGGAGGTCGCGGGCCAGGGCCCACTTCGCCCGCGCCTAGCTACGCCACTGCTCAATAATTAGTTTCTTTGTCGTTTCTCGCTCGCGTCTATGCAAAATATTTGTACGATAAACGCCTGTAGCGGACACGATGAGTGAGATTTCCAAAGGCCTTAATGCCTCTTTCCCTTTGCGCCCTCTGTAATACATGCTCTATAGTTAGTAATATTAAATGTCTTTGGGAATATCACATAGGGTGCTCTTTATACGGGGAAAATCTGCGGTTCCCACATCAATGAAGGCGCGGGACACAGCTAGTTTCCAATAAAATCGTATCGTTTTCAAAATAAATATTAATTTAATATTTTCAATACATTATCCCTCGCATTATTGCGATCTGAGGTTTGAGGTTTCCGAATGCGGGATGTTTTATGTAAATATGGAATTAAAATCAGATATTTTATGAGTAATTGGTATATTAATAAACATTTACTTTTACAGCAGAGGCTGGCGAACGGGCAGGTGGGTCACCTGATGGTAAGTGATCTCCATTCTCCACCGTCCATAGACACCCAAGACACAAAAGCATCATGGGTGCATTGCTGGCCTAAAAAGAGAGAAATAGGGATTGGGAAAGGGAGCGGGGAATTGGGTCTCCGGAAATTTTACTCACCGAACGCAACGCAACAGCAAGCTGCACTTTACGTCGGTTAACAATTGAATTCAAATCGAATTTTTAAGTCGTCTTGTTGGTCTAGTGGCAGCGTATATGAACGTTCTGGGAGTTCCTAGGATCGAATCCCAGGCAAAGCGTTTTTAAAACGATTCTTCTGGGATGGCAGTTTGATGTTGTCGGTCGGCGCACAGCAAAACACACTATTTAAATCATGTTGCAGAACTTGCAAGAAGGATTCGGCTTAGTTTTTTACAAGCGGATGCCTGCGTGACGTCAACGCCCTTCTAGGGATCCAATTCCGGGTAAAATAATTATTCGATCGTAAATAGTGTAAATACACTTGCTCGATCTGGGAATCGAACCTAGGACCTTCCGGTTCGCAGCCCATATCCTGCCACCAGGCCAAGGCGGTTGTTATTGAGGAGAGGACGGTGTCAACTAACAAACAAACAAAAAATATGTTTTAAGAATTAAGAAGCTCCTTTTACGATGGAAACGTGCCGTCGAGCCCAAAATTTGTCATGCCGATGATCCATAATGGCAATAAACCTTGAGTGTGACGCAATAAATTGGCAAGCGGTATCGCGCCGCTCCATCCTCTTGTCATCTTGCAGTGATGGAGTGCTAGTACCTTGACCAATCAGATTTTTTCGGTAGTTTTGAGAAGGAAATATATTTACTGCCTTGGTGGCGTAGTTGTATATCGCTACGACTACGGTCCTGAGGTCTCGGGGTCGATCCCCAAGTCAGGCAAAGTGATATTGGATTTTTCCAATCAGTCCGGAGTCTGGAATTTGTGCTCGTTATGGCGACAGGTTTGTCCCCTATCACATCTAGGACGGAACTAAGCTGGACATCACACATCTAGGACGGAACTAAGGAAGCGCCGAAATATGGGTGTTGTAGTTCGTTAGTCCACCGCTGCTTACCCCTTCGGCGATACAGGCGTGAGCTTATGCAGTTAGTTTTTAATGAACACGTAAGGGCCCTAAATTTGGACATTTCCAAGAATATCATCCCCTAACCCATACCTCACAATCCCATGAGAGTCGCAAAAGGGTGACTAAGGGATTTTGGGAAAGTATCTGCTTAGCTTTGTGAAAGGGTACGCCTAGGATTGTGAGTCGGATTTCGGCACAAATGCGTTCGGATATACATTACATTTATTTGACAGCCTCCGTCGCGCAGCGGGCGAGCAGCCGGCTGTGAAGCGAGAGGCCGCGCGTTCGATCCCCGCACCGAGACAAATATTTGTGTAGCCCACAGCAGGGTTACCACCAACTCTTATAGTAGTATTATTATAATCGTTTTTAGTTTGTTTTGTATGGGAATCAGTACAAGTAAGATTATAATACAACTGCAATAAGAGGTGGTGATAACCCCCCAGATATTTGTTTCGGGTCTGGGTGTTGTGAGACCGAAAGTCTCTCGTAGTTCCTGATTCCCACGACACAAGACTCGTATCTTAGTGTGGGGTCAGCACTATGTGTGTGACTGTTGGGTGTTATTTATTTATTAAGTAAGCTCATGCATGTGTCTTCGAAGGTGTAGGGACAGTTGAAACTAGTTATATTTATTGAAATAAAACTATTTTTACGGATTCTATCAGGATTTGGTTTTAATTTTTATGCCCGAAGTTTCGAAAGCTTTGCAGCCTTCGTGGTCACGAGTCGGATAGTTATATTTAGCTTGTTTTCTCAAAATAATACATCGTCCTCCGACAGACTATTCATTATCATGGAGTGCCATCTTCTATTTCATGTTTGGAGGTCAATTGGTGGAATCTGTTGCGGTTTTTGGCGATTCGCTTTAGTTCGGAATATCGCTGGGCGGTCCATTCTTTTGAGTCGTCGTACCACTTCCATCGTTGCAGGCCGGGTTCTATCCTACCTTCCAAAATTGTTGTGAGGAATGTAGTAAGGTCATCTTTGTACATGGCCAAAAAAAATTAGGTTTCAATTTCAATCTGGAAACCTTTGGGGGAGGCCTATGTCCAGCAGTGGACGTCCTGCAGCTGGCTGGTGATGATGATGAAACACAGTTTGCCTCGGTGGCATAGTTGTATTGCGAATGCGGTACAACTATCGTCCTTGAGGTCTTAGGTTCGATCCCCGGGTCGAATAAAGTGATACTGAGATTTTGAATAAGCTCGGCAGACGGTGGCTGATCTGGTTTGCTTTTTCGGAAATGCAAGAGTAAGCTTTAAAGAATATAGGTAAGTATCTACACGCCAAATACTAGAATTTATTATTAACTTTTTAGTTTATAAGATAAGATTGTATTTAAAATCATTTTATTACGTTTAATTTATTTCAATTATAAAAGAGGTTATGGGTGAAACGAAATATTTATAGAATAAATGTAAGCTTACTCTATAAATTTCAACCTAAAAGTAATATAGAAAATTCAACCACAGACTATAAATGTCCTGATTATGTATTTATTATTGTAAACTATCGTAAAATAACGGTATAAACCAGTATTACTAGAAACACTCCAAGCGACAGACTCAAAGGTTTTATAGGTACGTAAAAATGTACTAAAATTCTATTTCATTAAACTATTTTTTAGACCTTGGATGTACTTCAAAGTAGATTTACGGCTACTTAAAATCTTATATTGCATGAATTCAGTTTGGCTTTGATTTATACATAAAGCTCAATTTTTTTTTCGATAAAAGAAATGTCGCCGCCTTGGTCTAGGGACAGCATATATGTGCTGTGGACCGGGAGGACGTGGGTTCGATTCACAGGTCGGGCAAAGCGATTTTTTTAATTTAATTTCCCCAGGATTGAATCCCCCAGAGAGGGTTGACGTAAGGCGGGCAGCCGGTCGTAACAACTTAGCCAAATCCTTTCTGCAACATGCTTGAACAAGTGTGTAAGGGCAGGGGCGTGCTTATCGCCATATCGGGCACTTTCAGACTCCGGGCTAATATTGAGTAGAGAAAAGATCTACCCTGGGGATCGAACCTGCGATCTCAGGATGCATACAACTCCGCCACCGAGGCAGTTCAGCATGACTGCTAAAATTAACACGGGAGACAAATGTTCGCATTCATAATATAAAAGAATCTAACTTTTTTTCTTTCTACCTGCTCTATTCCATTAAAGCGCAATTTACATCCGCTGACCCGTTGACATAGCCCGCTGACAGAACCCGGCGGCCTATAAATTTTCCGACTTGCAAGGACTGAAGCCGCCAACATGCCCGCCGACAAAAGTCGCCGACACAAGTCAGCGGGTCAGCGGCTTTGGTGTGTATTGCGCTTTTTATGGGGTCGGTAAAACAATTTTTATTCATGTTGCAGACCAAATTCGCTATAGATTTTAGGAGCCGCTGTCTGCCTGTCGACCCCCATCTGGAGGGTCCATTCCCGAGCAAATTAAATTCGAATAATCGCTTTGCCTGAACTGGGAAACGAACCCAGGACCTCCCAATCCATAGCGTATATGATGTCATTCGACCAAGGAGGCGAATTAAAATGTCATGTTAACAGTGGAATATAAATTCAAAGTTCTTTGATACGACTTTCAAATGATTTAAACCGTGATGGAAGATAAATTGAATGTCATATCCAGGAGACATTGTTACTGTCTGCGGTCGGTGGCCGCTCGTAAAAATATAAATGAGATATCTGTATCCCCTGGGAATGGACGTACGTGGGTGTGCTGTAGGCGAACTCTCAATAAGGTTTTTTGGTAGTTTTTCTTTAATTTCAGCAAGTTGACACGAAATTGGAAACTTGCACAAAAATTATAACGAGAAATTCAAAAATCAATAAACAGAACCATGAAACGTGCTATAATGAAATTTGTAGTATAAAATAATTGATATTTTGCAAAATATTCTACTTATAAATTACGTATAATGGAACGAATTTGCAAAACCCAAGTGACGTCATTGCATAAAAAATCATAGAGCAATGTTTCCAAGTTAGGGTATTTTTCCCAATTTTCCTGAAAATTGTTCTTGTGTTTAGTATGATGATTAGTGAATTAGATTTCAGAGGTCCTTCTCTTCCTTGTTCCTAATTCTTACTTCGTTATTTAAATAAATAGTTTTAAGATTTCTACGCGGTGACGTCACGTCCTTTTTAGCGCGGGGTTTCGTAAGTTATATTTTGACTTGCGATTATTAAATTATTTGTGCATATTTTAATTTTTTTGCTTCTGGTGTGTTTATTTACCTAGTTCTTTACAATAAACTAAAAAAAATTAGAGGTACATGCAAGTTCCCTATTGTAATTTATTACAACGTTTGCCTGTATTGCGCTTCAGTTTCTACGACCAGCCCTGTCTGACGTACACCACCTCTAAGGGATTCAGTCCCGAGCAAATTAGAAAATTCCCGACCTGGTTATCGAACCAGGACATCCCAATCCACATCCCAGTCACTAGACCAAGGAGACATCTTTCACGATGATCAAAATCTTCTTTCAAAGCAAGAAAATAATCCGTTATTATATAATCCCTTATTAAATTTACTTATTGAGTTACCTATTGCCCGGGACTGGACCCCTCAGAGGGGGTTGACGTCAGGCAGGCAGCCGGTCGCAAAAACTTAGCCAAATCATTTCTGCAACATGCTTGAAAAAGTGTGTTGCGCTGACCCCACATTAAAGTGGGATAAGGGCAGGTAGAAAGAAAGATTGATTTACCTATTGAAAAAAATCCCCACAAATTTAATGAAAAGCCTGAAGTTTTACTGCAACGTACACACCGTTCAATTTTCCGATTGAACCTCATCAAGTCCATAAATCACGAGTAGCTTAGGTATTCGTCTCTTTACTAGGTTTTAGCATTTAAGAGATAATTTGTAGATCAGTGATCTGCTTTCTATTACAAGACGTAATTATCACAAGCTTAAAAACTTAACGGACCGACTTCAAATCCGATCGTTACCATATATGAACCCTTGAAATAAACTCTATCGAACGCAAAAATAATTTTGAAAATCGGTCTATATTCCGCGAAGATATCGCGTAACATACATTAAAAAAAATACAGCCGAATTGAGGACCTCCACCTTTTTGGAAATCGGCCGAAAAAGAAAGGCATTAATCTTCTGATATGTTGCAAAAGTGAATTAAATTTAATATAGGTAGTAAGAAGTCGCCTCCTTGGTCTAGTGACAGCATGTGTGGGCTGTGGACCAAGAGGTCCTGGGTTCGATTTCCAGGTGGGGCAAAGCAAATTTTCTAATATAATTTGCCCGGGACTAGATCCCTCAGAGGGTATTCGGTCACCGGAAATCTAACTCACCGAACGAAACGCGACAGCAAGCTGCCAGTTTACGTCGCTTTTCTGTGAGACAGTGGTATCAAACCGGTCGAGCTGGCCCATTCGTGCTGTAGACGTAATTGTCTACAACGTGGCTCTACCAAGTTATATGCTGCAATTAGACCAAGCAGGTGACAATATCAAGTGACCTAACATATTCAATTAAGCATAATTAAGTCAAATCAATTAAGCATAGTGAATTAAGTAGACTGCCTCGGTGGCGTAGTTGTATTTCGGTACGGCTACCATCCTTAGGTCTCAGGATCGATCCCCGGGTCGGACAAAGTGCTATTGTTTTTTTTAAATCCAGTATCAGCCCGAAATCTGGAATGTATGCCTGATATGGCGATAGGCTCGCCCCCAATCACTTCTGGGACGGACTAATCTCAGCAAAATGTGGGTATGTAGTTCTGTAGTGTACCTCTGCCTCCCCTTTTGGGGATACAGGTTATATATCCCATAATCAGGTCAACGTAAAACAATTAAGCAAAAGCATTTATTTCGATAAATATACAAAAACTTTTCTTATAAGGTTTTATTCAAAACGGATCATCGGAGATCTCGCTAAACCCCGAAACGGAATAAAGTGTAAGAAATAAAACGCAGATATTACTTCTGTTTGTTATCTCCTGGGTTTACGAGCACGGATGGGATTACCGAAATATGCCCAGATATAGGCACAAAGGAGGGTCCAAACTTAAATTATGTAGACGTATTCGTAAGGTAAAACGAAATAGGATTGTGACAGTTTTACTAATATTTCAACGTATCCAATCATAGCGTTATACGGGCTATAAACTACATACATAAGCTCACGTCTGTATCCCCGAAGGGGTAGGTAGAGGTGCACTAGCGAACTAGAACACCCACATTTCGCCGAGCTTAGTTCCGTCCCAGATGTGATAGGGGGCGAGCCTGTCGCCATATCGGGCACAAATTCCAGACTCCGGTCTGATATGGAAAAATCCAATATCACTTTGCCCGACCCGGGGATCGAACCCGAGACCTCAGGAGTCAGGACGGTAGTCGTACCGAAATACAACCACGCCACCGAGGCACTATAAACTAATATTACAGTAATCTTCATAATAATAAAAGCCTTGTAATATTACTGTCCCACTGCTGGGCACGGGCCTCCTCTACTAATGAGACGCGTTAGACTTTTATCTACCACGCTGACCACATGCTTGGTAGACTTCCTATATCTACGAAATTTGTGCGAAAAAGTTATCAGGTATGCAGGTTTTCTGCCGATGTTTTCCTTCACCGTTATGGCAAGCGTTAATTGGTAATTAATACATATTAACATAGAAGAGTCAGAGGTGCATGCTCTTTTTGCGGTTGGTCATGAACTCCGATACCCTTTTTAAAGTTTGTTGCAGAAAGGTTTTGGCTTAAGCCTTCTAAAGGATCCAGTCCTGAGTAGATAGTGTTCGAAAAACACTTCGCTTGACCTGGGAATTGAACCCAGGACCTCTCAGTTCACAGCCTATACTTATACTATGCCACTAAATAGAGATCACTCACCATCAGGTGACCCACCTGTTTGCCAGTCGCTGCTATAAAAAACCGGCCAGTGCGAGTCGGACTCGTGCACCGAGGATTCCGTACAAACCTGTATGTATATAATGTATTACGCATTTTTTTCTTTATTTGTGTTATAACCTATAAGGCGTTGCTTCGTACCAAATTTCAAGATTCTGAGTTCACGGGAAGTACCGTGTAGGTTTTGATTATCTTACGAGTGTTAAAAATTTGCGGCATAAACGGCTGTATCTTTTGATTGCGTTAGTTTAGAAGTTTGATTTTTTCACAGCTCCAAGAGACAGTAGACCTGATTATTTTATATGAATTTTAGCTTGATACCTCCACGCGTTCCTGAGAAAAAGGGTCGTGACAGACGGAGAACAAAGTGAAAGAAAAAAGAAAGAAAGAAAGGAACTTTATTTAGCCAACACTTGAGGCCAGCCGTAGATATCCAAGTGATCTTATAAGGGTTCCGTTTTTCCTTTTGAGGTACGGAACCCTAAAAAGAATTAATGAAAGAATATCATCTAGGCTTCTAGGATACCTATGAACGGAGCTACAGGCAATAGCTATGTAATAAAATAATTCGTGTCTACGCCCGTCATTTACTTCATAATAAAAGATATCACAACATTATTATAAGAAACCTTTTATTGCTCGTATTATATTGACAGAAAGGGATTTCTCAGGGTTATGTGTGTACGTGAGTTCCTTTTATGTTTCTTACTAGCTTTCGTCTTCAGCTCTGGTTGTTTTTGTTGGTTGGTGAGTAACAGTTATTGCAGACTTCAGAAAAAAATATGGTAATATCATTGAAATAAAACTGCCTCGGTGGCGTGGCGGTATTTCGGTACGACTACGGTTCTGAGGTCTCGGGTTCGATCCCCGGGTCGGGTAAAGTGATATTGGATTTTTCCATATCAGCCCGGAGTCTGGAATTTGTGCCCGATATGGCGATAGGCTCGCCCCCTATCACATCTGGGACTAAACTAAGCTCGGCGAAATGTGGGTGTTCTAGTTCGCTAGTGCGCTTCTGCCTACCCCTTCGGGGATACAGGCGTGAGCTTATGTATGTGTGTAAAACTATTTTTACGGATTCTATCACGATTTGGTTTTAATTTTTATGTCCGACGTTTCGAAAGCTGCAGCCTTCGTGGTCACGGGTCAGACTGTCTGACCCATGACCAGTTTAATTTCAATGAATAACATTCATGTAAACCTAAGAAATCATTATGGTAATATCCTCGAAAATAAATTCGCCTCCTTGGTCTAGTGGCAGCATGTACGGTCTGTGAACTGGGAGTGTCTGGGTTCGATTCCCAGGTCGGGCAAAGCAAATTTTCTAATTTAATTTGCCTGGGGCTGGATCCGACAGGGGGGGTTGGCGTCAGACAGGCGACCGGTCGTAAAAACATAGCCAAATCCTTTCTGCATGCTTGAAAGTGTGTTGCGCCGACCCCACATTAAGGTGGGATAAGGGCAGGCAGAAAGAAATATAATGTATGGATTTTAAAAAGCAATACACCCATGATAGGAGCAACATTAATCCTTTATTACAAATCGCGGAACGATCAAAGGGCTCAAGATTAAACACTTTATGCGACGAAGAACAGGTTTATTGGCAATAAATTTTTCGGCAATATCGGCGGAATTTATTAGTGCAAATAAAACTTATTGCGAGAGTTATCTCTTAGCAGTAAATATAAATTGATTTCGATATACCTCCAGGCATTTTTACCCGACTACGGGAAATATAACTGGTGCAAAGAGATTTAATATTACCAACTATAGAGGGGGTATCAAGCAAGATTCCATACAAAAAATTGATCTCAAACTTCAGTACCGCCATCAACTACTTCTTACAAAGCGAGGGCGATTATTACAATTTACACCCTAGAATGTTTTGTGAATGATTAAGAGTTACATAAGATAAGTTTATTCTCTCAATATTATTACGCTGGCCGGCCTGGTGCGCGTATATTGCAAATAAACACATAACATAAGTTCACGCCTGTATCCCCGAAGGGGTAGGCAGAGGCGCACTAGCGAACTAGAACACCCACATTTCGCCGAGCTTAGTTCCACCCAGATGTGATAGGGGGCGAGCCTATCGCCATATCGGGCACAAATTCCAGACTCCGGGCTGATATGGAAAAATCCAATATCACTTTGCCCGACCCGGGGATCGAACCCGAGACCTCAGAATCGTAGTCGTACCGAAATACCACCACGCCACCGAGACAGTCGATTGCAAATAAACTGAGCGACTTATGACCATTAGGTCATAACTTTTGAATCACAAGTTTTGTGCTATTGTCCCGTCTATATACTGTGGAATGTCTTTGACCTGGTGGAAGGAAATTCGTATCCGACCGGATGGTGACCTGCCCTTATCCCACCTTAATGTGGGGTTGGCGCAACACACTTCAAGCATGTTGTAGAAAATGATTTGGCTTAGTATTTACGACCGGCTGCGTGCCGACGTCACCCCCTTTTCAAATTAGAAAAATTGCTTTGCCCAACCTGGTTATCGAACCCAGAACCTCCCGATCCCCAGCCCATATACGCTGCCACTAGACCAAGGAGGCGTCTTTGAAATACCTTTACAAAATTATACTTTTTGTATTATATTGTAAAAGTTTCGTCCATAAAGGTTGTTAAATTCGTATCCGACCGGATGGTGACCTGCCCTTATCCCACCTTAATGTGGGGTTGGCGCAACACACTTCAAGCATGTTGTAGAAAATGATTTGGCTTAGTATTTACGACCGGCTGCGTGCCGACGTCACCCCCTTTTCAAATTAGAAAAATTGCTTTGCCCAACCTGGTTATCGAACCCAGAACCTCCCGATCCCCAGCCCATATACGCTGCCACTAGACCAAGGAGGCGTCTTTGAAATACCTTTACAAAATTATACTTTTTGTATTATATTGTAAAAGTTTCGTCCATAAAGGTTGTTTACATATTTTTATAAACTTTTTAGACAAGTTAGATTTATTGCTAAAATATTTTAGTTTTATACAAAAGTTTTGTTTGTTAAAGTATGTTTAAACGCCCAGCTTTGTAATTTTCTACTCTGTTTATTTTTTATTGATGTTTATTATAATAAAGTACAATAATATTGTAACGTGAGTGTAACTTAAACGCCGTATGTGGCTTAAACGACAATGCCTAGGATGATGGAAAATATCCGGGCGACATTAACTCTGGGTTCAGGGGTGTTACCACCACCTCTTATAGCATACATACACACATAAGCTCACGCCTGTATCCCCGAAGGGGTAGGCAGAGGCGCACTAGCGAACTAGAACACCCACATTTCGCAGAGCTTAGTTCCGTCCCAGATGTGATAGGGGGCGAGCCTATCGCCATATCGGGCACAAATTCCAGACTCCGGGCTGATATGGAAAAATCCAATATCACTTTGCCCGACCCGGTTATCGAACCCGAGACCTCAGAACCGTAGTCGTACCGAAATACCACCACGCCAACGAGGCAGTTCTTATAGCAGTATTATTATAATTTCACTTGTACAAATTCCCATACAAAACAAGCGAAGAACTATTATAATAATACTGCTATAAGAGGTGGTGGTAACCCTGCAGCTCCTTGCTCTATGTACACCCTACTCCGGCAATGGCGACTTAATAATCCGCGATTTTCATTTTCGGCGCTTTAGGGATTGCCTAGATGTTTTTATGATTTTATGATTATGATAACCGATGCATGTTAACTGGGACTTATTACCCTTAAAAATAGACGTAAAAGACCTTAAATATGTACACCTACGCTCGAATACTGGAACGTTACTCAACTTTAACGGCTTCCAACATTGCTTTTCGCTATACAATTTCGACAGATATAGCGGTGTTAAACAAAATTACCTGGCGACCTTAAGGCTGAAATCTATAGAGCGAACTTCGACTAAGTCTAAGTCGAAGAAACGAACTCTGTAAGGATTTTAACTTATTCTGAGTAAATTTTTACAGAAAATCTTTGCTTAGGCTGTCTGTCAGTCCGTTTTCCTTGTAAAAAATTTTTTTTTTTTTTTTTTAGATCTCTTCTTTTCCTGCAAGCTGTCTCGACGACATTTAGCTGGACTTTACGAATTTGAAATATGGCGCGCATGGTACAATATCCGGTGATATGCCCATATATTTATTTATCTTCCTTAAGGTGAAGAATGTCTTGAGGAGCTTTTCTCTTCAGTCTTTGGAAAGTTTGATTTGGTTGTTGTTCCATTAGATTTCTTGCCAGCTGGTTTGGATGGTTGTTTATTCGTGTAGAATAAGTTTGTAGGGACTCCTTAATTTCATCTTTGATATATTTTATATTTAAATCATAATGAAGGCGATCATTTGTTATGAACCATGGGGCTCCAGTTACCATTCTTAGTGTTTTTGACTGAAACCGTTGTAAAATTTCGATATTGGATGTGGATGCTGTACCCCACAGCTGTAAACCATATGTCCAGATTGGTTTGAGGATGCACTTGTACATAAGGACTTTGTTTTCCAATGTAAGTTGAGATTTACGACCCATCAGCCAATAAAGCTTCCTTAGTTGCTGATCCAGTGCTTTGCGTTTCGTGGATATGTGTTTTCTCCAAGTTAAGCGTCTATCCAAGTAAATCCCCAAGTAACGAACATCGTTAGATTGCGGAATTTTAATCTGATTCAGTTCTACTTCAGGACATGTTTCACGTCTCAGAGTGAAAGTCACTTGTACAGATTTGGTCTCATTAGCTTTTATTCTCCAGTCTCTAAGCCATTGAGATATGCTATTTAAGTTTTCCTGGAGTATTTTTGACGCTCCAACAGATGTTTCGTGAGTTGCAAGTACTGCAGTGTCATCAGCAAATGTACCAGTGAGCACATCATGTGAATCAGGAAGGTCAGACGTATATATAAGATAAAGCATTGGGCCCATAACACTGCCTTGGGGAACCCCTGCTTTTATGTCGTAGAGGTTCGTTCTACTATCGCCATGTTTAACATAGAAATGTCTATCACTAAGGTATGACTTTATAAAGAGGTAGTGGTTTATAGGTAACTTGTTACGGACTTTATACAAGAGTCCGTCATGCCAAACTCGATCAAAGGCCTGAGATATGTCTAAGAATGCTGCTGAACAATATAACTTGTGTTCAAAGGTGTAATTTATTTTCTCTATTAATCTGTGGACTTGTTCTATTGTACCATGAGCTTGTCTAAAGCCAAACTGATGCTCAGGGATCAGATTAGTATTACTAATATGTCGGGCCATGCGATTTAGAAATAATATTTCTAGTACCTTAGAAGCGATTGGTAATAGACTGATCGGGCGGTAAGATTTAATGTCAGTAGGTTCTTTGTCAGGTTTAGGTATTAGTATAATCTCGGCAACCTTCCATTGTGGTGGTACAAAATTTCTCCTGAGAGCTGCATTATAAACGTACGTAAGGAATGAAATGGCATTTTTGGGTAATTCCTTCAAAATTTTAGCCGTGATAAGGTCATACCCAGGAGCTTTCTTTATATCAAGCCTTTTGATAGCATTGAGAACTTCAGTTTTAGATAATTTTTTTATGGGTAGTTCCATCTGGTAGGGCATGCCTAGCTGATGTAATATCTCACTAGTTTTTGTGGAGCCATGGTCATCATTTGGCTTGAATACCTTAGATAAGTGCTGTGCAAAAGTTTTGGCTTTGTCATTATCACTTTTGGCCCAACTGCCATCTGGCATTTTAATAGCAGATTTATGAACTGTTGGTCTTTTAAGTTTCTTCACAGCTTTCCAGAGAGAATAATCGGTCCTTAGTGTGGCGTCAAGATTTTTAAGGTAATTTTCGACTCCGTTGTTTCTGTACATTTTTAAGGTTTGTTTCAGTTTGGATGCCTGCTTGTTAAATTCAGTTTTGTGTTTGGGATATTTTGTTTCATGCCACAATTTCCTTGCTTGCCGCTTTGAGTTTACCATCTCTAGGATAACTTTAGGATACATATATGCCTCATTATTATTGTTTGTATAAGGTGGCGTCGCCGCCCATGCAGCTGATTGGATGGTTTTATTGAAATGCACAACAGCGTCGATAACATCATGGTCAGACGCTAGTGGGACCCGAAGGTCCAAAGAATCTTCAACGATGTTCCTAAAAAGAGTCCAGTTTGTCTTTTTATTATGCAATTTGCAAGCCGTTTCGACATTTTTAATTCGACAGTTTACATGTGCTACAACGGGGGAGTGGTCAGATGTCATGTCAAGGCTAGAACTGCACTTTATAGCAAAACCAGGCAAACCCTTGCTAACAAAAAAGTCCACTGGGTCAGGTTTTTTGTTTGTGTCACTGGGCCAGTAGGTTGGTTCTCCCGTCGATGTGACAGTAAGTTGTAGAGCTCGGATGGATTCCAACAGTTCTCGTCCTTTAGATGTAATGAGTCTCGATCCCCATTCGATGTGTTTTGCGTTGTAATCTCCACCAGCTATAAATCTGTGACCCAGAGTTTTGAAGAAAGCAGAATAATCTTCCCTTTTCATGTTGTGTTTAGGTGGTATGTATAATGCAGACATCAAGAGAGGTCCACTAGAATCCTCAACTATTACGTTAGTAGCTTGAATTTGTTCTGTGCAATAAGAGCCAGCTGAATGATGCTTGAGTTTGGCTTTGATCAATATTGCAGATCCACCATGAGCTTTGTTATCAGGATGTATTGTGTGGTAGATTTTATATTTGGGAATGTTGAAGTAGGTTTTATTTGTGAAGTGTGTTTCTGCTATAAGTAAAATATCAACATCATTTGAGTATAGGAATAGTTTGACTTCTAATAAGTGTTGTGACAAGCCATTGGCATTCCAAAGCACAATTTTTAATTGATCGAATGTTTTGGTATTGCTGTCATTATATTTGTAAGTAGGTTTGTAATTGTGCACATTTGGTTCATGATTTGTTTAAACATTTCTATCAATTGTTTCATATCATTTGAGTGATCTGAAGTAGTTGGTAAATCGGTTCTAATTGACTCTTTTTGGTTAGTTATCTGTGAGCTGGCTTGGGATATTTTTTGTTCTTTAGTTATAGTATTACTATGTTTCTCAGTAGTAAGTTGGGTATTGCTATGGTGCTCTATTTTCTTATTTCGTAGCGGTGGGTACTTTTGTTTTTGCAGGTCTTTATAAACTCTACAGCCCTTATAGTTCGCAGGATGGTTACCATCACATAGCACACATTTGACGGAATCGGAGCGTTCTTTACGAGAGCAATTTTTCGATTCGTGATTTCCAGCACATTTTATACATTTTGGTGTTCGATAGCAGTATGATTTTGTGTGCCCGTATTGTTGACATTTAGCACACTGTGGTATATTTCGCATTGGTCTCGGCGGTTCCACTCTAATACGGCAGTTGAGAAGAGTTTTAAGTTCATATATATCTTTGTTGTTAATTTTGGGTTGGAGTTCTACTATGAACATATGTAAGGACTTTTTTGTTATCCTCTGCTTGATGTTCCATACGTTAACTGCATCATGACCAATTTCTTGTAAAGCTAGTTTAATATCTTCCACATCAGTAGATGGGTGAATGTTTTTCATGACTACTTTAAAGGAGCGCTCATGTTTTAGTTTGTATGTGTAAAATTCCGTTTCTTTGTGTTTTAGTTGTTTTACAATTTCTTTATATACGTCGGGTGTCTTAGCTTGAATCTTGACTCTGGTGTTGCTTAGAACCTTAATTTCGTAGTGTCCAGGAAAGTGGTCGTCGAGTAATTGTTTTAAAGGCTGCATGTTTTGAACTTTATCCACAAATATTGGAGGGGGCTTATGAGGTTTTTCTTCATCTTCAACAGTTTTTTCCGTATTTGGGTCAGTGTTCAACTCTTCAAATCTATTCGAGGTCTGTATTGGCTGGCTAAGCCAGTAAGTACTTAGTTTCGATTGTTTTTGACTTTGACCATTCTTCGAGTCCGGGCTTTCTCTAGGGCGCTTCCGTTTGTTAACTTCGGTCCATGCCGCTGAAGTATCTTGTTCGCTCGTTTTACCAATCATACTTTGAGTATTTGTGGTAGACTCATCACAAACTGATTGAGAGCGAGGTCGATTTATGAAAAGACTTTTATGAAATACTTGCTGTGTTAAGATCTTGGTTTGGTTATCTTTTTCAGGAGCTTCTTTATTATTAGAGTTTTTAGGTAATAAGTGATCCATATTCGTTCCCACGAGAAGGGTCGATATACAAGGTCACTAGGAAGGTGACGCCCATTCTCCCTAGAAGGCTTAATCAACGACGTTTGCCAGGTACGTCGAGGTTGATCGCTACAGACTGGTCCCCTACCAGCCATGCATCCTGTTAGCGCGTATCTCATCGTAGGATTAGGGTGGTTTTTTAAAGAGGGTTTCCACCTCTTGGCCCAGACAATAAAGCCAAGGCCCCCGTTCCTGTAATACATGTCTACCGGGTTACGAGTTGTGTTGGTCATTTCCTACCTTCACGCATATGCCAGGGTGCCAACCTGGTTAGTTCAGGTTTTTTAACCGCCGCCTGAGACTCGGCGTTGTTACTCATTTAGCACCACCCAGAGGGCACGTGTAGGGCTGTGGTTAGGTAATTCCTACGGACGCGAGCCCCCTTACGAGAGCATTACCCCCCCCTTGTAAAAAAAAAAAAAATGTGAAAAATGACTCGGATTATGTCAAAGTTCGATTTTACAATTCCAAATTCTCACTGAGTTCGTTTCTTTGACTTAGACTTAGTCGAAGTTCGCTCTATAGATTTCAGCCTAAGTCTGAGTCATAGAAACGAACTCATTGAAGATTTGAAATTTTTAAATCGAACTTCGACTTAGTCCGAGCCACTTTTTATAAGAAAAACAGACTGACAGACTAAGCAAAGATTTTCTTGTAAAAAATGACTCGGACTAAGTTGGTAGACTTCACATACCTTCGAAATTCCTGTGAAGAAATTCTCGGGTATGCAGGTTTCCTTACGATGTTTTCCTTCACCGTTATATCAAGCGATATTTCACAATGAAAATACACTTAACATAGAAAAGTCAGAGGTGTATGCTCCATTTTGAGGTTGGTCTCGAACCTTCGACAGACCGTACCATTCACAACAATCCCAACTGAGCTATCGCTGCTTCGATTTTAAGTCAAAATTCGATTTAATTTCAAATCCACACTCAGTTCGTTTCTTTAACAACTTAGTCGAAGTTCGCTCTATAGATCTCAGCCTGTATAAGTATTCAGCGGCAAGATTTCTAAACTGGATCTCATCCACGCTTGACCCAACAAATATTAATAACACCGATCAAAGACCAACAACCCCGCCTGTTTACCTCGCACAAATATTTACCCTCTTATACTTGTTTACTTCGACCTACTTCTGTACCATCCATCAGTCTGCGTGATTAATTGGGAATATGATTAAATTGTTTCTTTTCCTCATATACTTTGATATTGCTCACTTTGATTTTACAAAGTGGTGGAGATACTTTGTTCCAGTTACGAGCCTCTTAAAGAGGTCTAAATGAGATAAATGAGGAAGTGAGTTTGCTGGTTTGTTCTTTCATTATGTAACTTGGTTAGTATTAAAAGGTATATTAGAGTAAAATATTAGTATAAAGAGATATTTGAGTGGTAGAGCCACGTTGTAGACAGTTAAATCTACAGCACGAATGGGCCGGCTGGACCGGTTTGACAGCACTGTCTCACAGAAAACCGACGTAAAGTGGAAGCTTGCTATCGTTCAGTCAGTGAGATTTCCGGTGGCCCATTTCCCTCTCTCTCATTTCCAATCCCTTTTTCCTCCTTTTCCGTATGATTCTGTTTGTGTCTTGGGTGTCTATGGGCGACGGAGATTACTCTCCATCAGAGGACCCATCTGCTCGTTTGCTAGTCTCTGCTATAAAAAAAATTAGACCTCTCCTGGGTAATGCCATAATTCGTCTGTGTCGGCCGATCTTGATTATCTTGTTGTATATCGATCTTAGTAAATACTTTCTACAGCCTTAATTCTATCAAAATTGGTCAATACTTTAGCTTGATGCTACCTGCCTTTACCCAATTTAATGTGGCCGGCGCAGTACACTTTTCCCGCATGTTGCAGAAAGAGTTCGGCTTAGTTTTTACGACCGGCTGCCTGTTTATCGTCAAACCCCTCTGGGGAATCTAGTCAATATTTTTTGATATTTTTTCGAATCAGAATTCAGATTTTTTCGTACTGTTCCAAAGTTAGCTTGATTATGTAAGATATTTAAAAGTATAATATTCAAAAGCAGTCAGTTGTTATCTTTAACTTATATATTGTTAACTTAGCTACAACATTTATATTTACTAACACTATGGTCGCAGGAAGTCGCTGGATGCAAGCCGCTTCCAACAGGTCGATCTGGAAATCTTTGGGGGAGGCCTATGTTCAACAGTGGATGTTCTATAGCTGATGATGATGATGATGACGGTCTGATTGGCGCAAGTAATCTCAAAACATCAAATAGGCATCTGAAAGTGTTTACATAACCATTGCATACAAATCATTATATCCAACACTCGAACGAAATTTGAAATTCAATGGCCGACGTGTCTGCGAAACAAAAGGCCTCGGAAGGCAATCGATGAGCTGGAATAATGGGCTCGGTGTAGTTCGGTTGTCATTTTTTGGCCTCATTATGGACCGATATTGCAGGTATTAATATTGTACGAAAATATTACTAGAGCATGATGATGATTGACCTTATTTTGGAGAAATAGATATTTAGACTTACAAAACATTTTCGCTACCTTATCTAGAATAATAATAGGTCACCTTTTCCTTTCTTCACATTGTTTGATGAAAGGGACAAGCTATTCGTAAATATATGTAATTTTCTTACTAAAACATTCAACAGTATATAGACGGGAGAACAGCACAAAATTTGTCATCCAAAAGTTATGACCTAATGGTCATAAGTCGCTCAGTTCATTTGATATATACGCACGCCAGGTCTGCCAGCGAAATAATATTGAGAGAATAAACTTATCTTACGTGATTCTTATCTATTAAATTTCTACAAAATCAAGGAGCATCGCTAGTCTACAGGAATTCTTTTCCTTGTTTTAAATTTCACCTCAACGAAATTCAATACACTAGTTTAGCACTCTTGCTCTTTAAAAATCCTTTACCTCAGCGAGGGAAGCAATTAAGTGGCCTCGCATGAGATGCACATAGCCCAGAGCACTCGTGTGATGTTCACTTCTCTAACAGTATGACTTCATCGTATGTGCCGCTAGCTTTAGATCGCTTTTTCGCTTATGGAAAGGTCTTGTTTGGGATCAAAAGGAACATGTTTAATTGGTTTTGCTTATTTTTTATATTTATTATGGAGCAGATATTTGATGTTAGCTGCCTCGATGCGTAGTATGATTACCGTCCTGAGGTCTCAGGTTCAAACGCCGGGTCGTAAGGTGATATTGGGATTTTCTATTCAATATCAGTCTTAAGTATGGAATTTGTGCCAAATTTCGCCCCCTATCACGTCTTAGACGACAATGAGCTCAGTAAAATATAGTTGTACTAGTTCACTAATTCGTCTCTGCCTCCCCCTTTGGGGATACAGGCGTGAGTTTTTTTTATTAGGTATTATTCAGGATCGCTGCCAGTTATAGGTTAAAGGAGTGCCCTGTGTCTATCTTGATACTTTCTCATACAAATAAAAACATATTAGCCCCATATTACTGTCTTACTGTTGGGCATTGACCTCCTCTACTAATGAGAGGGGTTAGGCCTTAGTCTACCACGCTGCCCTAATGCGGGTTGATAGACTTCACATATTGAAATTCAATGCACAGGTATGCAGGTTTGCACCACCTCACGATGATTTCCTTCACCGAGTTTATATTACCATTTTCTTTTATGTTTATTTCTACCGCCACAATATTGCTTGCAATTATGTTATGTTTCGGTATTAAAGACATTGTAGGCAGTGTTATTATTGGGCATCATGAGACTAAATGTAAAGTCTCTTACGATTTCCACATTATTTAAACCTTGAAAACACACTAATAATAACCAACAAAAATGTTACGACCTCATTACTACAATATCTTCAAGAACTCTGAATAATAGAGGTTTTACTAAAGAAGACAGGTATATCTTCAGAGGCCACTTAAAATATTGTTAGGCAATTAGACTTGCTGGAAATGGTCAAGATTTTGGAATTGAAAAACAAACTGAAGATGTTATCTCGATTTATTTAAGTTTATCAACTGATTTGCAAAGCAAAAGGTTCTTTGGTATTTTTATTTTATTTTATTTTATTTTATAATTTTAGGAAAGCTTACAGACTAATGTGTTACATTAAAATTACATAAACTAAGTAACAATATTGCTGACGACAAGCTCCCGCATATGCGTAACTATTTAAATGTGTACAAAACAAAAATATTATAAAATAACCGATTTTAAAATACAAGTTCAACAAACACCGCAGATATTTAACCATTAGGATACGAAAAATTGTTCACTTAGCTTTCGCTTCACTACAGAGGTACTAGTGCAAAATAAATCTATATCTAGATTAAACGGAATCTCATTAAATTTTTTAGCACTACGCAACAGGAAAGCGTTACGCCTATAGTTTGTCGCTACAAATGGCACATGCAGTAATGGTCGTTGTCTCAGCCCAGTTTGGTTTGTACGAAGTGAAATTCCACTCAAAAGTTGCGGACAGTCTACATGACAATTTGCAACATTAACAAGATAACATATGTCATTTATGTCGCGACGTAGATCTAATGGTGCAAAGTGATATTTTTTACAACGATGAGTGTAATCACATGACGTTTGTCGTGCCTTAAAGTCCAGATATCGCAAGAATTTCTTTTGTATGGCTTCTATACGAGATATATAACTCCCGTATTGAGGGTTCCACACTTGTGATGCATACTCTAAATGACTACGTACGAAGGAACAATACAGTATTTTAATACACTTTATTGACTGAAGATCGGCGGAAACTCTAATTATAAACGCCAATGCTTTGGATGCCTTGTTTATTATTTGATCAATATGTTTATCGAATATAAGCTTATGGTCGTGTACAATGCCAAGATCGCATATTTCATTGACTCTATTAATTTTACTATTATTAAATGTATAGGAGAAGTTAATTATCATCTTTTTCCTTGAATAACTTATTTGGTAACATTTTGAAACATTTAGCTGTAGTTTATTAATTGAACAATAGGTAAAAAATCTATCAAGATCGTCCTGGAGAAAATGAGTATCAGTATCTTCTTTGATTAGTTTTAATATTTTCATGTCGTCTGCATACAACAATATGGTAGAATATCTAAAACAATTCACAACATCAGCAATAAACATAGTAAATAATAGCGGGCCCAGGATAGACCCTTGGGGAACTCCAGATGGAACCGTCTTCCAGTCGGATATGAAACCATTCACTACTACAGCCTGTGTGCGATTTTCAATGTATGAAGTAAACCAACGATAAAGATCACCGTGTATGCCTGCCAACATTAACTTCTTTAATAAGATTTGGTGATCAATGCGATCAAAACATTTGCTGAAGTCCGTGTACACTACATCAATTTGGGCACCTTCATCCATACCTTTAGTGATAATATCATTAGACATCAAAAGATTTGACGTTGTAGACCGCTTCTTAACAAAGCCATGTTGCTCCATACCAAAATTATTATTTAATGTTGAATAAACAGCACTATGTACTATTCTTTCTAAAATTTTTGCCAATAAACACAGTTTAGAAATTGGACGATAGTTTTCAATTCGAGATTTGTCTCCTTTTTTAAAAACTGGCGTGATGAATGCTGACTTCCATAGCCTAGGAACAAGACCCTCAGACAGTGAACGTTTAAATAAAATGCAAATTGGGACAACCAAACTCTCTGCACAATTTACTATAAATATTGGTGGAATGTGATCAGGACCACCTGATTTATTAAGATCAAGTGCTTTTAACAAATGTAATATTTTTTGCTGACATATTTCGACAGAATTTATTGTCGATGAGTAAAGTGCAGATTCAGATATATTGGAGGAATTTACATTAGTATTTGTGTTGGCAGCCTGAAAAGTTGAATGGAAATAGTTAGCAAATGCATTGCTAATGTCTGATCCATTTTCAACTGGTGTTCCATTGTGTTGCATAATATGCGGGATACCACCGGTACTTTGTTTACTTTTGACGTATGACCAGAAACATTTAGGGTTTTTTATAATTGAGTCCTCAATCATTGATATATAGCTCTTGTAACAGTTATTTTCGACTTCGATAGCTCTGGCACGCAATAATGAAAAAGATAGATAGTCTGCAGTATTGCCGTATTTTTTATACCTACCATGATATTTTTGTTTTTCTCTTAAAATTTTGATGAGAGCCGAGCTATACCACGGAGGATGAGTCAGACACTTAACGGATCTAAGAGGAACAAATTTATCTCGGATATCATACAATTTATTATAAAATTTACTAACAGCTTCTTCAATATTAGAAGTGTTTAAGAGTTCTGTCCAATTAGTTTCCACAAATGATGAGTTAATTGATGTGTAATCCGCCTTATAAAACATATACTTTGCGTTAACTTTCTTATGTAATTTTTCAATATCTAAAAATGTTATTTCAAGGTTTAAAGGTTTATGATGAACATCCAAAGGGACTACTAATGGATCTGTACATTCCATAACAGAAAGAGGACCATTCGAAAAAACTAGATCCAATAACCTGTCATTGATATTACGAATACTATTATATTGAGATAGGTTACAGGTATCCATAGTATCCACGAATTGCATTAGTGCATTATTACAAATATTCATAGGTACCAATTCTATGCCTCCATCTACATTACACCACTCTATCCCATTACCGAAATTAAAATCGCCAACAATTACAAATTTATCTAATGGGTTAGTTGATATTAATTGACTAAGATTGTTTGAAAAATTTTGCAATTGAGTGGTGTATGAATTGCCAGCATTCTGTTTGCATAAATAAAGTGCACATATATGTATATTAATTGTGGTTGGTGGCCTCAGTTGCTTATGTGTTAAAGTAAGCCATATATCCTCAGCCGAACTACGCCAGTCATACCTCTCCGCAACAGTTAAATCACATTTTACAGCCACTAGGACCCCACCGCCTAATACTTGCTGAGTACATGAGTAGTCCCGATCACGTCTCCAGACAAGATACCGCCGATCAAACAGTTCACTGTCACTAATACCTTCAATTAACCACGTTTCTGTGATAATAACAACATCATAATTATTTAAATACACATTACGCAACAGACTATTTGTTTTCGTACGTAGTCCCCGAGCATTCTGGTAGTATACACTAATCGTAGTCATTATTACAAGTATCAATGGCAATATAAATATCTAAAATTATGCAATACGTAACATAGAAAAATAATTTAAACCAATAAAAATGTTCACTAATGTGAGAGAAATTTAAACAAAAATCAAAATAAATGTAGGTAGTTGCGACGAAACTAGGCTGACACGGCAAAACACTGTGCATAGAAATAATACATGTGGGGACGGACAATATCAATAGGCTGTGACCACTAACAAAAGAAACAAAAGCGTAGAATAAAAGGAAGCTTGAGTTACAAAGGAGCCTAAGAAACATAACATTATTATTAAAACTAATACATAGAATTAGAAATCGACGGTCGATATTTGCATGGCGACTAGTGTTATTAGAAAAATGGTATTTATAATTTTGCGTCGAACTATTAGTGCATGCTCGACATTTACACTGTGTTTGTTGGAAACTTGAGTTAGCACACATACTTCCGTGGTTCTCAAACTGTTTAACAATTAGTATTATATTTTTAACTAAGGACATATTAAATGGTTTTTGACATAATAGCACTTTTACACAATTTTTGTTAAGTCGGATTGTAGTCTTATATGTATAATAGGAGATGTTTCGGTTTTTCGTAAGTATATTTTGGTATTTTTTACCCAAATAAAACGAAACCCCTTTTCCAACGCTGCCTTCTTGGCTTTAGATAGAAGTGCTTTATTGTGAATTGTTAAATGATCATTAATATAAATTTTATCTCTCCCATTTCCTGCAAGTCCTAAATTTCCAACCGTTAGAGGACTATTTTTTGATAAGATCCTGGCTGCTGCCACAAAGTTCTCCTTGGCATATCTGTTATTAAAGCAGACTATAATAGGCTTCGTTTTATCCTTCTCTCGTGTCGGAACTCTTGTTATGAAATTTATCTGTGATTTAGTGATTGGATGCTGTATTTTGGTTCCTATTGCGACGACAATATCGAGAAGGTTTTCACCATTTGTTTGATGCAATCCTTTAATTTCTATATTGTTCATCCTTGACCACTGTTCATGTTCCATAGATTCTTGTTCAAATTTGTCAAGTCGGGTCTGAATTGAGTTAACTTGGCTTTGTGTATGCTCAACCTGCACTAGGCGATTTTCAATGTCAGAGATCTTTGCTTTAAATTGATTAAGCGCATTGGTAGCTTCACCTATTGAGGATTTAAGCTCGGCTACTTCACGACGAAGTGCTTGTACTTCATCATTTAGAGTTTCCAAGGGAGCTAACTTAACAGCAATGGCCCTTATTTCTGTAAGCAAAAGCGATTCGGATTCTGAATGTGGTGATGCCTGTTTAGAGCTTGATGCCTTACATCTTATACATCTCCATGTAAGTTTCCGGTCTCCCAACTTGCGAAAACCTCCTTCTGTTATTCCTGCGCACTGATAATGCAGTTCTTGAGAGCAGCTTGAACAAAATGCTCCATCAGACATTGTTTCATTACATGCACCGCATTTTTTATTCGTATCCATTATGCACGATCGTAACAGAGAAAATGTTGAGATTCACTGGACGATTTAAGTAAACTAGTAGCAAGTACACTTAGCACACAACCGAACGCGGCAGAGCGAGCGATCGATACGTACATATGTCATTCGATATCTCTTGCTTTGTACCGATATCTGTGTAGACCTTACTCCAAGGGTGGTCACATAAAATTTAATTTATCAGATCTGATAAATTTGAAAATCCGTTTTTTTTTTGTTATATGAACATGTATTGCTTGTGTTTCATAAGGTTTGTTTGTAAGTTCTTCAATAGATTATGTTCATTGAGTATCTCAAGGGTCTCCAAAATGTCGAACATAAATAGCTTGATTTTTATGCAATCACAGCAAAGTGACTGCACCTGATTGAAAGAGAAAGTCATGTCGCAAGGACTAGATATACACTGATCCTGGAATGCGATCAAGTGACCCTTTATGGCCTATATATAGTCTGCCATAAAAGGTATATATAGTTTAGGAAAGTACAAAGTGAAATAAATTAATAACACTCAACAGTCACACATATACTTCTGACCCCACAGTTAGATACGAGTCTTGCGTCGAGGTCAAACACTACGGAAGCCTTTCGGTCTCACGGTGGCCTTTGGATGTAACCAAAGATTCTATTAGAACGCACTATGAAATTCTATTTACAAGAAGGAATACCGTTTGCGAAGATACGTTCTACAATTACAATACAATTGTTAATTACTGCGTCCCTAATTCTTGCTCTAGATACAAGCTTTAGTACAATAAATATTATATTATTTCGGCTATAATCCACACCAGCACGGGTCATTATAATACCTCTAATAAATCATAACATCCATTGTCTTATTTTGGTATTTGTGTTAATAACTTGAGTTATTCGGAGTATGCTTGCTTGAAGATCGTAAATGTGTGTTTGCTTAGATTAGTTCATAGATATTTTATGGAGGTATTGCTATTATGAATAATTGGTTGTTGATCTAGTGGCAGCGTCTATGGTTCGAGACGTCCTGAATTTGAAAATTGAGCAGAAGTTTCTAACATTATTGGATTTTTGGTTTCTCCATAGGTAGTTCATCTCAAGAGTCAGCTAATCATAAGTCGGGACTAAGCCGAATTCTTTATACATATTTGAAATTGTACTGCGCTGATCCCACAAAGTGGGATGAAGGAAACTAGAAGATCATTCAGATCATACTAGAGGCTGCAGGTTCGATTTCTGCACTGAGACAAAAGTTTGTGTGAACCACAAATATTTGTTTAGGTTCTGAATGCTGTAGGACCGTAAGTAGTTTCTGATACCCATGGTACAGTTTATACCTAGTGTGGGGTCAGGACTATGTGTGTGATTGTTGAGTATATTTTTTTATGTTTTGTTCGAAAAGTATCAATACACTATATTAAGCTCAGGTCAGGTTTTGTCAAACTTATGCGTGCTAGGGCTTCTGGTCTTTCTGACTGGTAGCGCGTGAAAAATAGCACTACCAAAAAATGTTGGTGTAGTATGAGCCAAGGGGCTCGATCGCCCAGAACCACCCCGTGTCCCTCAAGGCGAGTACGAACTAGGGTATTGGTTCTGAGCGGATGAATATATGATCCACCAACCTTGCAGCACAGAGCCGGGCGTCCACCTCCGTGGTCTCAGCAGCTCCTCAATTGTCACTCTGAATATTCCACTGGCGATGTGCCGGTTACGCGTGGCAAAGCGGTGGAGGTTTAAAAAGCGGGATCCTCGCAAGGGCGAATGAACGACCACGACCAAGGTGTCGTGATGCGTAAAGCGGTGAAGAAAAGAAAAATATAATTAATATTATGTTAGTGTAAAATTATGTAATGTTGACATGACGTGAAAAATGTATTAAGTATAGAAGTGTAGAACAGAATGACGTTAATAAAAATATGAATTTGACGTGGTGCATGCCAGTAATAATTATCAGAGCATACACCAATGAACTGTGGTACCAAAGAGGTTAAAATACCTAAGTCGTGCCAACAAGATTGGAGAGCACAATGATCCACCCAGAAAGTACCGGAGTCGATCGCTCCCCAAAAGAGACACGAAGTGGCTCAACCATACTCCCGGCCTTGGAAGTTCCCAGAACTTTCAAAGGGAAAAAGGAACTAAGGTAGTTCATAATATTATGTCAAGTAAGGTATTGGTATTACAGAACAAAGGGGACTATAATAGCACATAGTTTGGTTGAATCAGCAATTATTCAATTTATGTTTAAAGAAAGTTATAAAGATATGAGAGGATATGGTTGATAAAGCATAATGATAAGAGAAGCAAATATTTCACTGGTCATTCAAGAACACCAGATGAAAGCAAACAAGTATACAAACAAAGACGTAGGAGCCTTTGCGAATTATAGACTCTACGACGCACAGGGGCAATACGTAGAGGTCTGCATGATCAAATCTCATATGAACGAAGGTCATTATGGAGTTGATATGCATAGGACTTAAATGAAAGCAAACATCATGCGTTTCATAAACAGTCCAAACTAGTGTCCTGGCATCTAATATCCAGTAATGCGGTATGAAGATAACGAAATAATGAAAAGACCTTAATCGGACTTCTCTGTAATTATTTAAGAAGAAACAAACACAGATTTAAAGTAACAAAGTGAAGAAACTATCTTCTTTTCAAAATAATATAATATCGAACTATGATTATGAGAAAATAAAAGTAAAGAGAATACATGACAAGACTGTATTCTTACGAATAGGAGGAGATAAAACATAAACAATTACAAAATCATATTGTTTATGATTATAAATAAGTGATGAACAAACTGAAAAGTCACTTAGACAGAGTGCTGCAAATCCAAGGTGGACTGCAGGATTAACTATAAATACAAACAAATGAAACTTCAAAAGGTAAAGTTATATGTAAAAGACAGCGATGTTTTAGTAACTATCGCATAGGAGAAATGATGTGGCATCGGATGCCGTTAAGTTATTGAGCGACACGATTCTTGACGAATGTAAAACAGCGATGTGGAAACAAGGGAATCCACAAGAGCGAGGATTGAAACATTGTTTAAGGCGATAAGTGCATATACACCTGCAATAGGTGTACGAGTTTGACTAGGATCAAATCAAATATTAATCAACTCGATCATTGATAGTGCGGCACTTTGCTTGAAACGAACAAGACACGTGGCAAGTCAAATAGGCGAAATATTTGATTTCGCAAATGTGAAACATAAATAATTACAAAATCATATTGTTTATGATAATAAAAAGCGATAAACAACTTAAAAGCCACTTAGGCAAGAGCTGCAAATCCAATGTGGACTGCAAGATTAACAATAAATAAAACATATGAAACTTCAAAAGGTATAGTTTCATGCAGAAGTTAGCGATTGTTGTAGTAACTATCGGATAAGAGAAATGATGTGTCATCAAATGCTCTTGATTTATCGAGCGACACGATTCTTGACGAATCTAAAAACAGCAGTGTGAAAACAAAGAGTCCACAACAGCGCACACCTCAAGGCAAGAAAGTCATGCACACTTGCAATATTTGTATATGAGCTTAACAAGGGTTAAACCCAAAATATCAATCAACTTGAACGTTGATAGAGCGGCACTTCACTCTAAATCTAAACGAACAAGTATAGCAAGTTCAAAAGGCGAAATATTCGATTTCGCAAATAATAACCTGACAGAAATATTGTCTGTAGGGTATTCAGAAAAAGGGTACGTTACAATAGACAACTGTAAGGTACATAACAATGAAAATAAGTCCAAATATTAGAACAAAAATTGAAACATTGTTAATTGTAACAAGGTATTATCAATTTAAACAAAATGAAGATTCCTGAATACAGGCTAAATGCAATGAATAGCATAAACAGGAGGACCGTGGTCCCAATCTATATCATACAACCAGGGCTGCATGAAACGCAATGCAGAATACAGAATCAGGAAGGATTCTAAACTTGTATCATTAAATAATCTCGGCATAGAAAGCAGTATTCTATTAATGATACATTTGAACAATTTATTGTTATTGAAAGAAAAGCTAATGTAAACTGATGTCCAAGAGGAATAAGAAAATGATAGCGATTCGAAAACATTACCTGAAGTATCTAGGTTCCTAGAAGCAGGTAAAACCCTAATGAAATAGCTGAAGTAGCGTTTCCATCTTATCAAGTAAGATAATGTTAAGGCGTCACTTTTAAATAAAGTTGTAAACTGATTACCAAAGCTGAATGTTTTAAATTCAGGTGCAGAATACACCAGAACATTGCAGTTGAAAAAAGATATATGTACGAATATCACAGAGTGACAAAGAATGCTTATAGAAGTATACGAATATAATTCTTTGTTTAAATTATGTTTTAATTTTCTTTTCGAAATCATAAAAATATGTTGAGTAGCGCTAAGAGAATTATTTAACTTCAGAGTAGGAGAAGGAGAATTAAACGAAGGTAAGACAAGTGAATAAAGGCTTTTACAATCACAAAGCACAGAAGTAATTAACATGCTGTTACGCTCCGTTATTTTAGGACTAGTAAAATTCACCTGAGGAATTTTCTCAAGTTGATAAAATTCCTGTAACAGTTTGTTGAGACCTAAACTAATGAACCAGCAACTAGGTCTTATGTTAGGTATACCAACCAAAGGGTCGTGACCAAAGGTGATCGACGATCTATCGCTTGATAGAGGGCTTGCCTTTTTATTCAGGAAAATATATGGAAATAATTGAGCGACAAGGGTCATATCAATATTTCCAGTAATGTTCCCAGAAAGATTAGGCAATTGAAGATCAGCAAAAGATAATATGCTGTCTTTATTAATAAAATGTGGTGGTAATTCATCCAAACAGCAATGTACCACCAAAGCATAAATACAATATTTATACTGAGAGAATATATGAGACTCGATGTCTGCATATGCATATTCGAAAATCAGTCGAGGAGACAAAAGAATACCCTTGACAATAGAGTTACTCAATGGGAATGTAATAAGATTTCTACAGCACTCAACAGAAAGCAAGTTATTGTGAGGGTCTTTATTAATCAGATGTGGAGAGATCTGTTTACGACTAACGCAACTAAATTCGCCGTATATCCGCAACGACGCTAACAGGGTAGCGGGGGATGAATGCGAACTTACAATAAAAGACATAGATGAGCTATGTGCTAAAGCAACGGCACCTCGAGGGGAGGTATGCGTCGGATGAGTAACGTTCGCGGCGCAAATCGCGGCACACGGGTTCGATTCTTGTGAAGGCACATTCACGAAATTCACAGAGGGTGAAAGCGATACGTGCGGTAATGAAGAAGAATTATCAATATATTTATCAAAATGTAAAAGCGTATGATGACGTTTGTTGCAAAGTTTGCAGACAAAAGTCGAAAGACAATTTAAAGCTGTATGATTTAATCTGCAACAGTTCACACAACCAGACTTAGATTCTATAAAATTATATCTAAGCTGAGGTGAATTTAAATGTTTAAATTGAAAACATCTGTAAAGAGGATGAACTGACTCGTTACAATACGAACAGTTATTATAATTATTTGAATGAAGAACAGAAATGTCATTAGAACATGACGTGACAACCGAACAAGGGTTCGAATTGTCGTTACCAAACGAAGACCTGACCGAAGCGGTTTGCTCACTTACATTGCCGCTGTACGTATGAGGTCGCGGATTCGAATGCACGTTAAAATGCTGGGAGTCAGTCAACTGGGAATCATTGGCGACGTTTGACTTAAACGACTCATAAAATATTTGCGTATTATCAGCATGCTTATTATATAATGACAAGTCTATTTGGATTAGCGAATCCGAACTAGTTGTCGAGCAGAACGGAGCACCAGTGACATTGTCACGCACTCGTTTTATTTGCGTATAAAGCACTTCAAACGCAGCTAAATCAAAATGAGTATTAAGTTCCAGATCCGGATTTTCTGTTAATTGAAGTTCGACAATCCGTTCTAGAATGTTCTCGAACCTATCGCGTAAATCATCAATAGTTTCTGATTCAGCCAAAAAATGCTCATTCGACATTAAGTCGAAACCAGTCACCTTAATTGACAACTCGTAAAGGCGCTGCATGCGTTGAATAATGAATTCTTTTTTAGAGAATAAACATCGCAATTTAACCGATGCCATTTTAAAGTGTTGCGGAAAAATAAAAGCAATAAAAAAATTAAAGATTAAAAATTACTAAAATACCAAGAATTACGTATTTAGTTCCAAATTGAATAGCACTGGGATACTATGCGGCTTTCCGAAGGACCAAAATATGGTAGCGCGTGCAAAAAAAGCACTACCAAAATGTTGTTGTATGAGCCAAGGGGCTCGATCGCCCAGAACCACCCCGTGTCCCTCAAGGCGAGTACAAACTAGGGTATTGGTTCTGAGCGGATGAATATATGATCCACCAACCTTGCAGCACAGAGCCGGGCGTCCACCTCCGTGGTCTCAGCAGCTCCTCAATTGTCACTCTGAATATTCCACTGGCGATGTGCCGGTTACGCGTGGCAAAGCGGTGGAGGTTTAAAAAGCGGGATCCTCGCAAGGGCGAATGAACGACCACGACCAAGGTGTCGTGATGCGTAAAGCGGTGAAGAAAAGAAAAATATAATTAATATTATGTTAGTGTAAAATTATTTAATGTTGACATGACGTGAAAAATGTATTAAGTATAGAAGTGTAGAACAGAATGACGTTAATAAAAATATGAATTTGACGTGGTGCATGCCAGTAATAATTATCAGAGCATACACCAATGAACTGTGGTACCAAAGAGGTTAAAATACCTAAGTCGTGCCAACAAGATTGGAGAGCACAATGATCCACCCAGAAAGTACCGGAGTCGATCGCTCCCCAAAAGAGACACGAAGTGGCTCAACCACTGACCGACTAGCCGACTCGGCGTCAAAAAGTGTAATTATTACTACTACGAGTATTTTTACAAATTTTCATTGAAATATTTGAGTTTGAACGCATAATATCAGATGGAAAATAAGAAATAAGTTAATTAAAGTTTTTACGATTTAAGTTGTACATTTTGCTTCGAATTTCGCCTAGTTTCTTATGTTGCTTGGCGCGAGGTAGAAACTTCGGGAGGTTATTATTAGACCTAATTTTCGTAAAATCTATGGTAATGCTCTTTCCATTTTTCATAACGCAAATATAGAAAAAAGAAAGGGATATAAATAATCATAAACATTTATACAACTTCAGTATGTATTATTTATCTTAGAGCATATAAAATGACTGCCTCGGTGGCGTGGTGGTATTTCGGTACGACTACGGTTCTGAGGTCTCGGGTTCGATCCCCGGGTCGGGCAAAGTGATATTGGATTTTCCATATCAGCCCGGAGTCTGGAATTTGTGCCCGATATGGCGATAGGCTCGCCCCCTATCACATCTGGGACGGAGGTAAGCTCGGCGAAATGTGGGTGTTCTAGTTCCCTAGTGCACCTTCCTACCCCTTCGGGGATACAGGCGTGAGCTTATGTATGTATGCATATAAAAACTATAGCTATAGCAATATATTCGACAGTCTATCATATAAAAACTGCAATAAACCAGACAGTCTGTATGATGCAGGACACAAATAATGTCGCCATTGAGGAAAATTATGTCCTTCAACAAACATCAATTCAACTTTGACATTGGTAGAATCATAGTAAACGCGTGGAAGCCTATATGGAACTATCCTATGAGCCTGAAGTTAGCAGAAATTTTTTTATGAAATTTTTCAAGTTGTCATATAGATTCGAATAAAAGAGTTATTAAAAACAAAACTATGTAAATAACATCACAATAAAATAAAGAAAATATGCCTTATTTTTTTTTATTTTTTTTACTTACCATTGCTAAGGTATGCTCAGATACAAACTTTACCATGAGATTCTGGCGATTTGAATCAACGAAACGAATATTTTGGGCTATGCTTTTTTTGATTGCGCTATTATCTAATGGCGACTTCCCTCTTTTTTTCAATTTTTTGAGAAAATTTTTACCACGTCATATCTCCTCCAAAAATTTTTTTTTCAAAAAACTGAATGCAGGCATATCTTTAATTTGCTATTATCTAGTGGCGACTTTATTTATATTTTCATATTTTCGTCTTCTTTTAATTATTTTTGTAAATTTAAGGCAAAAATAAATTTCAATTTTTTTTCACCATGTCAGATGAGCGAGAATAAACATGGGATCAACAAAAAACAGCATAGCACCCTTTCCTTATTTAATAATCTAATGGCGACTTCTTTTATTTTTTTATTTTTTTTAATTGGTACTTCTATATGACAGTTTAAATATTGGAATCAATTAAACGCTTATAAAGTCCCATACTCACTACATAATGAGTTTTTTTGGGCATTTTTGGACAAATAGAGAATAAAAATACAATTAAAAATATGAAGCACCACAATTTTGAAATTTTGAGGAATCTTGAAAATAAAAAATTTACCAAGTCATATCTCCGACAAAAAATATTTTTTACAAAAACTGAATGCAGGCATATCTTTAATTTGCTATTATCTAGTGGCGACTTTATTTATTTTTTCATATTTTCGTCTTCTTTTAATTATTTTTGTAAATTTAAGGCAAAAATAAATTTCAATTTTTTTTCACCATGTCAGATGAGCGAGAATAAACATGGGATCAACAAAAAACAGCATAGCACCCTTTCCTTATTTAATAATCTAATGGCGACTTCTTTTATTTTTTCATATTTTCGTCTTCTTTTAATTATTTTTGTAATTTTAAGGCAAAAATAAATTTCAATTTTTTTTCACCATGTCAGATGAGCGAGAATAAACATGGGATCAACAAAAAACAGCATAGCACCCTTTCCTTATTTAATAATCTAATGGCGACTTTTTTTATTTTTTCATATTTTCGTCTTCTTTTAATTGTTTTTGCAATTTTAAGGCAAAAATAAATTTCAATTTTTTTTCACCATGTCAGATGAGCGAGAATAAACATGGGATCAACAAAAAACAGCATAGCACCCTTTCCTTATTTAATAATCTAATGGCGACTTCTTTTATTTTTTTATTTTTTTTAATTGGTACTTCTATATGACAGTTTAAATATTGAAATCAATTAAACGCTTATAAAGTCCCATACTCACTACATAATGAGTTTTTTTGGGCATTTTTGGACAAATAGAGAATAAAAATACAATTAAAAATATGAAGCACCACAATTTTGAAATTTTGAGGAATCTTGAAAATAAAAAATTTACCAAGTCATATCTCCGACAAAAAATATTTTTTACAAAAACTGAATGCAGGCATATCTTTAATTTGCTATTATCTAGTGGCGACTTTATTTATTTTTTCATATTTTCGTCTTCTTTTAATTATTTTTGTAAATTTAAGGCAAAAATAAATTTCAATTTTTTTTCACCATGTCAGATGAGCGAGAATAAACATGGGATCAACAAAAAACAGCATAGCACCCTTTCCTTATTTAATAATCTAATGGCGACTTCTTTTATTTTTTCATATTTTCGTCTTCTTTTAATTATTTTTGTAATTTTAAGGCAAAAATAAATTTCAATTTTTTTTCACCATGTCAGATGAGCGAGAATAAACATGGGATCAACAAAAAACAGCATAGCACCCTTTCCTTATTTAATAATCTAATGGCGACTTTTTTTATTTTTTCATATTTTCGTCTTCTTTTAATTGTTTTTGCAATTTTAAGGCAAAAATAAATTTCAATTTTTTTTCACCATGTCAGATGAGCGAGAATAAACATGGGATCAACAAAAAACAGCGTAGCACCCTTTCCTTATTTCATAATCAAATGGCGACTTCTTTTTTTTTTTTTTTTTTAATTGGTACTTCTATATGACAGTTTAAATATTGAAATCAATTAAACGCTTATAAAGTCCCATACTCACTACATAATGAGTTTTTTTGGGCATTTTTGGACAAATAGAGAATAAAAATACAATTAAAAATATGAAACACCACAATTTTGAAATTTTGAGGAATCTTGAAAATAAAAAATTTACCAAGTCATATCTCCGACAAAAAATATTTTTTACAAAAACTGAATGCAGGCATATCTTTAATTTGCTATTATCTAGTGGCGACTTTATTTATTTTTTCATATTTTCGTCTTCTTTTAATTATTTTTGTAAATTTAAGGCAAAAATAAATTTCAATTTTTTTTCACCATGTCAGATGAGCGAGAATAAACATGGGATCAACAAAAAACAGCATAGCACCCTTTCCTTATTTAATAATCTAATGGCGACTTCTTTTATTTTTTCATATTTTCGTCTTCTTTTAATTATTTTTGTAATTTTAAGGCAAAAATAAATTTCAATTTTTTTTCACCATGTCAGATGAGCGAGAATAAACATGGGATCAACAAAAAACAGCATAGCACCCTTTCCTTATTTAATAATCTAATGGCGACTTTTTTTATTTTTTCATATTTTCGTCTTCTTTTAATTGTTTTTGCAATTTTAAGGCAAAAATAAATTTCAATTTTTTTTCACCATGTCAGATGAGCGAGAATAAACATGGGATCAACAAAAAACAGCGTAGCACCCTTTCCTTATTTCATAATCAAATGGCGACTTCTTTTTTTTTTTTTTTTTTTAATTGGTACTTCTATATGACAGTTTAAATATTGAAATCAATTAAACGCTTATAAAGTCCCATACTCACTACATAATGAGTTTTTTTGGGCATTTTTGGACAAATAGAGAATAAAAATACAATTAAAAATATGAAACACCACAATTTTGAAATTTTGAGGAATCTTGAAAATAAAAAATTTACCAAGTCATATCTCCGACAAAAAATATTTTTTACAAAAACTGAATGCAGGCATATCTTTAATTTGCTATTATCTAGTGGCGACTTTATTTATTTTTTCATATTTTCGTCTTCTTTTAATTATTTTTGTAAATTTAAGGCAAAAATAAATTTCAATTTTTTTTCACCATGTCAGATGAGCGAGAATAAACATGGGATCAACAAAAAACAGCATAGCACCCTTTCCTTATTTAATAATCTAATGGCGACTTCTTTTATTTTTTCATATTTTCGTCTTCTTTTAATTATTTTTGTAATTTTAAGGCAAAAATAAATTTCAATTTTTTTTCACCATGTCAGATGAGCGAGAATAAACATGGGATCAACAAAAAACAGCATAGCACCATTTCCTTATTTAATAATCTAATGGCGACTTCTTTTATTTTTTTATTTTTTTTAATTGGTACTTCTATATGACAGTTTAAATATTGAAATCAATTAAACGCTTATAAAGTCCCATACTCACTACATAATGAGTTTTTTGGGCATTTTTGGACAAATAGAGAATAAAAATACAATTAAAAATATGAAACACCACAATTTTGAAGTTTTGAGGAATTTTGAAAATAAAAAATTTACCAAGTCATATCTCCGACAAAAAATATTTTTTACAAAAACTGAATGCAGGCATATCTTTAATTTGCTATTATCTAGTGGCGACTTTATTTATTTTTTCATATTTTCGTCTTCTTTTAATTATTTTTGTAAATTTAAGGCAAAAATAAATTTCAATTTTTTTTCACCATGTCAGATGAGCGAGAATAAACATGGGATCAACAAAAAACAGCATAGCACCCTTTCCTTATTTAATAATCTAATGGCGACTTCTTTTATTTTTTCATATTTTCGTCTTCTTTTAATTATTTTTGTAATTTTAAGGCAAAAATAAATTTCAATTTTTTTTCACCATGTCAGATGAGCGAGAATAAACATGGGATCAACAAAAAACAGCATAGCACCCTTTCCTTATTTAATAATCTAATGGCGACTTTTTTTATTTTTTCATATTTTCGTCTTCTTTTAATTATTTTTGCAATTTTAAGGCAAAAATAAATTTCAATTTTTTTTCACCATGTCAGATGAGCGAGAATAAACATGGGATCAACAAAAAACAGCATAGCACCCTTTCCTTATTTAATAATCTAATGGCGACTTCTTTTATTTTTTTTAATTGGTACTTCTATATGACAGTTTAAATATTGAAATCAATTAAACGCTTATAAAGTCCCATACTCACTACATAATGAGTTTTTTGGGCATTTTTGGACAAATAGAGAATAAAAATACAATTAAAAATATGAAACACCACAATTTTGAAGTTTTGAGGAATTTTGAAAATAAAAAATTTACCAAGTCATATCTCTGACAAAAAATATTTTTTACAAAAACTGAATGCAGGCATATCTTTAATTTGCTATTATCTAGTGGCGACTTTTTTTATTTTTTCATATTTTCGTCTTCTTTTAATTATTTTTGCAATTTTAAGGCAAAAATAAATTTCTATTTTTTTTCACCATGTCAGATGAGCGAGAATAAACATGGGATCAACAAAAAACAGCATAGCACCCTTTCCTTATTTCATAATCTAATGGCGACTTCTTTTATTTTTTTATTTTTTTTAATTGGTACTTCTATATGACAGTTTAAATATTGAAATCAATTAAACGCTTATAAAGTCCCATACTCACTACATAATGACTTTTTTTGGGCATTTTTGGACAAATAGAGAATAAAAATACAATTAAAAATATGAAACACGACAATTTTGAAATTTTGAGGAATCTTGAAAATAAAAAATTTACCAAGTCATATCTCCGACAAAAAATATTTTTTACAAAAACTGAATGCAGGCATATCTTTAATTTGCTATTATCTAGTGGCGACTTTATTTATTTTTTCATATTTTCGTCTTCTTTTAATTATTTTTGTAAATTTAAGGCAAAAATAAATTTCAATTTTTTTTCACCATGTCAGATGAGCGAGAATAAACATGGGATCAACAAAAAACAGCATAGCACCCTTTCCTTATTTAATAATCTAATGGCGACTTCTTTTATTTTTTCATATTTTCGTCTTCTTTTAATTATTTTTGTAATTTTAAGGCAAAAATAAATTTCAATTTTTTTTCACCATGTCAGATGAGCGAGAATAAACATGGGATCAACAAAAAACAGCATAGCACCCTTTCCTTATTTAATAATCTAATGGCGACTTCTTTTATTTTTTTAGTTTTTTTAATTGGTACTTCTATATGACAGTTTAAATATTGAAATCAATTAAACGCTTATAAAGTCCCATACTCACTACATAATGAGTTTTTTTGGGCATTTTTGGACAAATAGAGAATAAAAATACAATTAAAAATATGAAACACGGCAATTTTGAAATTTTGAGGAATCTTGAAAATTTAAAATTTACCAAGTCATATCTCCGACAAAAAATATTTTTTACAAAAACTGAATGCAGGCATATCTTTAATTTGCTATTATCTAGTGGCGACTTTTTTTATTTTTTCATATTTTCGTCTTCTTTTAATTATTTTTGTAAATTTAAGGCAAAAATAAATTTCAATTTTTTTTCACCATGTCAGATGAGCGAGAATAAACATGGGATCAACAAAAAACAGCATAGCACCCTTTCCTTATTTAATAATCTAATGGCGACTTCTTTTATTTTTTCATATTTTCGTCTTCTTTTAATTATTTTTGTAATTTTAAGGCAAAAATAAATTTCAATTTTTTTTCACCATGTCAGATGAGCGAGAATAAACATGGGATCAACAAAAAACAGCATAGCACCCTTTCCTTATTTAATAATCTAATGGCGACTTCTTTTATTTTTTCATATTTTCGTCTTCTTTTAATTATTTTTGTAATTTTAAGGCAAAAATAAATTTCAATTTTTTTTCACCATGTCAGATGAGCGAGAATAAACATGGGATCAACAAAAAACAGCATAGCACCCTTTCCTTATTTAATAATCTAATGGCGACTTTTTTTATTTTTTCATATTTTCGTCTTCTTTTAATTATTTTTGCAATTTTAAGGCAAAAATAAATTTCAATTTTTTTTCACCATGTCAGATGAGCGAGAATAAACATGGGATCAACAAAAAACAGCATAGCACCCTTTCCTTATTTAATAATCTAATGGCGACTTCTTTTATTTTTTTTAATTGGTACTTCTATATGACAGTTTAAATATTGAAATCAATTAAACGCTTATAAAGTCCCATACTCACTACATAATGAGTTTTTTGGGCATTTTTGGACAAATAGAGAATAAAAATACAATTAAAAATATGAAACACCACAATTTTGAAGTTTTGAGGAATTTTGAAAATAAAAAATTTACCAAGTCATATCTCTGACAAAAAATATTTTTTACAAAAACTGAATGCAGGCATATCTTTAATTTGCTATTATCTAGTGGCGACTTTTTTTATTTTTTCATATTTTCGTCTTCTTTTAATTATTTTTGCAATTTTAAGGCAAAAATAAATTTCTATTTTTTTTCACCATGTCAGATGAGCGAGAATAAACATGGGATCAACAAAAAACAGCATAGCACCCTTTCCTTATTTCATAATCTAATGGCGACTTCTTTTATTTTTTTATTTTTTTTAATTGGTACTTCTATATGACAGTTTAAATATTGAAATCAATTAAACGCTTATAAAGTCCCATACTCACTACATAATGACTTTTTTTGGGCATTTTTGGACAAATAGAGAATAAAAATACAATTAAAAATATGAAACACGACAATTTTGAAATTTTGAGGAATCTTGAAAATAAAAAATTTACCAAGTCATATCTCCGACAAAAAATATTTTTTACAAAAACTGAATGCAGGCATATCTTTAATTTGCTATTATCTAGTGGCGACTTTATTTATTTTTTCATATTTTCGTCTTCTTTTAATTATTTTTGTAAATTTAAGGCAAAAATAAATTTCAATTTTTTTTCACCATGTCAGATGAGCGAGAATAAACATGGGATCAACAAAAAACAGCATAGCACCCTTTCCTTATTTAATAATCTAATGGCGACTTCTTTTATTTTTTTAATTTTTTTTATTGGTACTTCTATATGACAGTTTAAATATTGAAATCAATTAAACGCTTATAAAGTCCCATACTCAATACACAATGAGTTTTTTTGGGCATTTTTGAACAAATAGAGAATGAAAATACAATTAAAAATATAAAACACCACAATTTTGAAGTTTTGAGGAATTTTGAAAATAAAATATTTTCCAAGTCATATCTCCGATAAAAAATATTTTTTACAAAAACTGAATGCAGACATATCTTTAATTTGCTATTATCTAGTGGCGACTTTTTTATATTTTTCATATCTTCGTTTTTAAGGCAAAAATAAATTTTAATTTTTTTTCACCATGTCAGATGAGCGAGAATAAACATGGGATCAACAAAAAACAGCATAGTACCATTACCTTATTTAATAATCTGATGGCGACTTCTTTTATTTTTTCGTCAGTCAGTCGCCATTAGATTATTAAATAAGGAAATGGTGCTATGGTGTTTTTTGTTGATCCCATGTTTATTCTTTTAATGCCTAAAAAACTCATTACGTATTGAGTATGGGACTTTATATGCGTTTAATTAATTTCAATATTTAAACTGTCATATAGAAGTACCAATAAAAAAAATAAAAAAATAAAAGAAGTCGCCATTAGATTATTAAATAAGGAAAGGGTGCTATGCTGTTTTTTGTTGATCCCATGTTTATTCTCGCTCATCTGACATGGTGAAAAAAAATTGAATTTTATTTTTGCCTTAAAATTACAAATATAATTTAAAAAAACGAAAATATTAAAAAAATAAAAGAAGTCGCCACTAGATAATAGCAAATTAAAGATATGTCTGCATTCAGTTTTTGTAAAAAATATTTTTTGTCGAAGATATGACTTGGTAAATTTTATATTTCCAAAATTCCTCAAAACTTCAAAATTATGGTGTTTTATATTTTTAATTGTATTTTTATTCTCTATTTGTCCCAAAATGCCCAAAAAAACTCATTATGTATTGAGTATGGGACTTTATAAGCGTTTAATTGATTTCAATATTTAAATTGTCATATAGAAGTACCAATAAAAAAAATTAAAAAAATAAAAGAAGTCGCCATTAGATTATTAAATAAGGAAAGGGTGCTATGCTGTGTTTTGTTGATCCCATGTTTATTCTCGCTCATCTGACATGGTGAAAAAAAATTGAATTTTATTTTTGCCTTAAAATTACAAATATAATTAAAAAAAACGAAAATATTAAAAAAATAAAAGAAGTCGCCACTAGATAATAGCAAATTAAAGATATGCCTGTATTCAGTTTAATTTTTAAATATTTTTTGTAGGAGATATGACTTGGTAAATTTTATATTTCCAAAATTCCTCAAAACTTCAAAATTGTGGTGTTTTATATTTTAAATTGTATTTTTATTCTCTATTTGTCCAAAAATGCCCAAAAAAACTCATTATGTATTGAGTATGGGACTTTATAAGCGTTTAATTGATTTCAATATTTAAACTGTCATATAGAAGTACCAATAAAAAAAATAAAAAAATAAAAGAAGTCGCCATTAGATTATTAAATAAGGAAAGGGTGCTATGCTGTTTTTTGTTGATCCCATGTTTATTCTCGCTCATCTGACATGGTGAAAAAAAATTGAATTTTATTTTTGCCTTAAAATTACAAAAATAATTTAAAAAAACGAAAATATTAAAAAAATAAAAGAAGTCGCCACTAGATAATAGCAAATTAAAGATATGTCTGCATTCAGTTTTTGTAAAAAATATTTTTTGTCGGAGATATGACTTGGTAAATTTTTTATTTTCAAAATTCCTCAAAACTTCAAAATTGTGGTGTTTTATATTTTTAATTGTATTTTTATTCTCTATTTGTCCAAAAATGCCCAAAAACACTCATTATGTATTGAGTATGGGACTTTATAAGCGTTTAATTGATTTCAATATTTAAACTGTCATATAGAAGTACCAATAAAAAAAAATAAAAAAATAAAAGAAGTCGCCATTAGATTATTAAATAAGGAAAGGGTGCTATGCTGTTTTTTGTTGATCCCATGTTTATTCTCGCTCATCTGACATGGTGAAAAAAAATTGAAATTTATTTTTGCCTTAAAATTACAAAAATAATTAAAAAAAGACGAAAATATGAAAAAATAAAAATAGTCGCCACTAGATAATAGCAAATTAAAGATATGCCTGCATTCAGTTTTTTGAAAAAATATTTTTTGGAGGAGATATGACGTGGTAAAAATTTTCTCAAAAAATTAAAAAAAAGAGGGAAGTCGCCATTAGATAATAGCGCAATCAAAAAAAGCATAGCCCAAAATATTCGTTTCGTTGATTCAAATCGCCAGAATCTCATGGCAAAGTTTGTATCTGAGCATACCTTAGCAATGGTAAGTAAAAAAAATAAAAAAAAATAAGGCATATTTTCTTTATTTTATTGTGATGTTATTTACATATTTTTGTTTTTAATCACTCTTTTATTCGAATCTATATGACAACTTGAAAATTTTCATAAAAAAATTTCTGCTAACTTCAGGCTCATACTATCCTTGGAATAAGCTCTATCGAACACAAAAAGAATCATTGAAATCGGTTCACATTTGGCAAAGATATCGTATCTTACTGATTTCTTAAGTTTACGCGAATGTTATACATTGAAATAAAAATATTTTTAAGGATTCTATCACGATTTGGTTTTAAATTTTTAATCCCGACGTTTCGAAGGCTTTGCAGTCTTCGTCAGTCCGACCCGTGACCACGATCTACGATCACCTATCGTGATAGAATCCGTAAAAATAGCTTTATTTCAATATCGTATCCTACATAAAAAAAACGAGGACCTTCTCTTTTTTTGAGGTTCGTCGAAAAGATTTAGAAGAAACAATTACCAAAATTCAAATGCTTTAAGTTACTGAAGATACAGATTGTCACATTGATCCTGTGCCAGAATGTATTTTAAACAGTGTCCCCACAGGATTAACACTTCCAACACGCCACCTCTCAACACTTGAGCCAAGTATAAAGCTAGGGAGAATGTAGCGAAATGATTTGGCGAGTAGCCAAAATCATACCGTAGCAGAGCGAATGTCGTGTCGTTACACGTACAGAACAACCGCTTAGCTTATTACCTACCATTGAATCGGTTTTTAATGTCCTAACATTGAGATGATTTCTTGTAAACATACATACAGCCTCACGTGCAGCCACGTTTCGACAGCCTCCGTGGCGCAGTGGGCGAGTAGCCGGCTGTGAAACGAGAGGCCGCGGGTTCAATTTCCGCACCGAGACAAGTGTTTGTGTAGCCTGCAGATATCTGTTTCGGGTCTGGGTGTTGTGAGACCGAAAGTCTCTCGTAGTTCCTGATACACAAGACTCGCTCTAAGTGTGAGGTCAAAACTATGTGTGTGACTGTTGGGCATTATTTATGTATATACATACATACTCACGCCTGCATCCCATGAGAATAGGCAGAGACTAAGTCAGTTCCGTAGTCCGGTAGAAGTTTGGGTAAACGGGACAACAGCACGAAACTTGTAATCCAAAAGTTGTGACCTCGTGGTCATAAGTCACTCAGTCGTATTTGAAACATACGCGCGCAAGGTCGTGCCAGCGTAATAATGTTTAGGCAATAAAATTGTCTTACGTGATTCTTGAACATTCTCAGAATATTCTAGGGTGTAAATTGTAACAAGCGCCCTCGCATTGTAATAAGTGGAAGATACGTTGGAGATCAATATTTTTTTTAAACTTGATATGCCCCTCTACAGTTAATAATATTAAATATATATGGCAACTTTTAATTATGTTGGTGTCATGGGTGTCTTTTTTTATAGCAGAGACTGGCAAATGAGCAAATGGGTCACCTGATGGTAAATAAACTCCACCGCCCATAGACACCCACGACACAAAAAGAATCATGGGTGCGTTGCCAACCTAAAAGGAGGGAATGGAAGGGGAGGGAAAAGGGACTGGGAAAGAGTGGGGGGAACTGGGCCACCGGATAACTCACTCACCAAACGAAACGCGACAGCGAGCTGCCGCTTTAAGTCACTTTTCTGTAAGACAGTGGTATCAAACCGGTCGAGCCGGCCCATTCGTGCTGTAGACGTAACTGTCTACAGCGTGGCTCTACCACTCGTAAACTCGTGTCTATGTCAGTGAACATAATTTATCATTAGATGACCCACCTGCCCGTTTGTCACTCTGCTAAAAAACACCGAATTGTAAGCCTATTTTAGATTAAAGTTCAAATAAAATGAAAACTATAAAGTACCTACTTTCTAAATACATCGGACCCTATGTAAATTTATTGCATTTTCAATATTGTGTACAAAACATTGTAATCGAAAACGGGCGTTGACGTGGGTAGGGTTGGTCCGCTCCTTCAATACCCAAATTTTCTATTTTGAAACATCTAGTTCAGACATATTTCGTTACGCAATTTATTGGCCGAGCACTTTACAAATTGAATAATAAATTACTGTTAAGATATCTTCAGTCTATTTTGGGTCTACAAAAACTGTTATTTTTTCCATGTTTCTTTTTACCATGTGCCTTATCTTATAAAGCTTTTTTTTTATAGCAGAGACAAGCAAGTGGGTAACCTGATAAATGCTCTCCACCGCCCATAGACACCCAAAACGTAAAAACAATCACGGGTGCGTTGCCAATTTAAAAAGAGGGAATGGAAGGGGAGGGTAAAGGGGTTGGGAAAGGGAGGCGGGGAAATGGGCCACAGGAAATCTCACTGACCGAATGAAACGCGACCCGTTCATGCTGTAGACGTAACTGTCTACAGCGTGGCTCTACCACTCAAAGCTCCACTCAGGCTTGTTAGTTTGAACGCACTAAACATAATATAAGCTCACGCCTGTATCCCCGAAAGCGTAGGCAGAGGCACAATAGGAAACTAGAACACCCACATTTCGGCGAGCTTAGTTCCGTCTCAGATGTAATAGAGGGCGAGCCTATCACCATCTATCTATCTCAGCCTATCACTGTCCACTGCTGAACGTAGGCCTCCCCAAGTCCTTATCTCTATATCGGGCACATATTCCCGATTCCGCGTTGATATTACAACCCAATGTTACATTGCCCGACCAGAGTGTGGATCCCGAGACCTCGGGACGGTAGTCGTACCGAAATACGACAGTTAAAATAAACCACTTCATAAACATGGGTGCCCCTCCTTACAAATCATTTACCTCTTTCATTTCTTTTATGCCTGGCGTTATCCCGGCCTGCCAGGGTTCGTCTTCCTACTTAAACGCTGCCACTTCGCCCGGTCTTGAGCATCCTCTATAGTGAGGCCATTGGCTCTCATATCCTCCTCCAGAACGTCCAGCCAGCGCTTTTGGGCCGTCCACGGGAACGCACCCCTGGACGATCTGGACCAAACACATGCGACCGACGTTGGTACTCTTGTGGTTTCCTCAAAACGTGGCCATACCATCTCAAGCGACATTCCCGCAGTTTATCTGCCACGTCGCGGACGCCAAGACTACCGCGGATGTGCACGTTACGTATACGATCCAGTCGCATTGCATTGCACATCCACCACAGCATCTTCATTTGCGCAACGTGGATTTTCCTAAGATGACGCTTAAGGGCAGGCCACGTCTCACACCCATACAGAAGTACAGGCCGAATGATGGTCTTGTATATGAGACCTTTAAGTCTCATCGGCATCCTCGTGTACCTCTTTCTACCTGCCCTTATGTGGGGTCAATTTTCAAGCATATTGCATAAAGGATTTGGCTTAGTTTTTACGACCTGCTGCCTTACTGATCTCAACGTCTTTCTGGGGGAAATCATGTACCAAATACTCGTATGTAAAATATGAAAGGGGCCAGCCCTATTCATGACGCGGGTCCCAATATTGTCTTTTATTAATTGCTATAATTTATACTCCGAGATCGGCCAAGTTGGTGGTTCCGTGGCCATGGCCAGCGGGTTTTGCTTCCTACGGTATGATTTGTGGCCAACCCCCCAAAATTTATGATTTGGCTGAAATTAATAGCAATTTCTTATAAGGTCATTTATAATTTAGGGCTGCCTCGGTGGCGTGGTGGTATTGCGTATGCGGTATGCTGTACGACTATCGTCCTGAGGTCTCGGGTTCAAACCCCGGGTCGGGCAAAGGGTTGGATTTTTCAGTATCAGCCCAATACATTAATAACGTTAAATAACTTGATTTCTTACTTAATTTCAGATTTGAAAATTATAGTGTTTTAAAACACAATATATTGATATATTGCCAAAAAATGCTGCAACTTCGGTCATATGCCTTATCTGCACAATAGTCAGAAGCCAAAATATCTGCAATAATTCATGCGGTGTACTTGATTATGTTCTAAAAAATAACATTTCTTAAAATGTTACATAAATAAGCTCACGCCTGTGTCCCCGAAGGCATGAGCAGAGACCCTATAATTTGCCGAACTAATTTAAGTCTCACATGTGATAGGGGCCACAAATTCCATACTCCGGCCTGATAGAAGAAAAATCCGATATCACTATGCTCGATCCGGGGCTCGAACCCGAGGCCTCAAGACGATAGTGGTACTGCACACGCCACCACTCCACAGATGTGTTTATTCTACCATAAAATAAGCTCACACCTGTATCCCCGGTAGGCAGAGGCGAACAAGATTATTAGAATACCCACATATCGCCGAGCTTAGTTCCGCCCAACTGTGATAGGGGGAGAGCCTATCGCCATATCGGGCACAAATTCCAGACCCCGTCTAATACTGAAAAATCCAGTATCACTTAGCCCGACTCGGGGATTGAACCCACGACCTGAGGATGATAATGGTACCACGCCACCGAGGTGTTTATTCTACAACACAATACACATTTTTGAGTGGTAGAGTCACGCTGTAGACAGTTACATCTACAGCACGAATGGGCCGGCTCGACCGGTTTGATACCACTGTCTCACAGAAAACCGACGTAAGGTGGCAGCTTGCTGTCGCGTTTCGTTCGGTGAGTGAGAGTTCCGGTGGCCCACTTCCCCCCCCCCTTCCTTTCCCAATCCCTTTATCCCTCCCCTTCCATTTCTTCCTTTTAGGTTGGCAACGCACCCATGATTCCTTTTGTGTCTTGAGTGTCTATGGGCGGTGGAGATCACTTACCATCAGGTGACCCATCTGCTCGTCTGCCAGTCTCTGCTAATCAAAAAAAAAGAAACAATAATAGTGTGCAGTATACTCGTTGAATTTTCTCATAACATAACATAACATAAGCTCACGCCTGTATCCCCGAAGGGGTAGGCAGAGGCGTACTAGCGAACTAGAACACCCACATTTCGCCGAGCTTAGTTCCGTCCCAGATGTGATAGGGGGCGAGCATATCGCCATATCGGGCACAAATTCCAGACTCCGAGCTGATATGGAAAAATCCAATATCACTTTGCCCGACCCGGGGATCGAACCCGGGACCTCAGAACCGTAGTCGTACCGAAATACCACCACGCCACCGAGGCAGTCAGAATTTTCTCATACTCGCAGACATTCTATTACGTGGTATGTTACACACTGGAAATTTCATTCTTGCGATTGCCCCTGGTATTGTAGAGACGTCAAGCGTAAAATTCAATTGATATGGATGGAGTATGGAGTAAACAGGATGCATTCCGTTGAAATAAGTGAGACGTGATACGATGTGTGAATTTTTCAATGGTAGGGAAGAGTATAGCATAAACAATGAACATAATCACAAGTGCTTGCCTCGGTGGCGTGGTGGTATTTCGGTACGACTACGGTTTTGAGGTCTCGGGTTCAATCCCCGGGTCGGGCAAAGTGATATTGGATTTTTCCATGCCAATCCGGAGTCTGGAATTTGCGCCCGATATGGCGATAGGCTCGCCCCCTATCACACCCAACACACCAAAAGTATTATGGGTATGTTGCCTATTTAAAAGGAGCGAAATAGGGATTGGAAAAGGGAGGGGAGTAATTGGGACGCCGAAAATCTCACTCACTGAACGAAACGCGATAGCGAGCTGCCACTTTACGACGGTTTTCTTTGACACAGTGGTATCAAACCGGTCGTGCTCATTCGTGTTGTAAACGTAAAGAAAGAAAAGTTTTTATTGCCACTAGTATATAACATGCAACATTAACTAACATTAGATTATACATAATTTAAACTAAAACTAAATACAAAAGAGAGGTGTTGCATGTCCATACCGTAACAACTAAGGGGCCATCTCAGCATTAAGCTATGTTGTGACGTGAGCCACAGCACCGCACTGGTTTTCAGTGGTCCCCTAATGTAACGAACGGACGTCAAGACAACCATTCTTGCATAAGGATACACAAAAACAATACGCCATTTGCTAGTTGCAAGTCGCCATGGAAATTACAGATGTACGCACCTGTATACATCTACCTATGTGAGCGGTAAGAAGGAGATATTGCGTCGTCTTGCACGCGGGTAAGCACAATGAATGTAACTGTCTACAGTGTGACTACCACTCAAAACTCACTTCCCTACCTTTAATAAAAATCAAAGCTCTATAACTCATCACTAAATGCCAAATAACCATTGGAAACAGGAAAAGATTAGCAATCAAAAGAATACAAAAACTGTTTAATATCAGCTGTCCCGAAACTTGGCTGGCGTCGTGTCCCACTTGGCAACGCGCACAGATCCGTGTTACGCTTTTATATTTATCGCCATATAAAGGCTTTCGCCTTGGTTTGGGAAGCCACTTCATGGTGGTATAGACTTAGGTATTTTCTGTTTTAGGGTCAGTTTATACTTAAAAACAACAGGAAACCGCAGACTATTAGTCCAGGGTCGATAATTTTTAAAACCAAAAAAAATCATAGTAGGATGAAACCCATTAGAAAAGGAGGGAAATATTATAAAAATGAAAGGAAAAATAATTTACGGGCGATCTGAGGTCGGGAAGGGGATGGGGGTGAGCTTTTAAGGGTAAAAAACGTTTGTTCTCGATTTCCGTCAAAACTAAAAGTCCTATCGAAAAAAGTCAAATGGCAAAGTTGTGGATAATAAAAAGATCTAAAACTTTTGTATTTACACTTTTTTCACATAACCTCAAAATTTATGTGAAAAATTCAAAAATCCAAGATTTTGGTTTTTTATTTTTATCTTTTACAAAACATATATTTTTTTAACGAAATTTTGTGAAAACTTACCTTTTTATGCCCCAAATACGCTGTAATTTATTTGATTAAAAATATTTATTTTTTCACCTTATTTTGAATTAATATCGAAAAAACACCCTAATTTTCAATCGAAAATTCACCCGTCAAAATATCAGCTTTTTTCAAAAAGTTGGTATGGTTTCTGTTCGTTGAAATCTCTACTTTCCGATGGTGAAAAACAATATATATGTTACTATGGTAAATCTTCTCAGAAAATGCAAAAATTCAAAAAAAACTTGAATTCGAAAAATTTTTTTTAATTATTATAAATAATTTTGAGCTATTTATTAAAATTTACACTTTAATTACTCGAAAAACGTTAGATTTCATGTGACGTTGATAACAAAAAAATTGCAAATAAAAATATACTACTATAATTAAGAAACAAATAAGTTAATTAAATTAATATTTAATAAGACATCTACAATATTTGGAGAAAGTTGTCTAATTTTCTTTAAATTATATGCGTAGATGCCTATTTATAACTATTTTGAGATAAATTATATATATACCTGAGTAGATATACCTGAGTGACCTACGAAAAATTGTAGCCCATCAAAAGGTATTTCGTGGAGAAGTGGGGAAGGGGCTAGGCGGGTCTGGGTCTTACTACATACATACCTACTATTATATACTATATATTTCGTAGCAGCTGTTACAACTGCTAGCCTAACCAGTATTCGAAATACAGTACAGTATACAACATCGTTTATAAAAATACACGTGCACGCTGAGTTTCTTGAAGATAATTGTGACAAGTTTACTTAAAAAAACAAAAAAACTTTTCGAATCTGCATAGGAAGGTAAATACTATCTCTATTTTTATCTGTATCAATCAACTCAACCATAAAAATCGTAATATTTTCTTTAAAAAATAGTATGCTTAACGTAACATAACCTAAAGATTGAAATTAAATGATATTTTTGTACAAGATAAAAAAATAATAATCTCCTTAATTTTGCACAAACAAATTTAGTTAATCCCATGAAAAAAAATATATTTCAAAATACATAAAAAATATATTTAAATTCTATAAAAAATATATAAAATATATATCGTAGATATATTTTTAATAAAACAAACTTTTTGCCGATTTTCATATATATTTTATACATTTTTTATAGATTTATAATATATTATTCATACATTTTGACATTTATTTCTTTAATATTTTTTTTTTCATGGGAGTTTATTCACGATTAATAGTGAAGACATTATTAATTCGATTTTGTCTTTTCAGATTATCAGTATGGATGAATCTGTTTGTATCATTTGCAATAAGGCAGATGATAAGCAAGTGTATGCAATAAAAAAAGCAGCTTTGAATCTTTTAGTGGTATCCAGCAAGAAAAGAATCGACAATAAATACAAAAAATTTGAGACTTTGACATCAGCTTTTATTCATCGTAGTTGTCAAAGTCAATTGCATTTTCTGAGAAGATTTACCATAGTAACATATATTTTTTTTTGCACCATCGGAAAGTAGAGATTTCAACAAACAGAAACCATACCAACTTTTTGAAAAAAGCTGATATTTTGACGGGTGAATTTTCGATTGAAAATTAGGGTGTTTTTTCGATATTAATTCAAAATAAGGTGAAAAAATAAATATTTTTAATCAAATAAATTACAGCGTATTTGGGGTATAAAAAGGTAAGTTTTCACAAAATTTCGTTAAAAAAATATATGTTTTGTAAAAGATAAAAATAAAAAACCAAAAACTTGGTTTTTTGAATTTTTCACATAAATTTTGAGGTTATGTGAAAAAAGTGTAAATACAAAAGTTTTAGATCTTTTTATTATCCACAACTTTGCCATTTGACTTTTTTCGATAGGACTTTTAGTTTTGACGGAAATCGAGAACAAACGTTTTTTACCCTTAAAAGCTCACCCCCATCCCCTTCCCGACCTCAGATCGCCCGTAAATTATTTTTCCTTTCATTTTTATAATATTTCCCTCCTTTTCTAATGGGTTTCATCCTACTATAATTTCTTTTCACTTTTCATTATTTTTAAAGGCTTCTACCCTGGTCTATATGGCGTTTTTTGGGTTCCGAAGCCAAATGGCAAAAAAGGAACCATTGTAGTTTCGCTAGGTCCGTCTCTCTGTCTGTTTGACCATTGTTTATCTCAGAGACTAAATGTACTAGAAGCTGTAATTTGGCATGAGCATATCTATGACACTAAAAAGTCGAGGAATAAAATCTTGCAAAATATATAAATATTTTTTTAGAGTGCCTCCCCTACATGTAAAGTCGAAAGAAAGATTTTTTTTCCGAGCACGGCAAAATACACATAACATAAGCTCACGCCTGTATCCCCGAAGGGGTAGGCAGAGGCGCACTAGTCAACTAGTAGACCCACATTTCGCCGAGCTTAGTTCCGTCCCAGATGTGATAGGGGGCGAGCCTATCGCCATATCGGGCACAAATTCCAGACTCCGGGCTGATATGGAAAAATCCAATATCACTTTGCCTGACCTGGGGATCGAACCCGAGACCTTAGGACGGCAGTCGTACCGAAATACAACCACGCCACCGAAGCAGTCAAAATACACAAACCTGGTTATAAGCGTTGTGCAGTCCAAAAACACAGTGACCACTGACAATGGATTTATCAGTGGTCACCAGAATCATGCCGGTCTATTTATGCTTCTTCACACTCTGAGTCCGAAGATGGAAGAAGCAAATCAAGGGGCTTGCGACAACACATGCGGGTGACCGATGCAAACAAGGGGATACTTCCATACCCGCCACAACCAAACATCAAGTCACGTCGCAAATCCCGTCTAGAGAACCGGAAGTACTTAAGCTCAGATCTATAAGGCGAACTTCGACTAAGCCTGAGATCCATAGAGCGAACTTGGACTAAGTCTAAGTAAAAGTAACGAACTCTGTGAGGATTTGGGATTGTTAAATCAAACTTAGACTTAGTCTGAGTTATTTTTGAAACACACTGACAGACAGATTAAGCAAAGTTTATTTTTGTAAAAAAGGACTCGGACTAAGTTATAATCCTCACTGAGTTCGTACTTTTCCTTAGACTTAGTCGAAGTTCGCTCTATAGATCTCAGCCTAAGTCTAAATCCAAGAAACGAACTCAGTGAGGATTTGGAATTTTTAAATCGAACTTTGACGTCCGAGTCATTTTTTACAAGAAAATCTTTGCTTAGTCTCTCTGTCAGTCTGATTTTCTTGTAAATGACTCGGACTAAATCAAAGTTCTATTTAAAATTCCAAATCCTTACTGAATCTGTTTCTTTGACTCAGACTTAGTCGAAATATGCTCTGTAGATCGGCCTTGGCCTATTTAACTTAGCGACCCGCCCTCGTATGCCTTTTCCATCAGTCGAGGTACAAAAAAACAAAGGCAAGACGGAACGATGCCTAATTAAAATTCAACCTCTGTCAAGAAATATAATGTGGGACACTTAAATAAGGCTAGATCCCATTCACGTACAAACCCATTTTTTATTCACATTCTAAAAATAAACCTTGGCTACATAACCTTAGATTACATCCTACATATTCCGTACCCACTTAAAACAAAATTAAGGTATTAAAAAACATTGCGGCGCACATGGGTTTTTCATACGAGTGGCCCTGCTTTTATAACGGTTTTGGCGAATTATATGAAATTAAATTTAGTTCAGAGACCCCAGTTTCGAGGGCCGCCCTAAACAAACTTACTAATGGAGCGTGGGTTAAGGTATAAGAGGCAGCGAGTTTACATTAATAATACATTATCGGAAACTAATTGGTTAGGTGGCTCTTGAAATTATGTTGCCGTTGTGTAATTCAATCAAATTTAACTCTTTGTTGGTTTTAAAATGTTTTAAATGTGTATTATTCAATTAATTTTAAATGAATAGAGTCAGGCTGTAGCCAGTTCTGTCAACATAATAAATGTGCTAGATTAGTGTTGCTAAATTACATGGTTATTCTACCTTAAATACGGTATGTATTTAGCAACATTTAGTAACTGGTAAAGTATATGAATATAAATCTTTGGGGGATGCCTATGTTCAGCAGTGGACGTCCTATGGCTGATGATGATGATGATGATGATGATGATGATGATGATGATGATGATGATGATGATGAAAGTATATGGAGGGGTTCTCTTTTGGTTTTATGAATGTTGCACGATACATGATCTAAGTATTCTGACAAAGCTTATAGGCGATGGGGTTTACTTGTCTATGGGTTACGATGCACAAAGTTGAAATAGTATAGACAATACTTAAAGACGTTAGTAAAGAATGTGACGTGAATTGAAAGTCCTACGTTCGAATCCCTAGTAGAGCCAGAACTGGATCTGTCAGAGTGGGTCGATTATAGACGGACAGACTTTCATAAAACTAAGCCGAATCCTTTGCAATATACTCCATAGTGTGTTGTAAAGGATTCGGCTAAATTAGAATATAGGACAGACGTCCTGATAAATGTCACAGGAAGTTGCTAGATGCAGGCCGCTTCCAACAGGTCGATCTGGAAATCTTTGGGGAGACCTATGTCCAGCAGTGGACGTCCTGTGGCTGATGATGATGATGATGATGATGATAGAAGAAGAAGCAGTGGTCATTTTCAAACTCTACCGCCACCTCTCACAACTCGCGCCATCCAACAATCACGTTTGTAACCCAACTTTATTAAATTACCCAGTCTTGAAGTGTATAAATTCGACAATTTATCGCCCGGCCCTTCACTACGTACTGCCCATTGGAGGTACACTTGGCTACGTGTTTGCACTGCGGCAGGGTTAGAAAAATCTGATAATATTCTTTTTATTTTGTGGGTAGGCCGTGAAATGAGGCTTGGGCTATTTGTTACACTGCGACCATTTTTACTACGGTTTGATATTGGGTTTACCGAGGACTTTTATAAGTTTCTTGGAGTAGTCGGGTTTTGTCGTTCTACTGTGTTATCAGTACTGAAATTGGTTTTGTGAGTATAGAATACATTCCAAGTAATTTGTAATTTCTAAGTTTTTTCGACCGTCTTCCACAAAAGGAGGAGGTCCTCAATTCGTCTGTATTTTTTTATGTATGTTACGCGATATCTCCGCCAAATGTGGACCGATTTTCAAAATTATTTTTGTGTTCGATAGAGATTATTTCAAGGGTGGTCCTATATAAATTTAGTTACGATCGGTAAATTGGAAGTCGGTCAGTTAAGTTTTTAAACTTGTGATTATCTAATTTAATTTGTCCGGGACTGGATCCCTCATAGGGGTTTCATGTCAGGCAGGCGGCCGGTCGTAAAAACTAAGCCGAATCCTCTTTGCAACGTGCGTATGTTCCGCCAGCCCCACATTAAGGTGGGATAAGGGCAGGTAGAAAGAAAGAAAGTATACATTCCAAGTAAAATTTCTCAGATTTTCTTGTGTTGCTTATTTTTGTAATCCAAGTGATAACTTGAAGTTTTTCGGTTTAGTTTTTACGATTGTCTGCCTGTTCAACCACCTCTGGGGGATCCAATTCTGATAAAATCAGCTTAGAAAACAGCTTTGAACCACCTTGGATTTGAGCCCAGGACCTCCCGGTCCACAGCTTATATACACAGTCTATAGACCATGGAGGTGACGTGTGAATTTTCCAGTAGTCTCAATGGAAAACGAACATTATATAATCTAGGATAAGAACATAGGACTTCACAGTTTCTTAAACTACGCTACAACGGTTCTAGAGACGAATACACATTAATACGTAATTTATATTATTCGTAACTAATCCATTAGTTGTTAAGTTTGTTGCGGGTTGATGCAACTTTTGAACTCCAACGTTGTGGCTCCACGTGCCCAAGAAACAAGAACTCGGCCACATTGTAACCAAAACAATACAGCGATTCTCAATCTTCACTTAAACATCTTGACCTTCACATCTTAAATGTAATTGGGTACTTGACTATGTTTTTTTTATTAGTTTTATATTAAAATGTCGTCTAAAATATAAAACAGAAAGAAATATTGAAATATTCTCAAAAATAAAAAAGTTATAAGCCTTTGAAGTTTCGTGTATCCTTCAAACTGCGGAAAAGAGAAGTATTAGTAAGATCACGTCACCGCCATAACGACACGTTCGTTGAAAAGGAATAGCAAGATATCTCCAATATGCCCCCACTCCAGAATTTAAAATATGAATTACTGCCTTATTTATCAACCAATTCCGATGCAGTTTTTACAGAAGGGTTTCTTTTTTGTTTTATTTACTATTACATCTACAAATGTGTATAAAATTAAACATATTCAAGTAATTAATTGTGGTCGCAGATACTTAATAATTTCACACGCGTAAAAACGGATTTCATGCATCACGCATACATACATCGCTGACGTGACCTACATACAATAATAATTATGTGTCCCTACAGAAACGAAAAGTTAAAAGTGATTGGTACTAAGGCCCTCAAATAAGGTACTTGACTATGTTTGATTTTATACACACATTTATATGTAATAGCAAATAAAAAAAAAGAAAACCTGTAAAAACTGCATCGAAATTGATTGAAAAATGAGGCAGTAATTCATATTTTAAATTCTGGAGTGGGGGCGGGCATATTGGAGATATCTTGCTATCTCTTTCCAACGCACGTACTGTTATGGCGTAACGTGATTATACTAATAGTTCTCTTTCCCGCAGTTTGACGGTTACACCAAATTTGAAAGGCTTATAACTTTTTATTTTTGGGAATATTTCAATATTTCTTTCTGTTTTATATTTCCGACGAAGTAAATTTCATATACAATTAATAAAAAAAACTAGCCAAGTACCCAATTGGGAACCTCTGACACAACCACAAGCCAAACGTGCACTCAAACAACCGAAACAATGTTAGAAACAAAGCGATATAGTTTCAAAACTGAAACTTGAACAATTATTCAAGTTGTTAAAGATATGTTGAGAAGACAAAGTAATTAGTGACGCTTTGGAATCTGGCATTGAATAATATTCTTGGGGTCTTGTTAGCTGTTCGAATGATTTGATAAATTCTGATCTTTCAGTTGTGGTTTTAACTAAAATTAAGAAGTCACGTGCTGGTGAATGATCATTTTGCCAATATAATTGAGTATATGACAAAGTTTCTAATAATATTATCTAAAATATAGCAGAGAAAGAAATATTATCAAAAATAAAAAGTTTTTGGGATCGCTGGTGTATGTTGTGAGCACCGTCTTGAGTCCAGTAATTGAAACACCGTCTTCGTTTAGTAGGGTTTAATAGAGATCACACTTGTACAAACTTATCATATTCATAACTGGGTTATTAATCTCTAAGTCTAAACCTAACACATAACTAGTTGTTACAAGTTTTTAGCGGGAACTGTCTCTGACCGCTGACGTCTCGCGTGTGTCGTAGACAATCAAGTAATAATATACAGTCGCGTTCGGATACGTGATAATGGAAACTAAAGATTAAAACAAGTGGCGTTCGGATACGCCACAAGTTATTAGTCTTTGAAATGACAGCCTTTGTGGTGCAGTTGATGAATAGTCGGTTATGATATCAGATCCCAAGTCTCTCGTAGTTCCTGTTACCCATGATACAGGTTATACTTAGGCTGAGAGCTGTTGAGTGAATTTCGACTAAGTCTGAGTGAAAGAAAGGAACTCAGTGAGGATTCAGAATTTTTAAATTAAACTTCAACTATAGTAAGTAGTTAGTAAGTTAAGCCCGAGCTATATTTTACAAGAAAAACAGTCTGATAGACTAAGCAAAGATTTTCTTGTAAAAAATAACTCGGACTAAGTCAAAGTTCGAATTAAGAAATTACGTCTCCGTAATTTAAAACAGTTGGGAAATCTAGGTATCTGAAAACGAACCAACTTTGTTATTACTGAATATACGATGTACTCTTGACGAACTCCCAGTTTCTTCAATGAAAGCAAGGATCAAAATAAGGTAAATTTATTTTAATCGCCTCCTGGTCTAGTGGCAGTGTGTATGGACTGTGGACAGGGTTACTGGGTTCGATTACCAGGTCGGGAAAGCGATTTTTTTATTTGATTTTCCCGGGACTAGAGGGACTTGACGTCAGGCAGGCAGCTTGTCGTAAAAACGAAGCCAAATTCTTTTTGCAACATGCTGGGAAGCGTATTGCGCCAACCCCACATGAAAGTGGGATAAGGGCAGGTAGACAAAAGACTACATAATTGTGAGATGAGGTGAAACTACATATAAAATACAAAATACTTAAATAACATAACATAAGCTCACGCCTATATCCCCAAAGGGGCATGCTGAGGTACATTAGCGAACTAGAACATCCACATACATACTGATTTCTTAAGTTTACGCGAATGATATACATTGAAATAAAAAAATAAAATTATAAATTATAAATTGTTATACATTGAAATAAATAAAATTATCTGACCCGTGACAACGAAGAGTGCAAAGCCTTCGAAACGTCGGGAATAAAAACTAAAAACCTAATCGTGATAGAATCCGTAAAAATAGTTTTATTTCAATCCACATACATAATGATATATGTACAGCATACATACTGTAATAAAAAATACTTTTACTTTAGCTTAGTTCTAACTTTAGCTACACATGAAGAAACTGGAGGTCACATATTTAAGTTAGATGAGTTTATATTAGCTTGTCTTCAAGTAATTGTGTTTCTTTCTGAGTGGAGAATCTGACCGCGATGCTGAATAAATAAGTTTTTCGATATACTCCACTAGCTGTATAATTTGTTTTCTTCGTTGGAGTTACAATACCTTTCACTGATTGAATGGTGAGGTAGGTCACCTTGTAATTATAGCTATCTGTTCACACATGTATCAGTTGCCTACGGCTTCGTCCGCATGGAAATAGTCCACGGGAACAGTAAAATTCTACGGGAAAGTAGCCTATGTGTTATCCTGATGTATAATCTGTATAACTGTAAAGTTTCGTCACAATCCATTCAGTAGTTTTTGCGTGAAAGGGTAACAAACATACACACACACTCACAAACTTTTACGTTTGTAATACTAGTACTGTATAAGTATGACTGCCTCGGTGGCGTGGTGGTATTTCGGTACGACTACGGTTCTGAGGTCTCGGGTTTGATCCCCGGGTCGGGCAAAGTGATATTGGATTTTTCCATATCAGCCCGGAGTCTGGAATTTGTGCCCGATATGGCGATAGGCTCGCCCCCTATCACATCTGGGACGGAAGTAAGCTCGGCGAAATGTGGGTGTTCTAGTTCGCTAGTGCGCCTCTGTCTACCCCTTCGGGGATACAGGCGTGAGCTTATATTATGTTACGTTATGTGTACTGTATAAGTACTTAGTAATTCAAGTTTAATAAAAGGCTCGACATTGAAGTTGCGTGGCGTACCTATGCGGAATATTGTTTCAGGTTCAATCCCCGGGTTGGGTAAAGTATTAGAGCAGCATTTTCGACTTTATTTTCATTTCAAAATGGCAGAAAATGACGTTATAACAAGGTATCAAAATATATCAAATACCAGACTAAGAAATATACTAACGCTCACAAACACATGTAATGCCAAGAATTCTGGGAATATTCCGAGAAATTAAACGAATTCCGGTAATATCGCCCGAATGTGGAATGTTAACGACATCACTAACTAAGGTATGAGGGCACAATACTTGTTAAATAAGGGTTAGTTTACACAAGGCGCAGCTACGCGCTGTCGACCATTTTCTAAATTCTTTAATATTTATTTCTATTTCAACAGAGGTCCAAAATGAAATGCGAAAGTTTCGTACAGCACTTATATTTAGGTGTAGCATAGTCACTTTCCAGGCTCGGAGAAATTACCAACTCGTATTGTGCCTAAAATCATCCTTATCATCATCAGCCACAAGACATCCACTGCTGGACATAGGCCTCCCTCAAATATTTCCATATCGACCTTAAACCATAATACCATTTTGCATATGATGTGACGTTCGGGCTACCTAAAGCAGCTGGTATTAGCGTTCAAAGACTTTTGTCGATAACAAACATGAACCGACTTGTCCGGTACGACTTGGATAGAGAGCCACGCGCCGCGTACCTAATGAAGTTTACCTACATGTCCATTTTCGCGCATTATATCGTTTTTACACAGTATAAATGGTGTGACATTTAGTAACTGAACTTTTGCTATTTATTTTGTTCTAAAGTTGTTTTTTTTCAGTATTGACGTTACAGTTTTTTATTGCTGCGGCGAAGTTTAAATCACCTATGATACATACATAAGCTCACGTCTGTATCCCCGAAGGGGTAGGCAGAGGCGCACTAGCCAACTATTACACTCACATTTCGCCGAGCTTACTTCCGTCCCATATGTAATAGGGGGTAAGCCTATCGCCATATCGGGCACAAATTCTAGACTCCGGGCTGATGTGGAAAAATCCAATATCATTTCGCGCGACCCGGGTATCGAACTATAGACCTCAGGCCTGTAGTCGTACCGAAATACAATCACGCCACTGAGGCAGTCAAATGTTACTTATTACCAAAAATGTCGTTAGGTTGGCATTTGTGCATTTATTATTTATCCGCGCGTATTTTTCGACAAGTTTGCGCCAACCCTTATCCAGACAAGGGAGCAATAGCGTTCATATATCATTAAGCTAGGTCGAACTAAGCGTCGGGTCCTCTGTCGAACCAAGGCTTCGTGATAACGGTTTGTAATCCGCCGTTTAATGTTCACTTGACACATCCGTTTGTTTATTAGATCCGGACTTCAGAAGTCGTAAACATAATTCGATGTAGATTAACACTTAAGTGATGATGAATGTCTTATAGCATGAGGGTTAGTGTTGCTGATACCTGTCTGGTTATATAATCCTTAATGAAAGAAAGAAAGAAATGTTTATTCATGACATGGCATGTAAATACATTAAATCCGAACTAAAATTAGGAAATAACATAATGTTTTCATGCGCACGTCACACAAACGACCCAAACTCAGCATATACTGGTCAATTGGCCAGCGCTGATCTTCCGTTGGACCGTTTGGTGATGGCACAGGCACCAATTTTATGCGTCGAAAGAGAAGAGATTAAAATAAAATAAAAATAATGCTATAAAAATGTAATGCATTTCCACGTGTCCACGTCAATGTGGAGTCGGCGCCTTTTCAAACATTTTCACTGCTTATGTTTAAAACAAACTTTGAGGGAACTAAACCCAGTTAAATTCTGTTAGAACCCGGTCTAAAATTTGGACATAGGCCCTCCTGGACAGCACTATGCTGGCACTAGACTAAAGAAGCGATCCTTTAGTTCCCAAACCTGTTTTTCAAATCCCTTACCTACCACCCCTGAAGTTGAATAGCCATTTCTTCACATCAATGTATCGATGTTTCTTTTGATTTATCTATCCAACTCAAAACAAGTATAACTTCATCTGTATTTATTTTAAATATTACGCGGTATCTCCCGCAAGTTATCGATTTTGAAATTTTGTCTTCTACAGAGCTTTCTTCAAGACTGGTACCATATTTAGCTTAAGGTCTAATGAAGGACGGCGTAAACTCTTTGACAAACATGAAAATAAACGTAACGATTGGTCTAAAGTAGTGATGTCCTAATCAATTATTTTTCATAATCGATAATTTAAATACTTTTAAAGACGTGATCGATTAATTGGTTACTCAATTATTATCTCATCATCGCCGTCCATTGCTGGATGTTGGCCTCCCCAAGTTAGCGCCAACCATTCCGGTCGATTAATCATATATTAATACTATAATATATTGAGTGGTAGAGCCTCGCTGTAGACAATTACGTCTACAGCACGAATGGGCCGGCTCGACCGGTTTGATACCACTGTCTCACAGAAAACCGACGTAAAGTGGCAGCTCACTGTCGCGTTTCGTTCGGTGAGTGAGATGTCCGGTGGCCCCCTCCCGTTTCCAATTCTTTTAGGTTGGCATCGCACCCACGATTTTTTTGTGTCTTGGGTGTCTATGGGCAGTAGAGATCACTTACCATCAGGTGACCCCTCAGCTCGTTTGCCAGTCTGTGCTATAAATTAAAGAAAAAAACGATTATGGTAAATAATAGATTATTAATCGATTGCCCACATCACTAGTCTAAAGTCGGTCTTTTAAGCTTTGAAACTTAGGTTATGATTGATCAATATGTACCAACGGGTGATATTATATCGATGGCTTAAAATAAAACAAAAATACTCTTAAGCCAGCTGCTTTAAGTTACAAGACATTTTGATTAAGTGTTTCTTTAACACGACATAGTACAGTAACTTACAAAGATACTTTGCAATTTTTCTTCTAGGAATTTTCCTGCACCAAAGTTTTCATTTTTGACGCTTCTTTCAAGTAGTCACTTCGTATTTTTCTTCACAAGATCGTCTTAAGCGCTCTTTCATATTTCAGGATTTAAAATCTAAAAAAGATTTTTGAAATTTGAAGCGGTAAAGTCGTGCTTCTCGTTTTACTAGTGAGAGGGTACTACGAAAATTCGTATTTCGTAGTTGGTTAATATAAATGAAATCAAATCAAATAATTTAATGAATCCATAAAATTCTATACCTCTACATTGTTTAGATTCCGTCAACATTTTTCTCTACCACCAGTTCTGAAAACTGATTCGTCAGAGAAGAACGGCAAAAAAATCTGACGTTGCTCTTTTTGAAAGAATACTCCAATAAGTTATGGTCGTATCACATACATACGTAAGCCTGTATCCCCGACGGAGTAGGCAGAGGTGAATTAAAGAACAAAAACACCCACATTTTGCAGAGCTTAGTTTTGTCCCAGATGTGATAGGGGGCGAGCCTATCGCCATATCGGGCACAAATTCCAGACTCCGGGCTGATATGGAAAAATCCAATATCACTTTGCCCGACCCGGGGGATTGAACCCGAGACCTCAGAACCGTAGTCGTACCGAAATACCACCACGCCACCGAGGCAGTCACCAAAAAAATTCTAAAAAAAATATTGAATATATCCACACCCAAACATTTTTCAACTGAAATCACCAAATAAACAATGTAGAAACAACTGTAAGACAAGTTTTTAGATTTGATACTATTAACGAGCTCGTATTTTTTATTAAGAGGTCATTTGTGGCTTCGAAATGCCTAATACCTTATTAAGATACGAAATATAACAGACAAAACAAAGACATCAAGAGATTCGTAAACAAGGCTTGTGGAGTGAGAATTTTATTTTTATAGACTAGACGAGGCCAATAGGGCTGAACGAGGTCGATATTTTAGGCTATCTAGGCCAATTAGATGATAATATCATCACTGTACAGCAGGTCGATTCTCTAAGAAACGCCACAACGTTGCGATCGACGACGAGCTTGCGCAGTGTACATCGTTGAGATCGACGGAGCGTTCAACGTTGTTAGGTCTTAGAGAATACCATTTTCCATACATTTATGTCAAACGCCTCGCTCAAGAGAGCTAGTTCGCATAAGCGCCGTTATCACGCATAGCGCTATTGCGTGCACTTTGTACCTTGCTGAATACAAAAATGACAACATCATTGCCGCAACGATGCCGCAACGTTGTTTTCACAAATGAAACCTTAGAGAATCGACCTGCAGTTCTGAGTAGAGGTCTGTCGCCTTCTTGGTCTAGTGGATATGTGAACCGGAAGGTCGTGGATGTATTGAGTGCGCGGCACGACTATCGCTTGAGGTCTCGGGTTCGCTCCCCAAGTCGGGTTAAAAGATTGTTTTTTTTATTCACTATCAGTCAGTCTGGAATTTGTGCCCGATATGGTGATAAGCTCGCCCCCAATCACATATGGGATGAAACTAAGCTCGGCGAAATGTGGGTGTTCTAGTAAACTAGATTGCTTTTGCCTACGATTTTAGGAATATATGCGCCGTTAATGTTAAACTAATACAATCTTCAGCGGTCTTATCGCTAAAAACGGGATCATCCATAACATTTGGGACCTTACGTATCATCGAGAGCTTATCGAAAATTTTCAGGTGGTAGACATACGGTATTTATAATGTTTTCCTTTACTTTTACACCAAATTACTCAACAATTGGAGAAAATGGTATGCTGAGTAAATACCGAAAAATATTAAAAGAAATATTTATCTACTGCTAATTTGAATATATGTTTCAACGAAAGTAAAAACCCGACCGCTTTCGTGTTTTATCAAGATATTTGCGATGAAATCCTTCAAAAAAGTGAAACAATGGCGTCTGACAGGCGAGACGTGTCTCCACAGATAAACGATCCATGTTACGTCTGAACGAAATATCCATTTTTCTTGTACAAACTTTGAACTGATTGTTATCCTTAAAAGGTTTAGCCGACGGGTTCAGCGACATTTTTTCGAATTCAAATTTTATTATGAAATTAGGATATTACATAATATAACATAAGCTCACACATGTGTCTCAGAAGGGGTAGGCAGAGGCGCACTAGCGAACTTGAACACCCACATTTCACCGAGCTTAGTTCAGTCCCAGATGTGATAGGGGTCGAGCCTATCACCATATTGGGCACAAAATCCAAGAAATAGGATATTATACGAGTACCTATATCACTTTTACATGTCAATTATATGTTTTAAATCAATGGCGTCGGCATTCTTTGGCTATCCCTGAGACGAAATGCCGAAACAAAATCAAGGGTTATCGTCTTACGGCCGGTTTCAATAAACGATCTCAGTTTAGAGTGCAGATAGATCACGATAATGAACCAATCAAATCAAGTCATTTCACGGAGTCATGTTCAAACTGTGTTCTTATTGGTTAATTCTTGTAATCTATATGCACATTCGAACTGAGATTGTTTATTGAAACCGGCCGTTGAAGAACAAATTAACATCTGTAACAATTGTACTGTATGTAAAATTTAGTACCTTTTGTTTAAAAACTATTCTATCACAAGGGCTATCAGTTCCAGTAATAGCATAATATAAGCTCACACCTGTATCCCAGAAGGGGTAGGCAGAGGCGTACTAGAACACTCACATTTCACTGAGCGTAGTTCAGCCCCAGATGTTATAGGGGGCCAGCCTATCGCCATATAGGGCATAAACTCCAGATTTCGGGCTGATATTGAAAAACTCAACCCGGGGATCGAATCCAAGACCTCAAGACGGTAGTCATACCGAAATATAACAACGCCACCGAGGCAGTCCTTTCAGTAATAGGTATGGTAAAAAATACAAAGGTATTAAAAATATGTAGCACAAAAAGACAAGACAAAGCCCAAAATACAAGCTGGATTAATTTCTCCAAAACAAACGAAGATACAATCTCATAACTTCGAAGGGAATGGCAAAGAATTTCTAAATAATGGCGAAAATATTGCGAGTGAAAGTATCATTTGTGTAAGAAATGTTGTTTGTTTGCACTCAGCGCGTGGGGAAAGTTTTATATAAGTACGGAGATTGTGGGGGTCCCTTCAGATTCACATCTGCAAGGATTTATCGACCGACTTAAAAAAAAAGAAGGTCCTCAATTCGTGTGTTTTTTATGTATGTTACGCGATATCTCCGCCAAATGTTTCCGATTTCCAAAATTCTTTTTAATCGTCATCATCATCATCATCATCATCAGCCATAGGACGTCTACTGCTGAACATAGGCCTCCCCCAAAGACTTCCAGATCGACCTGTTGGAAGCGGCCTGCATCCAGCGACTTCCTGCAATCTTTATCTACCTTTTCTTTTTGTTCAATAGAGCTTATTTCAAGGGTGGTCCCATATAAATTTGGCCACGATCGGGTTTGAAGTCGGTCCGTTAAGTTTTTAAACTTGTGATCCTTACTAAGCTCCTAAGCCAACGAGGCGATTAGCCGACCCGTATACAATTTAACATAACACGAAATCTCATGTTAAGTTCGTTCTAAAACTTTTGTTTTGAACGGAGTTGAAGGATTATGAAGGGGTTTAACTGAAACTATTCTCTGGAGTAGTGTTTTAATCCCGGAAATTCGGCGCCCCCAATTAATAGAGAAACATATATGACTGCCTCCGTGGCGTGGTGGTATCTCGGTACGACTACGGTTCTGAGGTCTCGGGTTCGATCCCCGGGTCGGGCAAAGTGATATTGGATTTTTCCATATCAGCCCGGAGTCTGGAATTTGTGCCCGATATGGCGATAGGCTCGCCCCCTATCACATCTGGGACGGAACTAAGCTCGGCGAAATGTGGGTGTTCTAGTTCGCTAGTACGCCTCTGCCTACTCCTTCGGGGATACAGGCGTGAGCTTATGTTATGTGTTTTATGTGTGTTATATATGTAAGAGAAACATCTAAGGATTCATACATACATAGGCAGCTCACGCCTGTATCCCCGAAGGGGTAGATAGAGACGGTTACTAGTGAACTAGAATATCATACATATTTCGTCGACCTAATTTTCGTCCCAAATGTGATAAAGCTCGAGTCTACCCATATCGGGCACAAATTTTAAATTCTGGACTGATACTGAAAACCTAACAAACTTTTTGAAGTATGTAGCAGAAAATATTTGGCTTGGTATTTACGACAGGCCGCCTACTTGTAATCACCCTTAAATGGATGCAGTCCATGTTAAGGGTCTCGTCTCCTGCACATGTTTTTTGAAACAAAACACAAAATCCACCTTTTTTTTCCGGGCACGGCAAAGTGACTACACTGCCCCTGATGGTAAGCGTAGTGCAGTCCAAAAAATTAGCGACCACTGACAAATAATGAGGTTATTAGTGGTCGCCAGAATCATGCCGGCCTATTTACATGTTCACACTCCGAAACCGAAGAGGGAAGAAGCAAATCGAGGGGCTTGCGACAAGACAGGCAGATGACCGATGCAGACACGGGGATACCCTCATACCCATCTCAACCAACCATCAAGTCATGCCGCAAGCCCCTCGAGAGAACCGGAAGTACACTGGCTGATCCTGGAACGCGAACCACACACGTATGGGTCACTATGGCAGGTTTTAGCACCATGTGTACGGTGATCGCCATCCGGTCGGACACGAATATCCTACCACCTGCAAAAACACCAGCTACACAAAACAAGGGTTTTCATTGTCTCCTGCTCATGTAACATAGAATGTTTTGTGTAGATGTTTAGTGTCATTTTAGTGCAGGAGACGTGGCTTTAGATAAGGCTAAGATTCGAACCCAAGACATCTCGGTCCACTACACATACGCAATTACTAGACCATGGACACGACTCTTGTCATTATTTCCTAGTATCTGCTAAAAAACGGTGTAAAATATTATCATCATCATCATCATCAGCCATAGGACGTCCACTGCTGAACATAGGCCTCCCCCAAAGATTTCCGAATCGACCTGTTGGAAGCGGCCTGCATCCAGCGACTTCCTGCGACCTTTATCAGGTCGTCTGTCCATCTTGTAGGTAAAATAAAATATTATACAACGGCCTTAAATGGATCCTTATTGAAGTCGGATTAAGTAAAATCACTATTTCAACAGATTGTCACAACCTAAGCGGATTTCTCGCGTTTCACAACCCCTTTGTACATAATTAAGCAATCAAAATAACGAGCCCTTAGCTACTAATACTCGTGTCAATATTAATTCACTAAGAATTGATTAAAGACCTTCACGGTAGTGACGTTTTGAGTTGTTTGCTTTGAATTAAGTTTCTTAGTTCGGTTGTATCTGATTGTAAGAGATTTGTGATGATATTTTCGACCGTCTTCCAAAAAGGAGAAGGCCCTCAATTCGTCTGTACTTTTTTTTTATGTTTTCCACTTGTGTCCCACTGCTGGGCACGGGCCTCCTTTACTAATGAGAGGGGTTAGGCCTTAGTCTACCACGCTGGCCTAATGCGGGTTGATAGACTCCACATACCTTCGAAATTCCTGTAATAAATTCTTAGATATGCAGGTTTCCTTACAATGTTTTCCTTCACCGTTATAGCAAGCTATATTTCACAATGAAAATACACTTAACATAGAAAAGTCAGAGGTGTATGCTCCGTTTTGGGGTTGGTGTCGAACCTGCGACACTTGTCTCGGCAGTCCGTACAATTCCCAACTGAGCTACCGCTAAATGTGGACCGATTTTCAAAATTCCTTTTGTGTTAGATAGAGCTTATTTCAAGGGCGGGATATTGGGATATGACAATATGGGATATTGGATTGAAAGTCGGTCTGTTAAGTTTTTAAACTTGTGATTATTAAATATGATTTGATTGATTGATTTTTAACTGCCTCTGCTGGCGTAGTTGTATTTCGGTACGACTTCCGCCCTGAGGTCTCGGGTTCGATGCTCGGGTAAGGTAATGTGATATTCGATTTTTCAATATTAGCACGGAGTCTGGAATTTGTGCCCGATATAGCGATAGGCTCGCCCCCTATCACATCTGGGTCGGATCTAATCTCAGAGTAATAGGGGTGTTCTAGTTCGCTAGCGCGCCTCTGCTTCCCCTTCAGGAATACTGGCGTGACCTTATGTGAATCGGATCTCCTCCATTTGGGGGTCGGTTAAAATCATTTACCCGCCTCTTCACTACATTATACATGCAATTAGTTAACCCAATCGATTTGTTAATCAAATATTGGTTTAAATGCGTTATTGCACACGACACGGAAATTGGATGATTCTGAGATGCAATAAAGCTTCAAAGCTGTTGGAATCAGCATAACTCCAATACGACGTAAGGAACTAAATTGCTTCAATGTAATTTAGTCTCTAAGTACACTTTCGTATAGATAAGTTTCGAAAAAATGTTGTCTGATCCTTCGTATCTAGTTTATCAGGTTTTGATTGAGACTGATTGTAAACTTTATTTCTACACTATAAAATCGAAATTTGCGTGAACTCTGTCGTTAAAACATGATTGCAATGTATTTTTTTTTGTTTTGGGGGCAAATCGCTTTGCAAACTGGATTCATCATAAATGTGAAATATTTTATGTTACAATCTATTTGGTTAGGCTTTATGTCCATTTTGAATTTATTTAATTATCCTGTTTTGTGTTTTGTTTTTCGTCAAGTCGCTTCCTTGGTCTAGTGGCAGCATGTATAAGCTGTGGATCGAGAGGTTCGATTCCCAGGTCGGGCAAAGTAAATTTTCTAATTGAATTTTCCCGGGACTGGATCCCTTAAAGAGGGTTGACGTCAGACAGGTGGCCGGTTGTAAATACTAAGCCAAATCGTCTCTGCAACATGCTTGAAAAAGTCTGTTGCGCCGACCCCACATTAAGGTGGGATAAGGGCAGGTAGAAAGAAAGATCCTGTTTTGTTTTTATTTGTAACAAATATATTTTATATTATTATTATCTATATAGGGCTATCAATCGAGTTTCTATACAAAAACATCTTAAACGTCAGTCATACCATCACCACTTATTACAATGCGAGGGCGCTTATTACAATTTACACCCTAGAATGTTCTGTGAATGTTCAAGAATCACGTAAGACAAATTTATTATCTAAACATTAATGCCTTGCACGCGTATGTTTCAAATATGACTGACCGACTTATGACCATGAGGTTACAACTTTTGGATCACAAGTTTCACGCTATTGTCCCGTCTTTGAACTGTTGTATGTCTTTGATTCATGACTAGCTTGCCTAAAAGCTTTGTCTGCGGTACATTAAGTTTCAAAGCTAATTAGGTCCGCTTCGTCACGACAACATACTCCAGATCCTGTGTCCTAGAAGGGAAAGGCAGAGCCGAACTGGAAAACTAGAACACCCTCATTTCCGTCCTAGATGTGATAGGAGGCGAGCCTATCGCCATATCGGGCACAAATTCCAGACTCCGTGCTGATAATGAATAGAACATAACATAACATAACATAAGCTCACGCCTGTATCCCCGAAGGTGTAGGCTGAGGCGTACTAGCGAACTAGAACACCCACATTTCGCCGAGCTTAATGTGATAGGGGGCGCGCCTATCACCATGTCAGGCACAAATTCCAGACTCCGGGCTAATATGGAAAAATCCAATATCACTTTGCCCAACCCGGGGATCGAACCCTAGACCTCAGAACCGTAGTCGTACCGAAATACTACCACGCCACGGAGGCAGTGATAATGAATAGAAAAACCCAATATCACTATACTCGACCAGGGAATCGAACTTTAGATAGTTGTACCGAAATACAACCACCACCGAGGCATTATGATAGAGAATTTTGCAAACTACAATGCATTGTCTACTAAACTAAAAGCAAGACAATGTCCTATAACGGGATATTCAAAAGTCCATTAGTCTGTCTGGACGTTGATATCTCTGAAATTGAGCCGAAATTAAATTTGACAATGTTACAAATTTTTCACAAACGTCGCACGGTCGACGAAGCATTTTCAAATTCAGTGAACATTTTTGAGTGACTGGATTCATTATGAAAACGTTTTGGTAATCCATCATTGAAAGGAAATATGTGAAGTAAAAGGTTATCTAAGTATAAGCTCTTTTAAAATTCCCTCCCATTTTACTGCATATTTCACTCTGTAGGCAATACAGTCTACAGCATGAATGGGTCAGCTGGTCTGTCTTACAGAAAACCGACCCATAGTCTCAGCTAGCAATTTTTTTGGATGTTTGGAGTCAATCAGTCACAAAATCCACTCAAATTTTACTGCAAGTTTCACTCTGTAGGCAATACAGTCTACAGCACGAATGGGTCAGCTGGACTGTCTCACAGAAAACCGACGCAAAGTCTCAGCTAGCATTTTTTTGGATGTTTGAAGTCAATCAGTCATAAAATCCACTCAAATTTTACTGCAAGTTTCACACTGTAGGCAATACAGTCTACAGCATGAATGGGTCAGCTGGACTGTCTCACAGAAAACCGACGCAAAGTCCTAGTTAGCTGTTGCGTTTTGTAGGATAATTGAAGTCAGTCAGTCCCCCTCCCCTTCCCAATCCCTATTCCCTCCTTTAAGGTTGGCAAAGCACCTTTGATTCTTTTGGTATCATGGATTTCGTTGGGCTGTGGATTTACCATTAGGTGACCCATCTTCTCGTTTGCCAGCATCTGCATTAATATTATTTTTATCTGAGATTTTTTTATTGGAAGCGCCATGCTATAGGCTAAGTATAAAACAAACATAAACTCACGCCTGTATCTCCGAAGGGGAAGGCAGAGGTGCACTAGCGAACTAGAGCACCCACATTTCACCGAACTTAGTCCCGTCTCAGATATGATAGGGACAAGCCCATCGGTCTATCGGGCCCAAATTCCAAACTCCGGGCTGATACTAAAAATCAACATCATTGCCTACCCGAGAATCGAACCCGAGACCTCGGAACGATAGTCGTACTCCGCACGCAATACCACTACCGTACGCCACCGAGGCAGTCATGTTTTTTTTTTATTAGCAGAGACTGGCACACAATCAGATAGGTCACCTGATGGTAAGTGATCTCCACCGCCCATAGACACCCAAGACACAAAAGGAATCGTGGGTGCGTTGCCAACCTAAAAGGTGGAAATGGAAGGGGAGGGAAAAAGGGATTGGGAAAGGAAGGGGGGGAAATGGGCCAGCGGAAATCACACTCACCGAACGAAACGCGACAGCAAGCTGCCACTTTATGTCGGTTTTCTGTGAGACAGTGGTATCAAACCGGTCGAGCCGGCCCATTCGTGCTGTAGATGTAACTGTATACAGCGTGACTCTACCATTCAAGTCATATATTGTAGTACAAAATAAATCGAGAGTTACATTATCTATGGTCCAGAGAGATTTGAATTAGTCCACGCCACAGCCAATTGAAATCACAAAAACAAGACGCAAATCGTGGAGATTGTCAAAAGCATTTCGGGGTAATATTTCAGTTGTTCACCTTCATCAAATATCTGTGTAGCCGTCGAAGTGACGTCCCATTATAGGGCTCCGTGGTACAGGAGCGCATTAGGATAATCCTCGGGCGTCAAATATAATGTATTTATTGTTGAGGAAAATTATTTTTATTTTGATATGTTTTGCTTTTTGTTTTGTTTACTGTTATATAAACTATACTGGAATGAGATTGTGAATAAAATGTAAAGCGCGAGACCGCAGGTTCGATTCATGGATAGTGACTCCTGACGCCCGATTTGATTGTCTTTTCGATTTGGTTAAATGACATAAAATTCCACCGAAATCGTCTTTTAAAGTGCGCTAATGTTGCACAATATTCGAGAACTTGTCATTTGGTAATTTTTAATGTGACATTAATGCACTTTTTAGCCCGATTTCGGTGGAATTTTAAGTCAATAAATGAAACCGAATCGAATTCAAGTTCGAATCGAGCGTCAGGAGTCACCCCCATGGACTGAGACAAATGTTTGTGTGACCCCACAGATATTTGTTCCGGGTCTGGGTGTTGTGAGACCGAAAGTCTCTCGTAGTTCCTGTCACCCACAACACAAACTCGATCTTAGTGTGGGGTCAAGACTGCGTGTGTCACTGTAGGGTATTATTTACTTATTTTTGTATACAATGCGTGACTTACATAAGGTTACTTCTGTACGCAGAAGCGCAACTAGTACGCAACAGTTTGCTAAACTTGTTTCCCAATTGAGGGTTTAAACCCGTTCCATATTTCTCAAATAATCACAAGTTTAAAAACTTAACTGACCGACTTCCAATTTACCTATCGTACCAGAAATCTGGTCTATCGAACACAAAAAGAATTTTGAAAATTGGTCTACATTTGGCGGAGCTATCGCGTAATATATATAAAAAAATACCGACGAATTGAGGACCTTCTTCTTGGGAAGTCGGTCGAAAAAGACGACAATAGCATTGACATTTCTCACTGGGATCCGTTGCATTCAACATAAAAGATATATTTTTCACCGGACCCCCCCGAAGGGGAGGTTGTCCCCCTTAACGATTCCTTAATCCACCCCACAAGACGCGTGATATTTTATTCTTTTTACAGCAGTATCGATGACAATGTATTCAATAGGCTGTAACGAAAGAATTTACTTTACCTTTGAGAGAAATGTACTTAGAAAATACTGTGTTATTGTTATTGAACAAATGAGTGATCATTGTCGCCGCCTTGTGTCTTGCCTTGTGATCTTGTATAGTGGTGCGTGTATGGGCTGTGAACTGAAAGGTCCTGAGTTGGATTCCCAGGTTGGGCGGGGTTTTCTAACTCAAGTTAATGTGACTGGATCCCCAGATGAGGATAAATGTCAGTCAGGCAGCCGGTTATAAAAACTAAGCCAAATCCTTTCTGCAATTTTTTTGAAAAAGTATGTTGCGTCGAACTTCATTTTAAAGTGGGATAAGGTAAGATGGATAGTTTATTATAATTAGGCTCAATTGCACCACTATTATTAACCTAGAGTTAGTCCTAACCGCAAGCTAAATTGACAGAAAATGTATGAATGACATGTAACTTAACTTGCGGTTAGGACTAACTCTAGGTTAATAATAGTGGTGCAATTGAGCCTAATGAAATTAAATTCTGGTGAAATTGTTTAATTTGTGATGCTTTTGATTTATTTTTTAAAGATGAATTGTTGCCAGTTTTAGGGTTCTATATTATATGGTTATTTTTTTGTCTGTCTGTCTAATTATCTGTGAACCCTGGCCTTGTCTCGAGATTAAAATATGTAGGTTTAAAGAAATAGCATTTAATACAAAAAAAGTATAAATTGCAATTTTTTCTTTATCCTGGCACGGCAAAGTGACTACACTGCACCTGATGGTAAGCGTAGTGCAGTCCAAAAAAAAGCATGTTCCAGAAATGAATTGGCTTAGTTTTTACTACCGGCTGCCTGTCTGACATCAACCCCCATCTATGGAATCTAGTCTCGGGCAAATCAAATTACAGAATAGCTTTGCCCGACCTGGGAATAAAACCCAGGACTTCCCGGTCCAGTTTAGTTATTTTCTTACTACACTTTCAAGTTCATAATATTCAAATATTTTTATCTACCTATTGATTGTTGTATCGCTTTAACATGTTAAGTGATCAGCCAGTGTACTTCCGTTTCTCTACAGAGGCTTGCGGCATGACCTGATGGTTGGTTGAGATGGGTATGGGGGTATCCCTGTATCTGCATCGGACATCCGCCTATCTTGTCGCAAGCACCTCGATTTGCTTCTTCCCTCTTCGGATTCGGAGTGTGAAGAAGCATAGGCCGGCATGATTATGACAACCACTGATACATCAATTGTTTGTCAGTGGTCGCTAGTTTTTTTGGACTACACTACGCTTACCATCAGGTGCAGTGTAGTCACTTTGCCATGCCCGGATAAAAAAAGTATGTCCTAAAATAATGAAGTCGTAATTGTGTCTCAGCCTGAAAAATAAGCAAGACAAGCTCCGGTTTTATGCTCTCTTGAAGTCTAGACATTTATTGATATTAGGTTTTGATATGTGAATGTCAATACCATTTGCGGCTTAGCTTTTATACGAGTCATAACAACCTTGGAGCTTTCTTTGGTCAGCCTTCGTGGCAGCGGCGAAGGGTCCATACAACCCGATTCCTACTGGCTTCCATTTGCCAGATTGTAGACTAATAAATACATATTATGTTGGTATTATCTAAAATAGAAAGTGTCATTGAGTTCCCTTTTGAAATTTTTCACCCTTCGCCACTGCTTCGTGGCACAGCGGGCAAGTAGCCGACTGTGAAGCGTGAGGATGCGGGTTTAATTCCCGCATTAAGATTTTTGTGTGAACTACAGTGACAGAGGTTGAAAATTGGTGAAATTTCAAATAGGAAGCCAATGTCATTTTTTCTTCAAATTAATACCTATTTATCAGCCTAAAACTTGTCAAATGGAAGTCAATAGGACTTGTGTTATATGGAACTTTCGCCACTGGTGACCCACAAATGCATGTCGCTGGATGCAGGCCGCTTCCACTAGGTCGATCTGGAAATCTTTGGGGGAGGCCTATGTCCAGAATGGACGTCCTGTGGCTGATGATGATGATGACCCACAAATATTTATTTCGGATCTGGGTGAGGGGAGTCCGAGAGGTTGACACACAATACTGTCTGATGGGTGAATTTATGTATTTTATGTACTTTCTAGAAGAAGCATCGATAGCTCAGTTGGTGAGCAAGTGTCGGAGGTTCGAGACTAATCCCAAAATGTAGCATACACCTCTGACTTTTCTATGTTAAGTGTATCTTCATTGTGAAATATCGCTTGCTATAACGGCGAAGGAAAACATCGTGAGGAAACCTGCATACCCGAGAATTTCTTTACAGGAATTTCGATGGTATATGAAGTCTACCAACCCGCATTAAGCCAGCGTGGTAGACTAAGGCCTAACCCCTCTCATTAGTAGAGGAGGCCCGTGCCCGGCAGTGGGACAGTACTATTATAGGGCTAATATTATTATATTATGTTGAGTATGCTCTATTTTGAAAGTTTTTTTTACATTTTTAAATATATGCTACAAAAATAAAAATACATTTACATTTATTATATTATTATTATTATACTTTCTAGAACACTCTGTATAAGGAATTATTCAATATTTAAGCCTCATCAAATTGATTTAACTTCGCCCCCATTAAATCCCCAATGGTAATCGTAACTCGGAACCCTTAATACGCCATAAATCCGCGTCTATGGTAACCGTTAACCACAGTTTTATGTACAGATAGCGTTCAAGGATATCGGAATAATGAAATTGATTTATGTATGCGCGTGTTTCTGCTGAATACGCGTGTTTATTCGCCGGATGTGTATCCTTTGTTTGCACTAATTTTAGCTTTGAATGTATGAAAATCCTGACTTCGTATCAGATTTTTTTATATGAGCATGGAGAAGGTGTCTTTATTTAATATATACAGTTATTTAAATCCTACCAAATTTATCTATCTCCAGCTCGGAAGGCTATTTAAATAAAAGAAGCCAAAAACTGGAGTTTCTTTTAAAAGCTAGTTACCACATTTAGTATTATGAGACAATCGTAGCATAAAATCATTTGTATCTGCTACGGCAGGGCTGCTACGGATGTGGTTGCTACGTAACTACTACGATTCGTAGCGGTTTCCGTAGCAATTTTCGTAGCAAGTCGAGGCGTATTTGGGACATGATTTTGTTGGTGGCATTTAACATTAATTTTGATTATCAAAATATGATAATGATGATGTCATATTTTAACAATAAATAACAGTATCCATGGTACAGTGAAAAAAAGACTGAAAGAGTCACCCAAATTAGATTCTGAGATGAAAAAAAAAAGAAAAATAACGATTAGATCGAATCTAGGGATCACCAGTGGCGAAGAGTTCATACAAACCGATTCCCATCGGCTTCCCTTTGGCAAATTGTAGGCCAATAAATAAATATTGTCTACGTTTTATCTAGAAGAGAAAGTAGCATTGGCTTCCTTTTCAAAAATTTTTACCCTTCGCCACTGGTGACCACACGTTTTATTTAGAACATATTAAATATAATTACGCCTGTATATACAAAGGGGTAGGCAGAAGTGTACTAGGAAACTTAAAACCTCACATACCGCCGAGTTTATTTCCCACCCAGATGTGATAGGGAGCGAACCTAACACTTATCAACAATCTTTAAAAAAAAAGACATGTGTACTGATTTTTTTTTTTTTTTATAGCAGAGATTGGCAAACGAGCAGATGGGTCACCTGATGGTAAGTGATCTCCACCGCCCATAGACACCCAAGACACAAAAATAATCATGGGTGAGTTGCCAACCTAAAAGGAGGGAATGGAATGGGAGGGAAGGGGATTGAGAAAGGGAGTGGGAAAATGGGCCACCGGAAATCTCACTCACCGAACGAAACACGACAGCAAGCTGCCACTTTACGTCGGTTTTCTGTGAGACAGTGGTATCAAACCGGTCGAGCCGACCCATTCGTGCTATAGACGTTACTGTCTACAGCGTGGCTCTACCACATAAAGAATTCTTATCTTTGTATAATAACTATGATACTGAAATACAATAATTAACATCAAAGCTATTTAAAAAAAGGTCCTATTAATCAGACGGTACTGATTATACTTACAATTCTTTACTGAAAGATTAACAAATGAATTCTCAAGGCAACTCCGTAAGACCGGATGAGCTGGCTGTAAGACCCTTTATTATGGAAGGTACGATTTTCAGTCTTTACTGAAACAAAAGGATATTGGATCCGTTCCCCAGTTCTTATTTGTATTTTATATAAGTTTGTAAAATGGATCGATAGTCTGGTGACGACTGCAGATGTGAAACCAAGTATTTCGGTACGATTTTGAGTCTGAAAACAAGTTTTAATTTTTTATGTAGAGACTGGTACATGACCAAATGTTTCTGATCTTTTTGTGAGACAGAAAGTCTCCCATAATTCCTGATACTCACGATAGAAGGCTCATATCTTAGGTTGAGATCTATGAAGTGAACTTCGACTAAGTCTGAGTCAAAAAAAAAGAACTCAATAAAGATTTGGAAATTTTTAAATCAAACTTCTACTTAGTCCGAGCCATTTTTTACAAGAAAAACAGACTGACAGACATACTAAGCAAAGATTTTCTTGTAAAAATTACTCTGGAAAAGTCAAAATTCCATTTAAAAACTCCAAATCCTCTCTGAGTTCGTTTTTTCTGTAACATTCTTGAAAGAGTGGGTTGCGTCGACGGTGGGTCACGTGATAATAAGTGATCTCCACCGCCAATTTTTCATTTTTCCTTACGGAAAGCAATTGCCAGAAATACGAAGCCACGAGTAAAGGACAACACAACAATTTTACAAAAGCACCTAAAAACTGATTTAGCAGACCCTTAACAGTAATTCAAACGCCCCTAGGAAACATAATCCAGCAATTATCTGATAAAGTTGCGTGCAATTTGCAAAGCTGTTTTGTATATAATTGAGGCCTTAACAAGTGGGTAACTTTAATAAAAGTGAAGGGCGCGGGGTGAATTAGCAACATTATGGGGATTTGGAGTCCTTGGTCTAGTAGCAGCATATATGGGCTGTGGACCGGGAGGTATTGGGTTCGATTCTCAGATCAGGCGGGATAGTACAATTTGCCCCAAACTAGATCCCCCAGGGGCTGGTTGCCGTCAGGCAGTCTGCCGATCGTAACAACTAAGCCAAGTGCATTAAAGTGGGATAAGCGCAGGTAGAAAAAAAAGGACTTAATAAACTAAGTTGTCAATTTGGGTGATTTTAAAATACATTTTACATTTTTTCAATGGTAGAGCCACGGTGTAGACAGCACAATTGGGCTGACTCGACAAGCCAAACCTTTCTGTAACATGCTCGAAAATGTGTTGCGCCCACCCCACATTAAAGTGGGATCAAGACAGGTAGTAAGAAAGGGTGTCTATGGATGCTAGAAATGACTAACCATGATACTCATACGATCGTTTGCCAGTTATAATAAACGGACATGATGAAACTAATCGTTCCATTCTTTCCATTTGGGTACAGAACCCTAAACTATACTGGACTAGTCTCGGCCGTGTTTCGGGCCATCTACAATAGACCTTGGCTTGGACAAAGCGTTCGTACAAAGAACACAAAGAAAGTTAATTGGTACGCTGACTTCTGTAAATATTTGAGCAAGTCGGTGTTTATTTCATTTCTCAACGACTAGGCAGTACATTCGTTATTTGTTATTTACTCATGATTTCATTTGTATTAATTATATTATTGTTACGGTAAATATTTTTTCCTGGACAATGTTTTCTTCCTAATTTATTTATGGTTTGTGGTAATTTTTACATGCGACTGTTGCGCTAAAAAAAATCCTGTTAGTTTTCGGAATATAAATAAGCTGATGGTACAGACCGGCCGGAACTACCTTTTTTTTTTATAGCCGAAATTGGCAAACGAGCAGATGGGTCACCTGATGGTAAGTGATCTCCATCACCCATAGACACCCAAGACACAAAAAGAATCATGGGTGCGTTGCCAACCTAAAAGGAGGGAATGGAAGGGGAGGGAAGGGGATTGGGAAAGGGAGTGGGGAAATGGGTCACCGGAAATCTCACTCACCGAACGAAACGCGACAGCAAGCTGCCACTTTACGTCGTTTTTCTGTGAGACAGTGGTATCTAACCGGTCGAGCCGGCCCATTCGTGCTATAGACGTTACTGTATACAGCGTAGCTCTACCACTTTAAAAACCGTTTGTTTGTGAACCAATTAAAAGAAATATTAACAATTTATTGTTGCGTGAAAAAATAAACCAGCAAACATATTCTCGCATTAATAATATTGATAACAAAACGTAAAAACAGCCTCCAAAACCCGCAAACGAACTACTTTATTGTGATTGGTGCCAAGGTGAATGTCGTACAGTGGGCGAGTAGTCGGCTGTGAAGCGAGAGGCCGTGGGTTCGATCCCCGCACCGAGACAAATGTCTGTGTGGCCCACAGATATTTGTTTCGGGTCTGGGTGTTGTGAGACCGAAAGTCTCTCGTAGGTCCTGATACCCACGACGCAAGACTCGATCTTAATGTGGGGTCAGGACTATGTACGTGACTGTTGGGTGTTATTTATTTATTTATTTATTTATCTCCAAACGGATTTTATTTTGGTTTTGTTAGTTAAGTTTTACTATATTTATGTTGTAGTTTTCCTAAATTATTTCCTAAATATATACAAATCGTGATAGAATCCGTAAAAATAGTTTTATTTCAATATATAATATTCGCGTAACCTTACCAACCAACCCTGAAAAATACTATTTCAAATGAAAAAATAACATACATAATATTAAATCATATAAGTTTTGATTAAAGACCTTCATTTTTTTTAAATTGGTTGAAATATTTATTCAATATACAATAATATCAGTTCAAAGAAAAGCCCCAAAGAATTTCAATTTTCTATAATAGATACATTCTCATATTTTCCAAATGCACAACAAATCATTGATTTCCAATTATTTTGTAAGTAAATATTGTTTTACCCTCGTGTAAAATTGAAATCGTGTCCAAGACTTCGGTACGAAGATTGTGGTAAACTAAAAACTGTGGATTAGATAACATCCAGAGACTCGGAGCGAGTTGTTGGCGGATTAGTTGGCTGATCGATCGTCTACTGAAGAATGCAGGATAGATGAATGCGTAGATAGCTAGAGTTGTTCACGATTTGGCACTTGGTCAGATTATATTATCTCATATGATCACATGAGTTACTGCCTCGGTGGCGTGCTTGGTAAGACTATCGTCCTGAGGTATCCGGTTCGATCCCCGGGTCGGGCAGTGACGCTGGGTTTTTCGCGGTGTCGCAGGTTTTTGGAAAGTAAATCTTATACTATTATAAGCGCTGGCCTGAAAGCTTTTATATGACGTAACATATGTCCGTGTATAGTGTCCGATGACTTAGGGTATAGCTCCATACAAATTCCGTCCATGTCCTTTGTGCCCGATGTGGCGATAGGCTCGCCCCCTATCACATTTGAGACTGAACTTAACTCAGTGAAATGTGGGTTCTAGTTCGCTAATTACCTTTCGGGGATACAAGCGTGAGCCTATGTATTTTATTTTAACTTTTTCCTCTTTATTTGATTATACTTCTTCAAACGAGGCTTAAAGAAGCCTTTTTTCACAGTAGGCAGCGGCTTGGCTGTGTCCCTGGCATTGCCGATGTCCACAGGCGGCGGTAACCACTCACCATCAGGTGGGCCGTCTGCTCGTCTGCCTCCTAATGCCAATAAAAAAAATACATCACTACCAATTAATACTTTGAAAGCAGATTAAGGTTCCACTGATTAGAAAGGCCCCGTACCAAGCATTGAGCCAGTACTATTACAGAGCCGATTTTATTTTCAAAGCATTGATCATTCATATAAAACACCTTATATACATACATACATACATACATAAGCTCACGCCTGTATCCCCAAAGAGGTAGGCAGATGCGCACTAGCGAACTAGTACACCCACGTTTCGCCGAGCTTAGTTCCGTCCCAGATGTGATAGGGGCGAGCCTATCGCCATATTGGGCACAAATTCCAGACTCCGGGCTGATATGGAAAAATGCAATATCACTTTGCCCGACCTGGGGATCGAACCCGAGACCTCAGAACCGTAGTCGTACCGAAATACCACCACGCCACCGAGGCAGTCACAGTAACACCTTATATGACATGTTTTAAATGGGAATTTTAAAAAACTTTCAACAAAAAATCAGAAATAGACAACATTTTCAATGCCCCAGTATTTTATAAATAGCTAGCAAACGAAGCGTACATGCCCCATATCTGTTTAACCCCATTCATTGTGCCCCTTTTACATACGTTTTTTACCCCAAACAAAACAGCCAGTCGCGATAAACATTGACATCATACGTGAAAGATCAGGAAAAACATTTTAAAATAAACGCTGAATTTGAAATTCGCTCTTTATTCGTTTGATTGGGGTAAAATTATTACCGTGAATTTAAATCAAAATTTTTGTATGGTGAATGTTGATTGGTATTTTCGGGCAAAAAATTATCTTTTTTAGTAGACTGGCAAACGGACAGTTGGGTCACCTGGTAGTAAGGGATTTCCACTGCCCGTAGACTTCCATGACACCAAAATATCATGGGTGGATGGCCAACCTTAAATTATGGTTATTGGATTGAAACGAGGAGGGGGGAATTGGGACACCGCAATTCTTTCTCACCAAACGAAACGCAAAGCGAGCTGCCACTTTATGTCAGGTTTCTGTGAGACAGTGGTATGAAACCGGTCGAGCCGGCCCTTTCGTGCTGTGGACGTTACTGTCTACAGCGTGGCTCTACCAATCAAGGTGGATTATTAGTAGAGATTTATCTTCGTGCGTTACTTTTGTAGAACAAGCTGTTTATGGTTTCTATCTGAAGCATATGTACTAATGTTTCGGAGAAGATTTGTTTTTTAGCTACTGAACCTTTTAAAATTCTTTCAACGTTTTTTCGAACTTTCCGGCTACTCGCCCGCTATGACAAGGAGGCTGTCAAGATAATTATCCCCACGTAGATAGTCACGGGTGGCTCGGCCTCCGGTGGCCCATACGCTTATGGAACATATATGTATATGTGCCGCCTCCGACGGGTTAATAGACATACTTTAAAGACAAATATACCATCATCATCATCATCATCATCAGCCATAGGACGTCCACTGCTGAACATAGGCCTCCCCCAAAGATTTCCAGATCGACCTGTTGGAAGCGGCCTGCATCCAGCGACTTCCGGCAACCTTTATCAACCGTCACCCTTCATATACCATATACCCAAAAAAAGTTTAATTGTAGGAATGAATTTACACATACGTGTTGCACTTTACTATGTTAGTATGAATTATTGAACTTTCCTAACTATACCGAGTGACGTGCACAGACATTCTGACCAGGGTAGACAAAAATCTGGTAAAATGATTTCACCACAACCATTAATATCATCATCATTCTCGAGTCGATTAAAATACAATACGAATTTTTGGTCATGTTTTAAGTAAATAGCAAATTGAGTACTTGATTATTTCTGAAATAAAAAGTTATAACCCTTTGAAGTTTGGTGTAACCTTCAAGCTGCGGGAAAGAGAAGTATCAGTATAATCACGTCACGCCATAACGGTACGTGCGCTGGAAAGGGATAGCAAGATATCTCCAATATACCCCACTCCAGAATTTAAAATATGAAAATAAGGCACAAAGCCTTATTTTTCAACCAATTTGATGCCGTTTTTATAGAAGGGTTTCTTTTATTTTTATTTGCATACAAAAATGTATATAAAATCAAACGTGGTCTGGTACCCAATTGTCAGGGTGTATCTTTGTCTATATGAACTGCACTCCACTGATCTTACCGTACCCCTTCCCCCTTCCCTTTCCCCTATCCAAGGTAATAACTGTCCAACACGTTCCGCCGTTAAAAGCTGTCCGTAATTGAATGAGCCGGTAAGACCATTGTCCGTGTGATTTTATGTCGGAAATAAAGAAAACTCGTAACAATTTGTAATTTTTCTGTTAGTTTTTGATAGAAGACATATAGACTCCTGCCTGCATCCCCAAAGGGGTAGGCAGAGGCACACCCACAATTCGCCAAGCTCATTTCCGTCCCAGATGTGATAGGCGAACCTATCGATTTAGGGCAAATATCAGATCAGATCACTTACTATCAGGTGACACATCTGCTCGTTTGCCAGTCTCTGCTATAATAAAAAAGCTTTATAAGATAAGGCACATGGTAACAAAAAAAAACAAATTCCAGACTCCGAGCTAATATTAGTATTAGCCGGGAGTCTGGAATTTGTACCCAGCCTTAGGGCTGAGATTTATAGAGCGAACTTCGATGTATGTTTGTATGTTTCGACTAGGTCAGAATAAAAAAAACCGAACTCAGTGACGATTTGGAATTTTTACATCGCTTTTTGTATCACTCCAAACCATTTTTACAAGATAATCACTAGTTTAAAAACTTAATAGACCGACTTCAAATCAGATCGTGACCAAATTTATATGGGATCACCCTTGAAATAAGTTCTATCGAATACAAAAAGAATTTTGAAAATCGGGCCACATTTGACGGAGATATCGAGTAACATACATAAAAAAAATACAGACGAATTGAGGACCTTCTTCTCCTTTTTGGAAGTCGGTCAAAAAACAGACTGACGTACAGACTAAGCAAAGATTTTAAAAAAATATACTCGAATTAAGTCAAAGTTCGATTTAAAAATTCCAAATCCTCACTGAGTTTGTTTCTTTGACTCAGACTTAGTCCAAGTTCGCTCTTTAAATCGAAGCCTTAGTACATAAGTGTAACATCTATGATCAATATCATCTATTTGAAATCTGGTAGAAAGTGTAAACAAATGGTGGGAAAGGGTAGGTGCACACATATAGTCGTGACGTCGCACAGGTGTAAATAGGCATCACGATGAAGGCGTGTTAGGGAGATAGAATGATATTCCCATTTTAGGTTTTGTTTTATCAAAAGGTTTTATTTTTGCTGTGGACCGGGAAGTCCTGGACTCGATTCCCAGGTCGGAAAAAGAGAATTTACTAATTTAATCCCGGGACTGGATCCCCTAGAGGGGGTTGACGTCAGGCAGGCTGCCTGTAAATCAGTACGTAAAAACCTAGCCAAATCCTTTCTGCAACATGATTGAGAGAGTGTGTTGCGCCGACTCCACATTAAGGTGGGGTAAGGGCAGGTAGAAAGAAAGAATCGGCCTATTTTTGGTCTATTTTATGTTGCGTATTAAACATACTACAAATTCAATCAGAGCTGACTACCCAACTGTATTACAAGTTGGCGATAACAGTGTAAAACACGCCCGAAATGACTTGTAACAAAGTTAGTGAGGGGTGACGTCACAGCTATTGTTTTAAAGATGGCGCAGAGAACGTATAAAGAGACAAACTTCAGTATCTTTCAATGTCATAAAGGAGAATGCCTTAAAGGCAAAGTGCAGAGACTGTACTACCAGTACTGTAAATCGGGGTGAATAGCAACGAGATTTTTAATGTGATTATAGGACAAATAGATTGATTAATAGAACCGTATTATGCAGAAATGCACCAAACCACAAAAAAAGAAACTATTTTATTGGTGCCAATACGGTAACACCAATGTGGTCTATATATGGATGACTACGCTGCCCTTGACGGTACGTGGTCTCCACTCAAGACTTTTCTGCCCCATCGGCTATCAGTTCTACGAGCTATATACCTCGCCCTATGCCACTTCAACTTGCTAATCTTCTGGGCTATGTTGACGACTCTCGTTCTTCTACGGATCTCCTCATTCCTATTTTTTTTTTATCCGGGCACGGCAAAGTGACTACACTGCACCTAAGCGTAGTATAGTCCAAAAAAACTAGCGACTACTGACAAACAATAGGTTTATCAGTGGTCGTCAGAATGCCGGCCTGTTTATGCTTCTTCACACTCCGAAACCGAAGAGGGAAGAAGCAAATCGAGGGGCTTGCGACAAGACAGGTGGATGTCCGATGCAGATTGCATTTGATCACGTAAAGAAAAACAACAGGTCGATCTGGAAATCTTTGGGGGAGGCCTATGTTCAGCAGTGGACGTTCTTTGGCTGATAACTAATATTCTAAACCATTAATCGACCATATTGATGTGCTTTTTAAAAATATTTTTGTGTTGGACCATTTCTGCATAACACACTGTCCAATACATAAAACATAATTCGTGTTTCTCAATCTGGATATCTAGGTTGTTTGTTGAGAAGTTTACAGTATTCCTTGATCAGATTTCAACTAAAATATGGGACCCTTGAAGAAAGCTCTATCGAACACGAAAAGCATATCCAAAATCAGTGCACTTTTACCGCAGATATAAAGTGACTAATATTTTGAAGTTTGATAATTACAAGTTTCAAAACCTAACAGACCGACTTCAAATCCGATCGTGACTAAATTTATGGGACCACCCTTGAAATAAGCTCTATTGAATACAATAAGAATTTTGAAAATTGGTGAACATTTGGCGGCGATATCGCGTAACATACAAAAAAAAAATATAGACGATCTCCTTTTTGGAAGTCTATCGAAACTCGGTTAGGATCCCACATTCGCTCAAGTGTGAAAATGGGTCAAAAGATTGGTGAATTAGGCATGCCCACTCCCCCGCACCCAAAGTAGGGAGGCAGTTAAATAGTTTTATCGCGGAAAAAACCATATGTGTTTCAGACATCATACAAAAAGTCTAAACTGTAACATGTAGCCTCTATGCCCTAAATTTAGCACAGACGTTAAAAAATTACAAAAGATGGGATGATTGATGCGTCCAAGCGTCGTTTAGAACCGATTGGGGTGCTTAATTTTTCTGTCGTCAGATGTCGGTGGTGTCGCCAAGTGATGGATTGAGCGCCGAAAATAAACTTCTAAGAGTACTTGTGGTACTCGCAGTGCTATCACTCGAATTTGGGTGACTTTTTGTAGTACAGAGGCATATAAAGTGTCAGACAAAATTCGTCAGAGAAAAGTCGTCGATAAAATATCTACTCATTGATAATTCCTGGAAGATTATTGTTGTTCAGGTCTTTCAACAGTTCTTTGTTTCGTCTATCAGGTCGATCTGGAAATATTTTGGGGAGGCCTATGTTCAGCAGTGGACGTCCTGTGGCTGATGATGATGATGATTATTGTTGTTATTTTTTTTATATGGGCACGGCAAAGTGACTACACTGCACCTGATGGTAAGCGTAGTTCAGTCCAAAAAAACTAGCGACCCTGACAAACATTGTGTTTATCAGTTCGCAAGAATCATGCCGGCCTATTTATGCTTCCTCACGCTTCGAATCCGAAGAGGGAAGATGCAAATCGAGGGTCTTGCGACAAGACAGGCGGATGACCGATGCAAACACAGGGATACCCCCATACCCGTCTCAACCAACCATCAAGCCATACCGCAAGCCCCTCGAGAGAACCAGAAGTACACTGGCTGAACCCAGAACGGGAACCACACATGAAGTATGAGTCACTATGGCAGGTTTTAGCACCATGTGTACGGTGGTCGACATCCGGTCGGATAGGAGTATCCTACGATCAACAAGTTCTCATTTCGTCAGTATCTTTTATGTACTCGTATGTTGCCCAATATCACATTCCCCCCTCCTCTTCCCAATCCCTATTTTCCTTCCTTAAGGTAAACATGATTTTTGGAAGAATGAGTGTTTATGGGCTGTAATCTTTACCATCAGGTGATCTGCTCGTTTGCCAGTTTCTGCTATACGATGACTGGCATGGCATGATTCTAGTGAGCACCGACAAACCCATTGTATTTCGGTGATCACCAGTTTTTAGACTGAACTACACTTACCATCAGGCCTGTTTTTAGGTCAGGTGATACCATCAGGTTGCTTCCTTGATCTAGTGGCAGTATGTGGACCAATAGGTCCTGGTTTCGATTCCCAGGTCGAGCAAAGCAGATTTTCTAATTTAATTTGCCTGGGACTGGATATACCATACCATCAGGTCTAGTGTAGTTATTGTGCCCAGATAAAAAAACAGTGTGTTTTGTGATAAATAGTAGCGCTCGCTCTGTCAATATATTTCACGATACAGCCGAGGGACCAAGTTGATTTTCGATTAAGCAAAAAACGCCTCCAGAGGGAACTTTTTACTCATTTTCGGGCTAGAATGGCAAACGATTATTGAATATGTATGTGAATGGAACTTTGATTTAAGGTTTTTAGAGATAAATTGAGTTTTGGTTTTTCGAGTTGAGATAAATCGCTTTTTTGGGATAAAGGAAGCATCAGCTCTGTGTCTATCACCATATTCTTCCAGCATCCCTTTTATTCTTTCTATCTGCCCTTATCCCACCTTAGTGGTGGGGTCGGTGGAACACATATTTTAAGCATTTAGCAGAGAGGATTTGACTTATTTTTTACGACCGGCTGCCTGCTTGACATCAACCCCTCTTTAGAGCTCCAGTCACAGAAAAATTATGTTAGAAAAATACTACCGACTTCGGAATCGAACCCCGGACTTCCTGATCCACACCCTTTATACGCTGCCACTAGACCAACGAGGCGCCCATTCCACCATCCCTTATTCCACTTAAATGTAGGGTCAGTATAACATTTTTTTTTAAATTATGGAGCTTAGTTTTTTTTAACTGCTGCAAAACCTTTGACTAACCTAACCCGGTAACAGAGGTGGCCCGCCCGTGCCCAGCAGTGACAGTAGTATTACACGTATATTATTTTTGAACGAAAATAACGTAGAATGAAACTCTGAAACCAATTTGCAGAGCACACAACTTTCAATATAACAAGATAGGGCGAAACTTCAGTGAATCTGAAATCCCTGGCTTAGAACTATCAAACTTTCTTGTTTTTATGACATCGGCTCGATAAAAGCGGTATAGCAGTGATAATATTCTGGATCCAAATATCTACCCTTATCATACCTAAAATGTGAGATATTTTTTTTTATAGCAGAGTTTGGCAAACGAGCAGATGGGTCACCTGATGGTAAGTGATCTCCACTGCTCATAGACAACCAAGACACAAAAAGAATCATGGGTGCGTTGCTAACCTAAAAGGAGGAAATGGAAGGGGAGAGGAAAGGAATTGGGAAAGGGAGGAGAGGAAATGGGCCACCGGAAATCTCACTCACCGAACGAAACGCGACAGCAAGCTGCCACTTTACGTCGGTTTTCTGTGAGACAGTGGTATCTAACCGGTCGAGCTGGCCCATTCGTGCTGTAGACATTACTGTCTATACAGCGTGGCTCTACCACTCACAAAATTTAGCACACGTTTTTCGACCATGTTGCAGAAAATATTTGGCTTAGTTTTTACCTCCGGCTTGAGAAGGATCCAGTCCCGGGTAATTGTTAGAAATACGCCAGCTGGACCTTGGAATCGAACCCAGAACATCCCAGTTGTCAGTTTTTATAAGTAACGGTCTAAATTCCAAGCCAAGCAATATACATAAGCTTTGTTAAAAAGCTTTCACAATGTTCTGTTTTTTCTTCATGCCTTTATCCCACGTTAATGTGGGGTCAGCGCACTACACTTTTTCAAGCATGTTGAAATTATTTGGCTTAGTTCTTACGGCCGGCTGCCTACCTGACGTCAACCCCCTCCAAACAAGCCATTCGCTTTGCCCGACCTGGGAATCGAACTCACGACCTCCCGGTCCACAGACCATATATGCTGCCACTAGACCAAGGAGGCGACTAACTTTCAAAATATGTATAAGCTAAATATATGTTCGGGCTCTGGAAGTTGTTAGGCCGAGTCTCGCAGTTTCTGATACCCACGACATAGGACTCTTATTTTACTATAGGGTCAGAAATTTGTGTGTTGTATGTTATTTAATGGAAACAGGCTTTTTTTGGTGAGTTTCTTTTAATAATTGTTTGTTTGGTCTAAATCCCAACTGCCCCTTCTGATCCCTATAAGCTCCCTCTAAGTTCTTTTGATCTCTAGGATTTTTAAGGGCGGAGGAGTCCTAGTCCCAGTCGTTTGCTGGTTGCTGGTTTTAAAGAAATGAATATCTATATTCGAAATATCATCTCCTTAGACTGCCTCGGTGGCGTGGTGGTATTTCGGTACGACTACGGTTCAGAGGTCTCGGGTTCGATCCCCGGGTCGGGCAAAGTGATATTGGATTTTTCCATATCAGCCCGGAGTCTGGAATTTGTGCCCGATATGGCGATAGGCTCGCCCCCTATCACATCTGGGACGGAACTAAGCTCGGCGAAATGTGGGTGTTCTAGTTCGCTAGTGCGCCTCTGCCTACCCCTTCGGGGATACAGGCGTGAGCTTATGTTATCTTATGTTATGTTATGTTATGTTATGTTATCTCATTAGTCCAAACTGAACTTTTGAGTGGTAGAGCCACGTTGTAGACAGTAACGTCTACAACACGAATGGGCCACTGTCTCACAGAAAACCGACGTAAAGTAGCATCTTGCTGTCGCGTTTCGTTCGGTGAGTGAGATTTCCGGTGGCCCATTTCCATCCCTCCCTTTCCCAATTTTCCCTCCCCGTCCATTCTCTCCTTTTAGGGTTGGCAACGCACTCATGATTCTTTTTGTGTCTAGGGTGTCTATGGGCGGTGGAGATCACTTTCCATCAGGTGACCCATCTGCTCGTTTGCCAGTCTCTACTATAAAAAAAAACTCCAGATCGTCTTCAACTAAAGCGCCTGTAACGTACGGAATGGAAAACCTAAATTATAGATTCCATTTTGCCATTTGGCTCCGGAACCTTAAAATTTCGTTAAGCCACATGAAAAGTCCCAAATTACGATCCAAAGAGAACAAGTATCCTTAATTTCAATATTTTCGCCTCCGGTTAAAATTCACGGGTCTCTAATATATGCGTCGTAAATAAAGTCGCGAACGGCCGAAACCTATTTGGAGTTGGTCCAAATATGAATAAATACTACTGGAATATGCTAAATAGTGCTAGTTATCACCAACGTGGACATGTTTGTGGTGTTTCGAGCTTCGTGTTAACTCGGTTTAGTTCGTTTTTGTTCGGTAAGTGCTTGCCTTACCCCCAGTCTCTTCATCAAAAGTCAAAATTATGTGTAAAAGCCTCGGCTAAACTTAATTATTTAATCTTTTATCGCTAATTTTGCCTCGAATCATTGAACTATAATTGGATTAGGTACAAGTATCTAACCATATATTACGCTTCCAACAGGTCGATCTGGAAATCTTTGGGGGAAGCCTATGTTCAGCAGTGGACGTCCTATGGCTGATGATGATGATGATGATGATGATGATCTAATGACTAAAATAATATATTCCGTCTACTTTAGCTCAGGGCGACTTACAGCGCTATTACTAATCTAGAGTTAAACTAGAGTCGAATTATCCTGCAGCTCACTTTTAAGTCAAGAATTGAGATAAATAGATATTTATCGCGGAGCTACAGTGGCCCTTAAAACTAAGTTGTTTTCACGATGTTTGTTAACTTATCATGATATGTAGTATCTAGTACGTTAATTAATATACTGAAGATATGGTTGTTGCGACGACCTCATATTACAGCGGGAAAAAGGCAGGTGGAAAAATATCAATTTCATATATGTATAAACCCATTTTCTACCACTACTTTAACAAACATTCATAACAATACATTATTTCTAGTTTTTATATCTTGTAACTATAGTTTCTTTCTGTCTCATGTGAATTACAGCGATATTTGTTTTACTCTTGAAAAACATTGATTCAACTGTTTGTGTCTGGGATTTGTAATATAATTTATTTTAGTAATATGAGCATGTTTATTCTGCCTCTAAATATGATATTGTGATCCTGTGCGACGTTATGAAAGTTAATTTAAAATGTTTGTGGAATAATATTGCAAAGTTATAAGTACGTGACCTTCAAAGATCGATATTTTGTTATTGGAATTGAATGACGAGAAGCACTTCGGTCGTATGACTACCAAAACAGTAGTAACACCACCCGCAATTGCAAAACTAAGCAGTGAGTGGCACTTCGCTCTACACCCTGAGACATTGGATGTTGATGAGACCTTGGATGTTGAAGATGTCGTAAGAGTAATTTTTTGGAGACCTAAATTCAATCGTACTATTCTAATACCCATGACAAGACTAGTTTGAAGTCAGTACTATGTATGTCTCGGGTTCAATCTCTGGGTCGAGTAACTGATTTTGTGAGTGGTGGAGCCACGCTGTAGACAACGTAACGTCTACAGCACAAATGGCCCAGCTTGACCGGCTTGATTTCACTGTCTCCCAGAAATCCGATAGAATAAAGAATAATAGCGATAGGCTCGCCTCTATCACATCTGGGACGGAAATAAGCTCGGCGTAATGTAGGTGTACTAGTTCTCTAGTTCGCCTCTGCCTGGCATGAGCTTATGTGATATTATAGACTCAAATAAATAAAATCACATAAACGTGTAAGAACAAAGTTCCTTTTAACATGATCATAAAATATCGCATGCATAATATAGTGTATGTAATATTTATGAGTCACGAACTTGCATGCAAACTAACAAGTAAGTTTAGTGAACGCTTTATACTGTCCAGGAAAATATTCTGGAACCTTCGTATGTCATGAATAAAATCCCCAACAAACAGATTACGGCCTTGTCCGATAATGTTTTGGATGTGACGTCGTTCGAACTATATCTTTTATTGCAGAGACTGGCAAACGAGGAAATAGGTCACCTGATGGTAAGTGATCTCCACCGCGTATCGACACCCAAAAGAATCATGTATGCATTGACAACCTAAAAGGAGGGAAATAGGGATTGGGAAAGGGAAGGGGGAAATTGAGCCATCGGAAATCTCATTTACCAAATAAAACACGACAGCGAGCTACCACTTTACGTCGGTTTTCTGTGAGACAGTGGTATCAAAACGGTCGAGCCGACACATTCGTGCTGTAGACATGGCTTTACCGCTCAATCAATATATTTAGAACTAGCTGTTATACGCGACTTCGTTCGCATGGGTAACACATCTTTCGGACAGGAACCTACATTTTTCCGGGATAAAAAGTAGCCTATGTGCTATTCCACATTATAATCTATATCTGTGCCTTTCATCCAGATCCGTTCAGCTGTTCTGGCGTTAATGAGTAACAATCATCCATCCTGTTTTTCTTTCAGACGTAGAGGTTTCTTCACGATTTTTTCATTTACCGTTATAGTAAGCGATAATTCATAATATACACTCAGAAAAGTCAGAGGTGCATGCACTTTTTGGGGTTAGTTTCGAACCTCCGACACTTGCCTAGGTAGTCAGGACCATTCCCAACTGAGTGTTAAAAGTAACAGTAAAATTCGCTCATTATTTTTGCCATCAAAAACAGTCTTTAATATAAAATCCGAAATTAATTATTAGCCAATAACGCCGCAGTATTTTACGCGCCTGCACGAATAACCTTTTTATACGACGCGACGTTCGAAGAACAAAGGATATTTCTTCCGGAGACATTAAAACTTCGAGCGACTCCCGGGCGACTTTAACTGCTAAAGCAAGTTCGGAAGCAATGCAAACTCACTAATTGTGAAGTTTCGTTCATAAACATTGGAACATTTAATAATATCAGACCGGTATTGTTAGGGCTTAGTCCGTCGCCTCCTTGGTCTAGTGGCAGCATGTATGGGGTGTGGACTGTGGACCGGGAGGTCCTGGGTTCAATTCCTCGGCCAGGTAATGCAATTTTTCTACCTCTAATTTAATTTGCCTGGGACTGGAGGGATCCAGATATAAGGGGTCATATCATCATTTTCGACCGAGATCCCAAAAAGGAGGAGGTCCTCAATTCGTCGGTATTTTTTATGAATTTACGCGATATCTCCGCCAAATGTGGACCGATTTTCAAAATTCTTTTTGTGTTCGAAGGAGCTTATTTTAAGGGTGGTCCCATATAAATTTGGTCACGATCGGATTGGAAGTGGGTCTGTTAGGTTTTTAAACTTGTGATTATATAAAAAGTGGGTCGGGCAAAGTGATATTGTATTTTTCCATATCAGCCCGGAGTCTGGAATTTGTGCCCGATATGGCGATAAGCTCGCCCCGTATCACATCTGGGAGGGAACTAAGCTCGGCGAAATGTGGGTGTTCTAGTTCGCTAGTGCGCCTCTGCCTACCCCTTCGGGGATACAGGCGCGAGCGTATCGCCATATCGGGCACAAATTCCAGACTCCGGGCTCATATGGAAAAATCCAATATCACTTTGCCCGACCTAGGGATCGAACCCGAGACCTCTGGACGGTAGTCATACCGAAATACAACCACGCCACCAAGGCAGTCGACCTGGGAATCGATCCCAGGATCTCCCGGTCCACAATCCACATACACTGACACTAGACCAAAGAGGCGACAGCTTCACCACTCACTCTGTTACTATATTTTTTTTTTTTATAGCAGAGATTGGCAAACGAGCAGATGGATCACCTGATGGTAAGTGATCTCCACGGCCCATAGACACCCAAGACAAAAATAATCATGGGTGCGTTGCCAACCTAAAAGGAGGAAATGGAAATGGAGGGAAGGGGATTGGGAAAGGGAGTGGGGAGATGGGCCACCGGAAATCTCACTCACCGAACGAAACGCGACAGCAAGCTGCCACTTTACGTCGGTTTCCTGTGAGACAGTGGTATCTAACCGGTCGAGCCGGCCCATTCGTGCTATAGACGTTATTGTCTACAGCGTGGCTCTACCACTTATAAAAATCTAAACATGCCCTATTAAACCAGAAACCAAATTCGTAGTTATAACTTTTCTAAGCCCGGAGCGATAGAAACTTGATCATTTTCCTTTTAAAACTTCTGAAAGGCGCAATCTTAAAAAAACAAACTCATTAAAGCTAAAGAGGCTGATCCTCTCATTTCACGTTACGGTGCGCAGCCAAAATCCTTCGCAGGTTTTATTTTACAATAATTTCGTACAAATATAGGAATGGGATTCTTTGTATGTTATACTTGGAGCGTAAACATAAAAAACATAAGCTCACGCCTGTATCCCCGAAGGGGTAGGCAGAGGTGCACTAGCAAACTAGAACACCCACATTTCGCCGAGCTTAGTTACGTCCCAGATGTGATAGGGGGGCGCCTATCGACATATCGGGCACAAATTCCAGACTCCGGGCTGATACGGAAAAATTAAATATCACTTTGTCCGACCCGGGGATCGAACCCGAGACCTCAGGGCCACAGCAGTACCGCGCACGCAATACCACCACGCCGCCGAGGGTCTTTTTTTCAAACAAATGTAGGGTTTGATTTATCTATAGGGTTTATTAAGCAAATAAATCAAATTTCACTTTGCCCGGCCCAGGAACCGAACCCGAGACTCTGGACAGCAATACAATTGCGCTACCAAGGCAGTCTAACCCTTTCTTTCTATCTGCCCTTATCCAACCTTAACGTGGGGTCGGCGCAACACACTTTTTCAAGTATGTTGCAGAAAGGATTTGGTTTAGTTTTTACGACCCGCTGCCTGCCTGACGTCATTCCCTATGAGGAATTCAGTCCCAGCCAAATTAAATTTGAAAATTCGCTTTGCCGGACCTAACCAAGGACCTCTCGGTTCACAGCCCACATATAAATAAATAAATACACCCAATAAAGTCCCATCACGTAGTCCTCGCCCCACACTAGGTATAACCTGTATCATGGGTATCAGAAACTATGAGAGACTTTCGGTCTCACAACACCCAGACTTGAAACAAATATCTGTGGGCACACAAACATTTGTCTCAATGTGGAAATCGAACCCGCGGCCTCACTCTTCACTGCCGGCTACTCGCCCGCTACTCCACGGACGCTGTCATATGTGGACTAAGAAAGCGATTAAGTTAGAGGCAGTCTAACACTGATTAATTTTATGCGGAATAACGTAAACACTTGAGTAATAAAATGCATTATAAAAGTTGTTTCAAAGAATTCATTCAATAGGTTTTATGTTTTCCACTCGAGTTCCTTCTTTCTTTTATTGTTGGGGACGTGAAAAAATTACTTTTCCCCAAGCCATTTCACTCTATCTTCCTATATTTGCAAGATTACTGGCAGGTTTTTTGGGTTCTTTATTCCTAGGTCTTATAATAGTGTGAAAACAGATCTTTTGTATGTGGATAAAGGATAGATAGTGAAAGATCGCGTTATTAATAATTTGAGTGGTAGAGCCACGCTGTAGACAGTAACGTTTATAGCACGAATGGGCCGGCTCGACCGGTTAGATACCACTGTCTCATAGAAAACCGATGTAAATTAGCAGCTTGCTGTCATGTTTTATTCGGTGAGTGAGATTTCCGGTGGCCCATTTCCCCCCTCCCTTTCCCAAACCCTTTTCCCTCTCCTTCCATTTCACCCATGATTCTTTTTGTGTCTTGGATGTCTATGGGCGGTGAAGATCACTTACCATCCGGTGACCCATCTGCTCTTTTGCCAATCACTGCTAAAAAAGGAATGGACCAGAAGAGGGCCTCCAACGCGATCATATATGGATCAAATAAGCGATCTCTTGCGTAAAGGACAAGTTCGGAGTACTCTCAACCGGCGGAAATGTATGAAACGATGCATGAATGTGGACGAGGCAAAAGAGGTGTGTCAAGATCGTAGCTTGTGGCGCTCAATTGTCTCTGCCAACCCTAATGGGATGCAGGCGTGAGTGTGTATGTATGGGAATGTACTTAGGCCAATCGTGAGTTCCAGGGTTCAATCCTCAGGTCAGGTAAACACTTTGTGTTTGTATGTTCAATTTTAAATTGGCCAGGGTTGAAGGTGCTCGTTGCTGTTGCTTGCTTACCGCTAAGAGAGGTTGCTGATCGTAAAAAGTAAGCTGATTACTTTCGACCATACGCTTGAAAAAGTTTGTTGCGTAGACCCTAAATTGAAGTTTAAGGGGCAGGTGGAAAGAAAGAAAGTTGCTTGCTGTTGCATTTAGACTGATGAGTGGGAGGTCCAAATCCATATTCACTTTATGTTAAATTTTAAACACCATCCATATTTTTTTTGGTATTATGGGTGTCTTTGTGGAGATCAATTGCCATCAGGTGACTCAACTGCTCGTTTTCCAGTCTGTCATAAATAGTTTTATTATTCAACAGCCTTATTGGCGCAATGGGTGAGTAGCCAGCTATGAAGAGGCCGCCGGTTAGATTCCCGCACCGAGACAAATGTTTGTATGACCTACAAATATTTGTTTCGGGTCTGAGTGTTGTGAGACCGAAAATCTCTCGTAGTTCCTGATACTCACGATACAAGACTCGTATATTACTGTGGGGTCAGGACAGGACTATTTATGTGACTGTTGGGTGTTATTTTTTTTATAGCAGAGACTGGCAAACGTGCACATGGGTCACCTGATGTTAAGTGATCTCCACCGCCCATAGACATCCGAGACTCAAAAAGAAACATTGGTGCGTTGCCAACCTAAAAGGCTGAAATGGAAGGGGAGGGAAAAGGGATTGGGAAAGGGAGGTGGAATTGGCCTACCGGAAATCTCACTCACCGAACGAAATGCGACAGCGAGTTGCCACTTTACGTCGGTTTTCTGTGAGACAGTGGTATCAAACCGGTCGAGCCGGTCTATTCGTTCTGTAGACGTAATTGTCTACAGCGTGGCTCTACCACTCAAAAGAAATATTTATTTAGAAACCCTTTCCTTGTTACAGATGCATCTAGATGAACAGTCGGAATCAAACCTGGACGCATATGACGAATGGATGAGGCGCGGCTGAACCATGGATCGGTGGGGGGAGGCGCCAACTATGACCGTCGTCAGCTACCGATTGAAGATTGGGCTTGTGGTCATCTTCATTATGGTGCTGGGGTTCTTCAATGAGAGTCAAGGTAGGATATTTAATGTTTTCTATCAGATACAAATAGTATATTTTTGAAAAAACAAGTGACCTAGTGACAGCCTCCGTGGCGCAGCGGGCGAGTAGCCGGCTGTGAAGCGAGAGGCCGCGGGTTCGATTCCCGCACCGAGACAAATGTCTGTGTGGCTCATAGATATTTGTTTCGGGTCTGGGTGTTGTGAGACCGAAAGTCTCTCGTAGTTTCTGATACCCACGACACAAGACTCGATCTTAGTGTGGGATCAGGACTATGTATGTGACTGTTGGGTGTTATTTATTTATTTAATGTTTTTTATACAAATACTACAAATAGTTTATTTTTGCAAAACTAGTGGTACATGAGTAGGGCAGACTGTGGTAATGCTTAGTGGAAAACCGTGAGGCAGCCCAGTCACCCCTCCGACATCGTTCCGTGCAATGCGTTCCATCCTAGATCTACTAGGGGGCGAGCCTATCGCCATATCGGGCACAAATTCCAGACTCCAGGCTGATATGGAAAAATCCAATATCACTTTGCCCGACCCGGGGATCGAACCCGACACCTCAGGACTGTAGTCGTAGCGAAATACAACCACGCCACCGAGGCAGTCGGTGGTAACTTTTCTTTCTACCTGCCCTTATCCCACCTTAGTGTGGGTCGGCGCAACACATTTTTTTCACGCATATTGCAGAAAAGGTTTGGCTTCGTTTTTACGACCGGTCACCTGCCTGACGTCAATCCCCTCCGAGGGATCCAGTCCCGGGCAAATTAAATTAGAAAATTTGCTTTGCAGTCGCTGGTAAAAATAAAGTAACTTAACATAACATAAGCTCATGCCTGTATCCCCGAAAGGGTAGGCAGAGGCGCACTAGCGAACTAGAACACCCACATTTCGCCGAGCTTAGTTCCGTCCCAGATGTGATAGGGGGCGAGCCTATCGCCATATCGGGCACAAATTCCAGACTCCGGGCTGATATGGAAAAATCCAATATCACTGCCCGACCCGGGGATCGAACCCGAGACCTCAGAACCGTAGTCGTACCGAAATACCACCACGCCACCGAGGCAGTCAAGTAACAAGTAAAATTTATTCCGAAAATACTACAACAAAGACGCAAGAACCACAAATTTAGTTATATTTAAAGTAGGCACACCTCCAACAAAGAACTAAGATTTACAAAGCCGCATTGCCGCGAACTAAACCCAAACACGCCGCAAGATAAGCGAGGCCGCCGAAAATACGCCCACGTATGAACGAGAGGCATTAGGACTTGTTATTCAGTTTATAAGGGTGTTATTGGAAGAAAATGTTTTGCTACCTACCCCTATTTCACTTCAATAGGGGTCAAATTATCTTATGTAAGTTATAGAAAAGAAGAAAGAAAGAAGAAAGAAATAAACTTTATTCAGCCAATGTCTCAGGCTACAATAAGTGGGAGAACAAAAAAAACAAAATATGTAACACTAAGAGGTAACAAATTTCCTCCTTCGCCTCCTTGGTCTAGTGGCAGCATGTATGGGCTGTGGGCCGGGGGTTCTGGGTTTGATTCCCAGGTCGGGCAAAGCAAATTTTCTAGTTTAATTTGCCCGTGACTGGATTACTCTAAGGGGTTGACGTCAGGCAGGCGGCTGGTCGTAAAAACTAAGCCAAATCCTATCTGCAACATACTTGAAAAAGTCTGTTGCGCCGACCCCACATTAAGGTGGGATCGACCTGTTGGAAGCGGCCTGCATCCAGCGACTTCCTACGACTTCGACTTTTACGCAAATGTTATACATTCATCATCATCATCATCATCAGCCATAGGACGTCCACTGCTGAACATAGGCCTCCCCCAAAGATTTCCAGATCGACCTGTTGGAAGCGGCCTGCATCCAGCGACTTCCTGCGACCTTTATCATGTTATACATTAAATAAAACTATTGTTATGGACTCTTTTTAAAAGGGTCAGGCCCGTGACCACGAAGACTGCAAAACCTTCGAAACGTCGGGCATAAAAATTAAAACAAATCGTGATAGAATCCGTAAAAATAGTTTTATTTCGAGGTCTCTAGTAGTAATAGCCTCTGCGATAAACCGCGGCCAGACAGACAAACTGACTGACGGACGGACAAATCGAAATTATAAGGGTTCCTTTTTTGCCATTTTATTTCAGAACCCTAAAAAACCAGCACCCATAGTTCCAGCCCCACACTAGGAGACGAGTTTTGTATCGTGGGTATCAGCTAAGAGAGACTTTCGGTCCTACAACACCCAGACCGGAAAAATATATCTGTGGGCCACACAAACATTTGTCTTTGTGCGGGAATCGAAGCCGCGGCCTCTCGCTTCGCAGCTGGCTGTTTTAGAAACAGCAAATACGCAAAGTGGCAGCTTTCTGTCCCGTTTCTTTCGGTGAGTGAGATGGTGGGTCATTTCCCCCGCCCTTTCCCAATCCCTTTTCCCTCCCCTCCATCCTCCGGCAACGCAACTATGTTTCTTTTTGTGTCTTAGTGGTTATGGAAAGTTCTCGAGTGGAAACCACGTACCGGCAAGCGCAGCGTAGGACGTCCACCTACAAGGTGGACCGACGATCTGATAAAGGTCGCAGGAAGTCGCTGGATGCAGGCCGCTTGCAACAGGTCGATGTGGAAATCTTTGGGGAACGCCTATGTTCAGCAGTGGACGTCCTATGGCTGATGATGATGATGATGATGATGGTTATGGACGGTAGAGATCACTTACATACCATCCGGTGACCTATATGCTTGTTTGCCAGTGCTATAAAAAAGTACCTTTTTTTTTCGCGGGGAAAACGATTTATCGCTACCAATCCACTCCGGGGGAAAGTGAATAGGTTATGTTGGACTCGTCGGTCTTACGACCCGGTATGCCATATCTAACTACACACATCATCACACACATAGTGAAGACCAAGGTAATAGCCCCGGTAATACCGGCTATTGATCCGGATAAAACTGCTTATAATACTTTTCCTAAAATAAAAAGAAAACTATTCAATTTTAACTGGTTATGAAAGATCCAATCTATAAGATGTGAAATATAAGATCTTTCCATTTAACTACGATCCTTCAAAAGCTCTTTAAAACATCAGCTTTCACTATAATTCCGTTAGGAAACCTTTAAGCTCTCAACCATTTTCAACGGAGATGCAAAAGCTTTCGAAGCGCCACATTGCTTAAAGGAATCTTCTATCTTAAATGTTTACTGTTGTTATTCAAAGAATTAACTCTTATACTTAGCTTATTGGAAAAGAACTGACAGTGTCTAGAGAATCTGAGTCTAATATATTTTTAATACATAAAGTTTAATTGAACGCTACACTGTAGACAGTTACGTCTAAAGTACGAAAGGTCCGGCTCGCCCGGTTTGATACCACTGACTCACACAAAAACCGAAGTGAAGTGGCAGCTTGCTGTCGTGTTTCGCTCGGTGAGTAAGATTTCCTGTGGCCCAATTCTCCCCTTCCTTTTCCAATCCCTTTTCCCTCCCTTTCCATTCCCTCCATTTAGGTTGCCAACGTACCCATGATTCTTTTGTATCTTGAGTGTCTATGGGCAGTGGAGATCACTTACTGTTAGGTGACCCATCTGCTCGTTTGCCAGTCTATGCATTAAAAATCGTCATATCAGACACAAATTGCAGACTCCGGGCTGTTAATTTTTCATTAATTCAATATCTCTTTAGCCGGGGATCAAACCTGAGACCTCAGGACAACAGTCGTACCGCGCACGCAATACCATATATCACCACGGCACGGAGGCAGTCTATTGAAACCTATTAAAAAACCATTTAATACTTCACTTTGTAGCTTTAAAAACTATCAGAGCAGTAAAAATAACAGAATTTCAAACGACAAAGCTAATTAGCTAAAAACATTAAAATACCCACTTATTTTTAATAGCGCTGAAGATTTTAATCAGCAAATAAAAGCAATTTCTCAAAAGGGAAACGGAAGGCAAAAACACGGATGCAATGTGTCAGGACAACGAAAGGGGAACTTCGGGACAGTTTTACAGTTGCCGGCGGGGTTGGATCGAATGAAACATGCATGTCAGAAGTTGTAAACTGACATTTGAAGAAGTTATTTATAGGGTTTCTTTTAGAATTTTTTTAATCGACTACTAACAATAAGAAAGTTATGATTTCTTAGGATTATATAGATTCTTATTTTTTTTTTATAGCAGAGATTGGCAAACGAGCCGATGGGTCACCTGATGGTAAGTGATCTCCACCGCCCATAGACACCCAAGACACAAAAAGAATCATGGGTGCGCGCCAACCTAAAAGTAGGGAATGGAAGGGGAGGGAAAAGGATTAGGAAAGGGAGTGGGGAAATGGGCCACCGGAAATCTCACTGACCGAATGAAACGCGACAGCAAGCTGCCACTTTACGTCGGTTTTCTGTGAGACAGTGGTATCTAACCGGTCGAGCCGTACCATTCGTGCCATAGACGCTTAAATACAGTTATTATTGATACGAACTTTATGAAATATTCTATATACAGACGAAGTAAGAACCTCCTTATGCTGAAATCTGTATAAATACATCATACCTTAGCTCAACTCAATAAAGCTGATTAATCCACAAATTGTCGATCACGACTCACGAGTCTTCATGACAAAGCGATTAAAGCCTATATCGGTAACAAGGCGCCTATTAATTTTCGCCGAGTGTTCATACACTCTTCAAACAACTTTTGCTTAATTAGGATTATAAGAGGCCTACGTCTTACATGATTTGGCAATTTTAATGTTAATTAGAAGTTATATATCTATTGATATTGACTGCTTCGGTGGCGTGGTGGTATTTCGGTACGACTACGGTTCTGAGGTCTCGGGTTCGATCCCCGGGTCGGGTAAAGTGAATTTGGATTTTTCCCTATCAGCCCGGAGTCTGGAATTTGTGCCCGATATGGCGATAGGCTCGCCGCTATCACATCTGCGACGGAACTAAGCTCGACGAAATGTCGATGTTCTAGTTCGCTAGTGCACCTCTGCCTACCCCTTTGGGAATACAGGCGTGAGCTTATGTTATGTGTTATTATGCGATGTCAGGCGATTTCATATTAATGCTAGATTGCCTTGGTGGAATTTTGTGCGCGGTACAACTAAGATAAAGCCCATAAGTCGTGAAACATTAAGTTTCTACTGAAGAAAATTGAAGTCTAGATACGGATAGATAAGATCAAACAACTGGATCTTAGATTGTCTTAGCAAGTGCATTACCCGTAGTTCGGAACTATGCGGTGTGCCTGTGTACCTAGATTAACGAACTTTTAACTAGAGTTCTCAGTTAAGTGAGAAGCTTTATAACTTGTTAATTTCATTTTAGTGTTAAACAAAGAGATTTAACATTACTAGCTGTAGAGGGGGTATCAAGCAAGTTTCCATACGATTTTTTTTTATTTCAGACGTCAGTATCTAGCACTTATTATAATACCAGGGCGTTTATCCCAATTTACATCCAAGAATGTTCTCTGAATATTTAAGAATCACGTAAGACAATTTTAACATTATTATGTAGGAAAACATCGTGAGGAAACCTGCATACCCGAGAATTTCTCCACAAGAATTTCGAAGGTATGTGAAGTCTACCAACCCGCATTAGGCCAGCGTGGTAGACTAAGGCCTAACCCGTCTCATTAGTAGAGGAGGCCCGTGCCCAGCAGTGGGACAGTAATATTACAGGGCTAATATTATATATTATTGTTATTATGTATTATTAATATTGAATATTTTACGATAGCTAGCTTTTTTTATTTAACAGTCACATTTTATTTCTTTTGCACCTACTTCATTTATCTCTGCACCACCTTAAGGTCGACAGGTAGAGAATGCCTTAGGCATTATGTCCGCCTTTATACATGATGTATAAAAGTGTAAATAAATCAATTTTACTATCTTAACATTATCACGTTTGTCGAGCCGTTGCTGTAGTTATTGCTGTAGACTTTACTGTCTTCAGCATCGCTTTGCAACTCTTGTTTGTCATATTGGTCTAGTGGTTACCTTTTTGGTCTGTGAATCGCCAAGTTTTAGGTTCAATTCCGAGGTCAGGCAGGGTGTTTCCAATCCGATTTGTTTGAGACTGGACCCCAGAAGGGGATTAACATCCGGCTGCCTGTGTAAAAACTAAACCAAATTGTTCTTCTTTTAAAATAAATGGAAACCAAATCCTCAAAAATGTTTGAAAAAGTGAATTTTGAAACCCCACATTGAAGTGGCATAAAGGCTGGTAGAAAAAACTATCATGATACAAAAAAACACCTTTAAAAGTCTCATAAAACCTTAATATTATACACGTGAACCCATGTCAAAGTTCGTTGTTAAATTAACTTTTATAATAGATCCCTGATGGCCTGTGTTCCTGGCTAAGGGGCGGTTGTAGGTAATTTAATTGTCCGCGTTAATTCTAGTGTGAGGAGCGGATAGCCGCCGACTTGGTTATCTGATATCGAGGTAATTGGTCCCTATGTATTGTATGACTGCCTCGATGGCGTAGTGGTGTTTCGGTACGACTTCCATTCAGGTTCGATCCCCGGAGTCGGGCATTATATTGGATTTTTCCATATCAGCCCGGAGTCTGGAATTTGTGCCCGATATGGCGATAGGCTCGCCCCCTATCACATCTGGGACTTAACTAAGCTCGGCGAAATGTGGGTGTATTAGTTCGCTAGTGCGCCTCTGCCTACCCCTTCGGGGATACAGGCGTGAGCTTATGTATTTAAAACCTTAATATTATATACGTGAACCCATGTCAAAATTCGTTGTTAAATTAACTTTTATAATAGATCCCTGATGGCCTGTGTTCCTGGCTAACGGGCGGTTGTAGGTAATTTAATTGTCCGCGTTAATTCTAGTGTGAGGAGCGGATAGCCGCCGACTTGGTTATCTGATATCGAGGTAATTGGTCCCTATGTATTGTATGACTGCCTCGATGGCGTAGTGGTGTTTCGGTACGACTTCCATTCAGGTTCGATCCCCGGAGTCGGGCATTATATTGGATTTTTCCATATCAGCCCGGAGTCTGGAATTTGTGCCCGATATGGCGATAGGCTCGCCCCCTATCACATCTGGGACTTAACTAAGCTCGGCGAAATGTGGGTGTATTAGTTCGCTAGTGCGCCTCTGCCTACCCCTTCGGGGATACAGGCGTGAGCTTATGTATTTAAAACCTTAATATTATATACGTGAACCCATGTCAAAATTCGTTGTTAAATTAACTTTTATAATAGATCCCTGATGGCCTGTGTTCCTGGCTAACGGGCGGTTGTAGGTAATTTAATTGTCCGCGTTAATTCTAGTGTGAGGAGCGGATAGCCGCCGACTTGGTTATCTGATATCGAGGTAATTGGTCCCTATGTATTGTATGACTGCCTCGGTGGCGTAGTGGTGTTTCGGCACGACTTCCGTTTAGGTTCTATCCCCGGAGTCGGGCATAGTGATATTGGATTTTTTAATATCACCCCGGAGTCTGGAATTGGTGCCCGATATGGCGATATGCTCGTCCCCTATCACATCTGGGACGGAACTAAGCTCGGCGAAATGTGGGTGTTCTAGTTCGCTAGTGCGCCTCTGCCTACCCCTTCGGGGATACAGACATAAGCTTTATGTATATAAAACCTTAATATTATACACATGAACCCATGTCAAAGTACATTGTTAAATTAACTTTTATAATAGATCTCTGATGGCCTGTGTTCCTGGCTAACGGGCGGTTGTAGGTAATTTAATTGTCCGCGTTAATTCTAGTGTGAGGAGCGGATAGCCGCCGACTTGGTTATCTGATATCGAGGTAATTGGTCCCTATGTATTGTATGACTGCCTCGGTGGCGTAGTTGTGTTCGGTACGACTACGGTTCTGAGGTCTCGGGTTCGATCCCCGGGTCGGGCAAAGTGATATTGGATTTTTCCATATCACCCCGGAGTCTGGAATTTGTGCCCGATATGGCGATATGCTCGCCCCCTATCACATCTGGGACGTAACTAAGCTCGGCGAAATGTGGGTGTATTAGTTCGCTAGTGCGCCTCTGCCTACCCCTTCGGGGATACAGGCGTGAGCTTATGTGTGTGTGTGTTCCCTATGTACTCGTACCTATACAGTTGTGTGACTGACTTATTGAGTGATTAACATGTATACTAATATTTTCCATTAGACGGAGTAAACTGACACATCGAAATGTCACTTTACAGAATAATGTGCCTAACTTCCGAAACATAGTGATGGATCTAATCCAATTTTTATAATTCATAGAAACATTAACTCGGCAATGGTTTGGGAAATTCGAATATCATTGCAAATTTTAGAAATTTTGGCAAGTAATCATAATAGATAACGAAATAATAACTATGAAAATTACAAGTATTGCTTACCTATAGAGTAAAGGTGCAAAAAGCATTAATTTGAGAAAAAATGCGTTCTGCAGATTCATAGTTTTTATAAGTTTAAATCGTCAATTCCAGTAGACATTCTGTATCTAATCTAAGCATGCAGCAATTTAGAGGTACTATTACTATAATCTAATAGATATGCAATAATAAACACACATAGTGTAGGAATTACGATTTTTAGTTGGACTTTAGATTATGAAAGAATGAACACATTTGCTGTATTGAAAAGATTAAATAATCTTGATCTTTTTACCGCAGCACTATTTATGATATCAGCCTTCTAATATTACTATCCCACTGTTGGGCACGGGCCTCCTCTACTAATGAGAGGGGTTAGGCCTTAGTCTACCACGCTAGCCTAATGCGGGTTGGTAGACTTCACATACTTTCGACATTCTTGTGGAGAAATTCTCGAGTATGCAGGTTTCCTCGCGATTTTTTTCTTTCACCGTTATAGCAAGCGATAATTCGCAAAGTAAACATACTTAATATAAAAAAGTCTGCTATGCTCTGTTTTAGGGTTGGTCTCGAACCTCCGACTCTCGTCCTGTCAGTCCGTACCATTTACGACTGAGCTATCACTTTGCAGCTCTATTTAAAGTTGATAAAAAAGTGGCAACATACGAAATGTCATTTTACTCCATCCAATGAAAAATCCGACTCTAGAAACAAACAAAGCTCTTTGGTTGTAAGTGGCTGAGACTTATAAGTTTTAGATTACCAGATGACCTAGTTTTTTTCAGCGCGGTATGACTAACATCTTGAGGTCTCAGGTTTGATCCCCGGGTCGGGCAAAGTGACATTGGGATTTTCTATCCACTATCAGCCCGGAGTTTGAGATTTGTTTCCGAATGATGATAGGTTCGCCCCTTACCACATATGGGACGGAAATGTGTTCGGCGAAATGTGGGCTTTTACTTCTATAGTTCGCCTATGCTTACCCTTTTGGGGATGCAGGCGTGAGTTTAAATATGATATTCTAAATTCACTGCACTAATGACTGCATATTCAGCGCTTTTCTGAACCAACTAGCAAAGTCATAGTCTGACTATTTCAGCATTATTCGGGCACAATATTAACTAATTAGGATTTAATTTGTCAAGCTATGTATAATGCTCAGGTCAGCTGGCACAAACTGATTTCTAATCACAAAATGGCGGGCTAAAATATATTACAGACTAGCGGTTGTCGGCGACTTCGTTTGCGCAGAAATTAATTAACAAATCTATGCCACGGAAACGTTTTTCCGAGATAAAACCTAGCCTTTATGCTACTCAAGACTATAATCTATCATCATCATCATCAGCTACAGGACGTCCACTGATGGACATAGGCCTCCCCCAAAGATTTTCAGATCGACCTGTTGGAAGCGGTCTGCATCTATAATCTTTCACTGTGCTAAACACCCAGATTTGTTTAGCCGTTTTGGCGTAAAACTATTTTTACGGATTCTATCACGATTTGGTTTTAATTTTATGCAGACATTTCGAAAGCTTTGCATCCTTTGTGGTCACGGGTCGGACTCTCAGTCCGTCATGTCGTCAGTCGGGTATAAAAATTAAAACCAAATCGTGATAGAATCAAAGACATCTATGTATACTACTAGACTGGCTGTTCGGTACATAGAATGTGCGCACTAAGTCTCGGTTAATCGACCTCAACTCACTATAGAAATATGCTCATTTCCTTAGCTGTGAAACGTCAAACACTCGCCGTCATGTGCCACAACTTTACTTCGAAACAGCTTGTCTAGTAAATACATAAAATTCTTTGGATAGAATCCGTAAAAATAGTTTGTTCGCGTAAACCTAAGAAATCATTACGTTTTGGTGCAATTGAGAAACAAATATCCATCCATCCAAACTTTCGCATTTATCCGAACTAGCTGTTGCTCGTGACTTTGTTGAAAATTATTTTTATAATTGGTTCGGTAGTTTTTGAGTCTATACATTACAAATAGAAATACAAAAAAATGACCCTTCCGAAGAGGCTTGATGTCAGTCAGGCGGTGGTAGAAGCCGAATCCTTACTGCAACAAACTAGAAAATATTTTCTGTGCCGCAATGGCGCAGGTAGAATTTTCACAAGGGAAGCCGCTATTAGTGTTTCTTTCCCTTAAGGCTTACTTATTCCCAAAAAAACGAAAAAGGTAAGCCGGTAGGATTTTTTATAGCAGAGATTGGCAAACGAGCAGATGGGTCAGCTGATGGTAAGTGATCTCCACCGCCCATAGATACCCAAGACACAAAAAGAATCATGTGTGTGTTGCCAACCTAACAGGAGGGAATGGAAGGGGAGGGAAAAGGGATTTGGAAAGGGAATGGGGAAACGGGCCACCGGAAATCTCAATCACCGAACGAAACGCGACAGCAAGCTGGCACTTTACGTCGGTTTTCTGTGATACAGTGGTATGTAACCAGTCTAATTAAGTTGTATGGACTTTTTGCCACCGCTGTGCCGACCCAGCATTAAAATGGGATATACGTAGAAAAATATCTCAATTAGTGTATTTAAAAAGGGAGATTTTTAAAACAATGTCATAATTTCAGAGAACATTATGAAATTAGTACCGCCGGCACCGTCGTAAACATGGCCGCGGTAAGCTATTAAGCGTGCGTACACTATATTGTACTTACAAGCTAATTAATGACAGCGTATGTACACATAGGTTTATTTTAATAATGATGCTGGCAACTTAACGAGACTGGAAATGTAAGTAACCCTACAATGGTTGCCATGGTTTTGAAGATAAGCTTCGTAAAGGTAATAATTGGGTTAACTTAACTATTTTAGTTGATTTTATACACATATTAATATGTAATAGCAAATAAAACAAAACGAAACCCTTCTGTAAAAACTGCATCGAAATTGTTTTAAAAATGAGGCAATAATCCATATTTTTAATTCTTTCTATCCCTTTTTAACAACGTGATTGTACTGATACTCTTCTTTCCCGCAGTTTGAAGGTCACACCAAACTTCAAAGGCTTATAACTTTTTTATTTTTGAGAATATTTCAATATTTCTTTCTGGTTTATATTTTAGACGACGTAAATTTCATAAAAAAAAATATTTAAGTTAGTCAAGTACCTAATTATCTTATAAGTCACAACTGATGAATGACATTTTTGCCAAAAACAATGCATTTTATATAAATAAAAATAGATTTATGCACTTCATCTCCATATGAACTTTAGGGGACGTACCCTATTAGGTGACCTGTTCAGGGGGGAGAGGGTATCTTCAAAATACCACACTTGGTCACAGGGGAGGGGGTAGGTTTTCGTCACCTAATCAATATCATGGAAATCCCGTGCTTTTTCGAGCTATATTCAAATATGGCGCGCAGCATTTAGCACTTTTTAAAGGTGGCAACACGTCATAATATTTTGTTTTTTAACTTAAAACAAATCCTTATTGATCACGTAGGCATGTAAAAAAGCACTTATGACAAGTCAACACAAGCAAATTTTAAATTAAGATTAATATAATTTACATTATCTCGCTATAAATTTGAAGACAGGCAGGCAAGTACGGACATAATAACGATGGGATGGCTAAGATAGGGTGATAAGGATAGAAATAGAGTGTAAGGGAATGGGTTGTATAGGAATGGCATATGGCAGGAATGAAATTTTCTTCGACAACGTATAAAAATAGTAAACAATGGGTCACGTTATATGGGTAGTGGGTACGTTCCCTTACCTGTGTCAAATTTCGCATAACCGTTTGCGCAATTTTCTTAAAAAGGTGTACAAAGTTTTCGCTTCACGTATTAATAACATATCATAACATAACAAAAGCTCACGCCTATATCTCTGAAGGGGTAGGCAGAGATGCACTAGCGAACTAGTACACCCACATTTCGCCGAGCTTAGTTCCGTGTTCTTAGTTCTGGGACGGCCCAGATGTGATATCGCCATATCAGGCACAAATTCCAGACTTCGGGCTAATATAGAAAAATCACTCTGCCCGACCCGGGTATCGACCTCAGACCTCAAGACGGTAGTCGTACCGAAACCGAAAAACCACGCCACCGAGGCAGACAAATTAACAGTTGTACTATAGATTGAAAAAATCTATAAATACTTAATTTTATGCAATTGATTCAGTAGTTTAGGTTTTTGGAGCTCACAAAGCAACTAAACCGACTCACAACATCCTCCTGTTTTAGTCAGGTAAAATAAGTACGTCCCGTCCATTTCAAATTTAATTAAACAGTCGCATTCAATATTCAATATTTGGTCACATTTTGTGGCAAATGTTCAAACAATTTCAGAAGTGTTGGCGGCGCGAGTTCCCAATGTATTTGTCCAAATAATCACTTTAATTGAACAAACAGACAAATATTGTGCCCGCATTGTGTGCGGAGGGATTTTGTTATTCATGATAATGTATTGCGACAACAGCTCAGTTGGGATTGGTACGGACTGGACTGTCGAGACGAGGGTCGGAGGTTCGAGATCAACCAAAGACATATATATATTTTTTTCCCCCTTTGGTGAACTGCAGGGGTCCCTGCTAATGGGATACTGGAAACCCCTGCAGTATCTCAACCAAAGATATTCAATAGTACAGACGGGACCGAACCCGAGACCTTAGGACTTAGGAGACAAATGTTTGTATGACCCACACATTTGTTTTGGGTCTGGGTGTTGTGAGACTGAAAATCTCTCGTAGTTCTGATTTTGGGTGGTAGAGCCACGCTGTAGACAGTAACGTCTATAGCACGAATGGGCCGGCTCGACCGGTTAGATACCACTGTATCACAGAAAACCGACGTAAAGTGGCAGCTTGCTGTCGCGTTTCGTTCTGTGAGTAAGATATCCGGTGGCCCATTTCCCCCCTCCCTTTCCAATCCCTTTTCCCTCCCTACCACCACGCCACCGAGGCAGTCAGAGAGTAATATTAAATATCTTTGAGATTAACCCAAGAAAGCATACATCTCTGACTTTTCTATGTTGATATTCATTATTGCTTGCTGTAACAGTGAAGGAAAACATCATGAGGAAACCAGCATACTTCAAAATTCCTTCACAAGAATTTCAAAGGTATGTGAAGTTAACCAATCCGCGTTAGGCCAGCGTGGTAGACTAAGGTCTAACCCCTCTCATTAGTAGAGGAGGCCTGTGCCCAGCAGTGGAACAGTAATATTACAGGGTTGATATTATTATTGCGATTGTCGCCTCTCTGGTTTAGTGGCACTATCTAATTGAGGCCTAGGACTTGGGTTCAAATTTCACACGTGTTTTTCTGATACCATTTGCTTGAAACTAAAAGCCTAAAGGGGGTTGAGTTTAGATTATAAAAACGTAAGCTAAATCCTTTTTACAACTGAACTAATCAGTGGATTTTCATTATTTAAGTCACCTATATAAATTTTGCTAAAATCTCAAATAAAATTCTGGGAAGCCAGGACATTTGTCAGGATTTATAGCCTGTAAATTTCAGCTTTAACGTTAATTAAAATGAGATTTTTTGTTTGGGTTTATGGATCTAGACAGTCGGGCTACTGTATAGTTTAAAGCTTTTGGTAGGTACTATATTATCAAACTTACATAGGTTCACGCCTGTATCCCTGAAGGTGTAGGCAGAGGTGACCTAGAAAACTAGAACACCCATTTTTCCCCGAGGTCATTTACGACCCAGTAGGGGGCAAGCCTATAGCCATATCTGGCACAAATTCCAGACTCTGGGCTAGTACTGAATAGAAAAACCCAATATGACTTTGCCCGATCTGGGGATCGAACCCGTGACCTTAGGACGGGCGTTTGTACCGCGCACGCAATCCCACTACACCACTGAAGCAGTCGAAAAGATTTGGTGTTAGTATTATGGCCAACTACCTGCCTGACGTCAACTGTCTCTAAGGATCCAGTCCTATGTACCATTCCTTTCATAATCCCCGAAATACCGCACTCCTAGACCTGGCATTCGAACCAATAACCTCCCAGTCCACAGCCCATACTCCAAAGCAAGACAATTCCGTTTCGTTAAACCTCAATAATGCAAAACATTTGAAACAATATAATACAAGAAAGTAAATCGCCAATTTGTATTCACCAGCTAGGATTCAATTCGAAGCGCTTAAAATTCAATCTCTACAACGAAGTAAATATCCCGACAAAGTACAAGATACGACTTCTATTTGCATTGTATTTCTATTACGAGTTCGGACTGATGCTATTCGGACTACGATTTCTTGGCTTCCATTCTTTTCTTAGAGGCTAGTCTGGTAAAGATTGATTGTAAAGACTTCTTTATATCTTGAGTTCGGACTGATACTATTCGGACTACTCTTTCTTAGCTTCCTTTATTTTCTGAGAGGCTAGTCTGGTAAAGATTGATTAAAAAGACTTATTTACATATATGGAACAAGTATGTATCTTGAGTTCGGACTGATGCTATTCGGACTACGATTTCTTGGCTTCCATTCTTTTCTTAGCGGCTAGTCTGGTAAAGATTGATTGTAAAGACCTATTTATATGGAACAAGTATCTTGAGTTCGGACTGATACTATTCGGACTACTCTTTCTTAACTACCTTTCTTTTCTGAGAGGCTAGTCTTGTAAATATTTATTTAGAAGGAACAAGTTTCTCATATGTACGCTGTTAGATCGATTTCCAGGTTGGTTGGGTGACTCTCTGACACGATTTCTACGAGACTGGATCCATCAGAGAGGAATTGATGGCAGGCAGCCGGTCGCAAAAATTAAGCCAAATACTTTCTGCGACGTGCTTTAGACAAGGGTTTTGCGCCGACCCCTTATTATTGTTATATCAATCTCCTGGTTTGTTTCATTTCTTCTTACAGAAAACTGCGTTAATGGGAGTTAAATTTCCCTTTTCTTTATATTTTTAATGTACCCATGATTATTACTTTTGTTATGGGTCTTTTTAGTAGTCGTTATAAATTCTAGGTATTTTATCGTCATTCTTCTCCAGGTCGTCATCCGTAGGTAGCCAGATAAATGTTGGTTGGTTAGCTAGAATAAGGTCTTATAGTCCAGTGTGTTTTCCTTATCAACATTTCCAGTCAAATTCTACCAGCTTTCTATTTTTTCCTGTCAATTCCCTGCTAGCACTCCTGCCATATCCCGTTCCCTTTCTTGCAAATCTCTACCCCGTATCTTAGCGCCATCTTGTTATTTTATCCATACCTGCCTGTTTGGTTCTAAATTGATAGCGTTATAACATAATTATTATTTAATTTTGACTATGTGCTTTTTATATGCCTACGTGACCAATAACGTTTCTTTAGATTATCTTTTACTTGATTATTTGTATCATCAGTTTTTATTAAAAGCTTTTATTTAGTTTCACCTGTCCCTGAGTAATCAAATCTTACAAGCTTTATTAGACCCACTTCCCGATGTCCGATTGGATTTATATTTGGTACTTAGGTATCTTCGGTGACAATATAATGGTATGGTACCATGGAGCTGGTCTGATGATGGAGACGGAAGATAACTAGGAATTTCTGAATTAAACAAGGAGTTCCGGCTTGATTACTTCGTCTTGTGGAGCACTTTACACTCACGATGTTTTCCTTCACCGTTATAGCAAGCGATATTTCACAATGAAAACACGCTTCACATAGAAAAGTCAGAGGTGTGTGCTCTTTTTGGGGTTGGCCTCGAAAATTAAAAGTAAATAAATATTTTTAAAAACAAACTTTTATCTGGGACAATGAAGTATTTAAAAATAATTACTAGAATGTAAGTATTTGGCGTGTACTTCGTACTTCTACATCTTTCAGACTAGTAACCCCTTTATGCAATACCATCTAAGCGTAATCTACTAATTTCTGCCGCTTCCATACAATATCATCCGGGTGTTACACTAATGAAACACATTAATAACATCTGTGCGAACTAAAACGTCCTTTTGTTTCTTATACCATTTTGGGTATTGCAGCTTTTGTTCCCTTGTAATTCTAGTATTACTAGTTATTTGCTTTGGAGATGTTGCGTCATTCGTCGGATATTAACCGTCTCAGAGTATTTTCTGAGTTATATTAAATTATGAAAAGCCAAAAAAGTTAATCAAAATCTTGAAGCAAATACACGAAATAAATAAATTATTTGCTGGGCTAGTAACCCGTCGGAGGCGGCACATATATATGTTACATAAGCGTATGGGCCACCGGAGGCCGAGCTGTCCGTGACTATCTAAAAGAATGCCAAAACTTTGAGAATACGAAAACTATAACGACCTAAACTGTATGCAGAAAAATAAAAATATCATCCTTTATTACTCAGACTGGCAAACGAACATTTGGGGCACCTGATAGTAAGTGATCTCCGTCCAGACACTTGGCTACACTAAAATAATCTTGTCTATCGCCGAATGGTCAAACGCTACTCAACTTTAACGGCTTCTTACATTGATTCCCGCCATACAATTTTGATCGATTTATGACAGATGTATATATACGCTGGTATGGGCGGCTAATCATAAAGGATTATATAATCATATGGATTAGGAAGGGAAGGAAGAAATTGGATGCTGAAAATCTCACTCACCAAACGAAACGTAACGGCGATCTGCGGCCTGAGCAGGAAAATTTCTGACAACCGTAAATGTATTCGAACTCGATGCGCGTCTATGAAATTTGTATGAAATATTAACCAAACGTCATCAGTGCGCAGCGAACTCGAATACATTTACATTAGTTTTTCGTGCTCGGGCTACTGCTATTTACGTCAGTTTTTGTAAGTCTGTATCAAACCGATCGAGCCGGCCCATTCGTGCTGTAGACGTTACTGTCTACAGCATGGCTCTATCACTACAGATGTAAGAGCTGTCAAAACTATCTACTACGGGTACCGGTGTTATTCAAAAACATATGTACCTATCTAATCACAGCTGCTCACATAAGCTCACGCCTGTATCCCCGAAGGGGTAGGCAGAGGCGAACTAGCGAACTAGAACATCCACATTTCGCCGAGCTAATTTCCGTCCCAGATGTGATAGGGGGCGAGATTCCCATTTTTCACAAATTCCAGACTCCGAGCTGATACTGAATCATCGCCATCAGCCACAGGACGTCCACTGCTGGTCGGTGTGGAAATCTTTGGGGGAGGCCTATTTCCAGCAGTGGGCCTTCTGTGGCTGATACTGAATAGAACAACCCAATATCACCTTACCCGGAGATCGAACCCAAGACCTGAAAGACAGTAGTCGTACCGAAATCGCCACCGAGACAGCTTTAAAACACGTTATCTGCCTTCCAACGAATATTTCTCCATATATTTGCAAAATCCTAACATACATAAAGGAGTTTTTATTGCGCCAGGCCTGGCTTTATAAATTATTAATGACACTTCCCAGCCAACGAAATAATACAAACATTATAAATAAATATCACGGTGTTACATGAAGTACTCTTAAATTTTCTATTAATAAGAGATTTTTCGGGTTTTAAGGTCTTTATAGAGCACATTCTAACTTAGCTCAAACTTACCGCAAGATTATTTAATTTCGCATATTCTTTTCTTTATTTCTTTCTACCTGCCCATATCCCACCTTAATCTGGGATCAGCGCAACACGCCTTTTTAAGTAAGTTGCATAAAGGATTTGGCTTAGATTTTACGACCAGCTGCCTACCTGACGTCAACCCCCTCTGGAGGTTGGAACCTCAAGTCCTGGGCAAATGAAATTAGGAATATTACTTTGCTAGACCTGGGAATCGAACACAGGACCTCCCGGTTCACAGCCCATATATCTTTATTTTAAAATACATACGCGTAACTTCAACCGTTTACGCAGTGCACGCAAGGAAAGTTCTCAGAAGGAATACATTTTCCACGTTTTTGCAATATTTTTCATTGATGCTCCGGTCCTATTGGTCATAGCGTGATGTTATATAGTCTATAATAGCCTTTCTCGATATACAACTATAAAGAATTGTTCGATATGGACCAGCAGTTCCTGAGATAAGCACTTTCAAACAAACTCTTCAGAGTTATCATAAAGTACCTATATAGATTTAACATACATAACATAAGATCACGCCTGTATCCCCGAAAAGGTAGGCAAAGGCGAACTAGAACACCCACATTTCGCCGGGCTTAGTTCCGTCCCAGATGTGATTGAGGCGAGCCTATCGCCATATCGGGCACAAATTAGACTCCGGGCTACTATGGAAAAATCCTATATCACTTTGCCCGACCCGGGGATCGAAACCGAGACCTCAGGACGACAGTCGCACCGAAATACAACCACGCCACCAAGGCAGTCACCTAGTATATATACATCATAATATTTATAAATCATAGATACTCTTTCTTTCTTTCTACCTGCCCTTATCCCACAATAATGTGGGGTCGGCGCAACACACTTTTTCAAGCATGTTGCACAAAGGATTTAGCTTAGTTTTACGACCGGCTGCCTGCCTGACGTTAACCCCCTCTGAGGGAATATATAAATCATTAATCTATCTATATATATCTATATATATAAAAATGAAACCCGTTTTCCGTTGTCATCGCATCACGCGTGAACGGCTGGACCGATTTCGCTAATTCTTTTTTTAGAATATTCCTCGAAGTACGAGGATGGTTCTTACGGAGAGAAAAAAATGAAAAATTGTCTGAAAAAGTCTAAAAACAACACTTTTCTGTACTCCCATACAATCGATTCGTAATAATACCTAAAAGTCAATTTGAACTTTAATACCATACCATAAAGTTCAAGTATTAGTGGAGAGGTTCCGGGAAGGCAAAACAATTGAGTGTCGTTAGTATCTACTGGTTCGATTTGAAAAATTCTTTTTGTGTTGGATAGCCCAATTATCGACGGTGGCTCATCACGCTATGACCAATAGGAGCGGAGCAGAAATGAAAAATGTTTAAAGCCGGGGAAGTTGGTATCTCAGAAACTACTGGTTCGAATTGAAAAATTCTTTTTGTGTTGGATACCCTATTTATCGAGGATGGCTATAGGCTATATAACATCACGCTATGACCAATAGGAGCGGAGCAGAAATGAAAAATGTTTTAAAGCGGGGAAGTTGATATCTCGGAAACTACTGGTTCGATGTGAAAAATTCTTTTAGTGTTGACCGACGGGTTGAATGATGGGGTGACTAAGGGATACCTGACGGGGTGACTGATGGGGTGACTGACGGGGTGACAGACAGGTTACAGACGGGGTGACAGACGGGTGACATGCGGGGTGACAGACGGGTGACAGCCGGGGGTCACCGTCTGTCACCCCATCAGTCACCCTGTCTGTCACCCTGCCTGTCACCCCGTCTGTCACCCTGTCTGTCACCCCGTCAGTCACCCCATCAGTCACCCTGCCTGTCACCACATCTGTCACCCCGTCTGTCACCCTGTCTGCCACCCCGTTTGCCACCCCGTCTGTAACCCGTCTATCACCCCGTCAGTCACCCCATCAGTCACCCTGTCTGTCACCCCGTCTGTCACCCCGTCTGTTACCCCGTCTTGACAGACAGGGTGACAGACGGGGTGACAGGCAGGGTGACAGACAGGGTGACTGATGGGGTGACAGACGGGTGTCAGGCGGGGTGACAGGCAGGGTGACAGACAGGGTGAGTGATGGGGTGTCAGCCGATGTGACAGACGGGGTGACAGACGGGAAGACAGACGCGGTGACAGACGGGGTGACAGACGGGGTGACAGACGGGGTGACTGATGGGGTGACTGACGGGGTGATAGACGGGTTACAGACGGGGTGGCAAACGGGGTGGCAGACAGGGTGACAGACGGGGTGACAGATGTGGTGACAGGCAGGGTGACTGATGGGGTGACTGACGGGGTGACAGACAGGGTGACAGACGGGGTGACAGGCAGGGTGACAGACAGGGTGACTGATGGGGTGACAGACGGGTGTCAGGCGGGGTGACAGGCAGGGTGACAGACAGGGTGAGTGATGGGGTGTCAGCCGATGTGACAGACGGATTACAGACGGGGTGACAGACGGGAAGACAGACGCGGTGACAGACGGGGTGACAGACGGGGTGACAGACGGGGTGACAGACGGGGTGACAGACAGGGTGACTGATGGGGTGTCAGCCGATGTGACAGACGGATTACAGACGGGGTGACAGACGGGAAGACAGACGCGGTGACAGACGGGGTGACAGACGGGGTAACAGACGGGGTGACAGACGGGGTGACAGACAGGGTGACTGATATGGTGACTGACGGGGTGATAGACGGGTTACAAACGGGGTGGCAGACAGGGTGACAGACGGGGTGACAGATGTGGTGACAGGCAGGGTGACTGATGGGGTGACTGACGGGGTGACAGACGGGTTACAGACGGGGTGACAGACGGGTGACAGGCTGGGTGACAGGCGGGGTGACAGACGGGGTGATTGACGGAACCGCACCGAAGTCACGTACTATCTCTCGAAGTTAAGCAAAACATATCATTACCTATTTAGAATTATTGTGCTATAGGTGCCTACGACTCACTCTTTCAACCCTCTCTCTCATACGCAGACGAAGTTGCGCGGGTCAGCTAGTATATATATAAAAATGAAACCCGTTTTCCGTTGTCACGCCATCACGCGTGAACGGCTGGACCGATTTCGTTAATTCTTTTTTTAGAATATTCCTCGAAGTACGAGGATGGTTCTTACGGAGAGAAAAAATTTAAAAATTGCCTAAAAAGTCTAAAAATAACACTTTTCTATACTCCCATACAATCGATTCGTAATAATACTTAAAAGTCAATTTGAACTTTAATACCATACCATAAAGTTCAAGTGTTAGTGGAGAGGTTCCGGGAAGGCAAAACAATTGAGTGTCGTTAGTATCGTACTAGTTAGTACGTTAGTACGTGACCGACTGGGTGACTGACGGGGTAACCGACAGGGTGATGGACGGGGTGACTGCCGGGGGTACTGACTGGGTGACAAACGGGGTGACAGATGGATGACAGACGAGTGATAGACGGGTGACAGATGGGTGACAGACCGGGTGACCAACGGGTTGACCGACAGGGTGACTGTCGTGGTGACCGACGGGGTGACCGACGGAGTGATGGACGGGGTGACTGACGGGGGTACTGACTGGGTGACTCACGAAACCGGACCGAAGTAGATCATCCCATTACCTCCTTTAGAATTAATGGATTATAGGTGCCTACTACTCATTCTTTCAACCCTCTCTCTTCTACGCAGACGAAGTTGCGCGGGTCAGCTAGTCAATTATAAATCATAGATACAATTGAAATAAAACTATTTTATACGAATTATATCACGATTTGTTTTAATTTAGAAATGGAGGTAGATATTGTAACAATATAGATTTATTGAAACAATAACTCCTGATTCAAATAAACGAGTAACATGAGAGGACAAGAGAGCTACTACAAAGCTCAAAGTCAGCCCAATTAGACGTATTTGAATGGTAAAGTATCTGGACTGCATAAAATTAGAAGGGAGCTTGTAGATAATTCCTCAGCTTCTGTGAGTCAAAGGTAGCCGTGGAATTGTAAGAAATGCTTTTGAAGAGATGCTTTGAAAATGCATATGGTATATTTTGTGATTCCATATCAAAAATGAATTAAGAGTAACACGGGACGGGATTATGTGCACGGTCAGATGGCTCGTCATCTATCATATCATGGGTCGGAAATAAGTTTGGTGAATTGCATTAATTACATATTTATTCTATTTAGTAATTATTCGTCTTAAATACCAGGTTACATTTTAAATTATGGACCTGATTATTCTAAAATAGATCATTGTAAATATTAAATACATATACTTGTCGCCTCCTTGGACTAGTGGCAGCATGTGTGGGCTGTGGACCGGGAGGTCCTGGGTGCGATTCCCAGGGCGGGCAAAGCAAATTTTCTAATTTAATTTGCCCGAGACTGGATCCCTCAGAGTGGGTTGACGTCAGGCAACTAAGCCCAATTCTTTCTGCAATACGCTTGAAAAGGTGTGTTGCGCCAACCCCACATTAAGGTGGGATAAGGGCAGGTAGATAGAAAGATTTAATACGTAGGTTTATGCCTGTATAGGCAGAGGCGAACTATCGAATTAGAACACCCATTTTTGCCGAGGTCATTCCCGTCCCAAATGTGATAGGGGGCGGCCTATATATCGCGCACAAGTTCCAGACTATAGGCTGATACTGAGTAATAAACACAATTTGGTTGCCTGACCCGGGGATCGAACCCGAGGCCACAGGTACATATTTTCCGTAGTTATGCCAGGTCCTCTTATTTTTTCTGTAGTCATTGGTATAAATACTAAAGCAGAAAAAAATATATTTCTACAAATACAGACAGATTATCGTGCCGTTATAGAGGTATAAAGGATTACCACAGTCAGACCTAAGATTTAGATATGCTGTCAAAACCATCAGAGTGAAATTAATATTTAAGCAGCGTAAAAGCTTTAGCCATTATGTACTTACCATGTAGGCCGCTTTCATCGTCTTTATTATAAAAGTTTGTTCAGTGGCCGTATTACTTTACTGTACAGCGTTTTATGAGCTCGCTAAGGACTTGGCCGTGCTGTCAGTAAGCCTACTTAGCATTTAGTAGGGATTAGTTGCGCTAGCTTTGTACCAAGGAGCTGATGTTGTGGGTATAACAACTTGTCTATTGATGAAGGTTTTCGCGTTCTATTTTACTCTATTTCTAATAATATTAATGTCATATATACACTCACACATTTGTCGCCTCGTTGGTCTAGTGTCAGCATATATTGGCTTTTGGGAGGTCGTGGGTTCGATTCGGTCGGGTCGGGTTTTCTAATTTAATTTTCACGGGACTGGATCCCTTAGAGGTCGACGTCAGGCAGGAAGTTAGTCGCAACAAGTAAGCCAAATCCTTTCTGCTAAATGCTTGGAAAAAGTGTGTTGTGCCAACCCCACATTAAGGTGGGATAAGGGCAGGTAGAAAGAAAAAGATTACACATTCCACACTTTTTCAAGCAAGCTGCAGGGAGGAATCGAATTAGCTTTTACCAGCCGCTAGCCTAACACAATATAAATTAATAAAGACGCCTTAATTCTTCATAATTTTAAACATCATTCCTACAGTTAGTTCCCACTGAAATACATAAATAAAAAACACAGACGAATTGAGGACCTTCTCCTTTTTGGAAATCGGTTGATAAGCGACTCACATTCGCAAGTTGTCGACCGAAAACTTCCCCACCCCCGCGAAAGGAGGTAATCTGTATTCAAAATACGTGAACACCGCAGGCAGTCTCACTTGTCCGAAAATCGTTAACACTTTCACGATAGGTGTTAGGAGTTTGAGGGTTCAAGTTGACGATCCTCTTATAAACGGCTAATTTTGTACATCTATTTTTAACCAATCAAAATTGCTTCATATTTCAGGTGAATGAACAGGATATAAAGCCGATTTGTCGCCTCCTTGGTCTAGTGGCAGTGTACATGGGCTGTGAACCGGAAGGTCCTGGGTTCGATTCGTCGGGATGGGTGTTTTTCGAACATTATTTTCCCGAGACTGGATCCCCTTGACGGGACTAGCAGGCAGCCGGTCGTAAAAACTAAGCCAAATCCTTTTGGTAACATGCTTGATAAAGTGTGTTGCCCCATATTAAGATGAGATAAGGGCAGGTTGAACAAAACAAAGATGTATATATAAAGCACATCGTCGTGCAAAAAACCGACGTAAAGTGGCAGCTCGCTGTTGCGTATCGTTCGGTGATTAGATTTCTGTTGGCCTAATTCCCCCTCCATTACCCAATCCCTATTCCCCTCCTTTTTGGTTGGCATCACAGCCATGATACATTTGCATCTTAGATGGGCAGTAAAATCACTTAGCATCAGATAACCAACCTGTTCGTTTGTCAGTCAGTGCTATAAAAAAAACATATTCCAATTAACTCCTTTTAACCCAGGCAAATCGTGTTAGAAAATAATTGACTGACCCGAGATTCGAACCCAGCACCTCCTGTCCACAACTCATATACACTGCCACGACACCAAGGAATCGTCAGACCAGGCAAATCTACAGAACCTTAACACAATAATTCTCTCTTGACCGACAATTTTGGGGAGTTGTACCCGTGACCTTCCAGTCGGTGGGCGCGTGCCCCGACAACTTTTAATAAAATTTGACGTCCGTGGAAATGTGATTTATAATTTTTTTCCCAAACATTTATTGCCTACAGAAGTTTTTGGGAGTTTTATTGCTAACATTTTCGTACATCTGTATTTAGATATAAACACTGATGAATTTTTAGAGTTCCTTACCGTAAAGATGCTGATTTATACTAATATTATGAAAAATGCCTCGACTGCCTCGGTGGCGTGGTGGTATTTCGGTACGACTACGGTTCTGAGGTCTCGGGTTCGATCCCAGGGTCGGGCAAAGTGATATTGGGTTTTTCCATATCAGCCCGGAGTCTGGAATTTGTGCCCGATATGGCGATGGCTCGCCCCCTGTCACATCTGGGACGAAACTAGGCTCGGAGAAATGTGAGTGTTCTGGTTCGCTGGTGCGCCTCTGCCTACTCCTTCGGGGATATAGGCATGAGCTTATGTTATGTTCATATAAATCACAGATACAAATCACCAATTATTTCCAAATCACTTCAACGACTTTCGAAGCATAAAATGCTTATACAGTCTTATTTAGTTTGAAATATTACCGCATAGCCTCGTATGGGCTTCAACGCGAAGTATCGCATCACATGCAATTTCGTCTTTAAGCTGCAAACATGTAACAAAATCTGGAAGCCTTGCGCGTAATAAAGTGCTATTTATGACGTTAGAGGCACAGACATGCTAAAGTAATGTCGACTTCATACAACTTATGAAAGTTCTAACGGTATTTTTATCGCAATTCTGGATATTTTTTTTTATTAGCAGAGACTGGCACACGAGCATATGGGTCACCTGATGGTAAGTGATCTCCACCGCCCATAGACACCCAAGACAAAAGAAATCATGGGTGCGTTGCCAACCTAAAAGGAGGAAATGGAAGGGGAGGGAAAAAGGTATTGGGAAAGGAAGGGGGGAAGTGGGCCACCGGAAATCTCACTCACCGAACGAAACGCGACAGCAAGCTGCCACTTTACGTCGGTTTTCTGTGAGACAGTGGTATCAAACCGGTTAAGCCGGCCCATTCGTGCTGTAGATGTAACTGTCTACAGCGTGACTCTACCACTCAAAGTCACTCACATTAGTAGTTATTTATAGCAATTAGCTTACCTGTTATAGATTTTTTATAGCAAGCTAGTTGTTGCCTGCGACTCCGTTCGCGTGGACATTTATTTTCCGCGATAAAAAGTAGCCTATATGTTATTCAAATGTATAATCTATATAACTATAAAGTTTCATCAAAATCCATCCAGTAGTTTTTGCGTGAAAGTGTAACAAACATACACAAACTTACACGTTTGTAATATTAGTAGGATTAAGATATACCTACATAGCAATGTGGGTGTTCTAGTTCTTTGCTTCATCTCTGCCTACCCCTTCGGGGATACAGGCGTGAGTCTATTTATGTATGTATAGCAAGTAAGATTAGAATTTGGTTTGTTATGTTTTGACGCCTAAATCACTGAATCGATTTGATAAAATTTGGTATGAATCCTTGAATTCTTTGATAAAAGTTGGTTTGAAAGATTGAATCTTATAAGAAGAAAATTGTAAACTACTTTGCCATAACAAGCTACCAATTTCTTTATATTTTGATTGGTATAAGATGCCGCAATAAACCGGCCAAGTGCGAGTCGGACTTGCGCACCGAAGGTTCCGTCCAAACATGTAGGTATATAATGAATTTCGCAAGGTTTCCTTTATCTGCGCTATAAGACGTTGCTTCGTACCAAATTTCAAGATTCTGAGTTTACGGGAAATACCCTGTAGGTATTGATTCCCTTGTGAGTGTCGAAAATTTGCGGCATAAACGGCTGTATCTTTTGATTGCGTTGGCTTAGAAGTTTGTTTTTTTCACAGCTCCAAGGGACAGTAGACCTGAGTATTTGATACGAATTTCAGCTCGATACCTCCACGCGTTCCTGAGAAAAAGGGTCTTGACAGACAGACAGACGGACAACAAAATGATCCTATAAGATTCCGGTCTTTCCTTTTGAGGTACGGAACCCTAAAAAGAACCTGATAGAGATATAGAGGACGGCAATTTTATCCGCATTCACACATCAGGTAAAGCCAATATAACTTCCAGAAAAACCTTTCACGCAAGCGGAGTGACAAGAAATGCTAATTTACCTCTATAATCAAATCCAAGACTATACAAAATCAAAATCAAAATTTACTTTATTTCGTTGGCTTAAAAGGCACTTCCCGTCAGAGGCGGCACATATATATGTTCCATAAGCGTATGGGCCACCGGAGGCCGAGCCGCCCGTGACTATTTAAAATAGTCATTCATAAGATCAAGAAACGTCATTCAAGAACTCTTCTCACAGAAACAAAATCTGCAGTAAGGCTTAAGACATACTGGAATGATTATTAATGTAACTGGCTTAGGGAAGCCTCGCATGGATGCACCACTTGACCTGACGGCTTTAAGCTAAGCCTCTTAGCTTAGAAAAGTACTAGGTGCATCTGTAGGAATTCTAGCTCAGATGCGTTCAACGGTTTAACTGCTATATTTAAAATGGTTTTAGGATTTAGAATGCACGACCGAATTTCATTTGGAAGTAGTTTTCATTTCCATACTTCAGTGTGCATGTTTTAAGATTTTACACCGAGTTCAAAAGAAATCTGTATTTTTTATGTATGTAACGCGAATCTCCGCCAAATGTGGGTACATTTTCAAGATTATTTTTGTGATGATAGAGCTTGTTTCAATGGTAGTTCCATATTTGGCCACGATCAGATTCATTTCGAAGTCGGTCCGTTAAGTTTTAATTGTAATAAAAGGTTATGTTTTATGTTGTTTATCAGCTTATGCCGTACTATTTCACTAGAGGACAATCGCGTATATGAGCTGTGAACCGGGAGGTCCTAGATTCGATGCCCAAGTTGGGTGGGAATTTTTCAACACGATTTGCCCTAAACCGGATAAGGGTGACGTGGATCACGAAACCGGTCGTAAAAACTAAGCCAAATACTTTTTGCAACATGAAAAAATGTAGCGTCGACTTCATTGAGATTAAATCAGAAGGAAAAATGAAAAAAAACCCTCATATTAGACGCCGTGGATTCAATTCCTGTACCGAAACAAATATTTATATCCACAACTAATTATTGTCTCGGTGGCGTGGTGGTATTTCGGTACGACTACGGTTCTGAGGTCTCGGGTTCGATCCCCGGGTCGGGCAAAGTAATATTGGGATGGGTGTTCTAGTTCGCTAGTGCGCCTCGGCCTACCACTTCGGGGATACAGGCGAGCGCTTATGTTATGTTATGTTATGTAATTAATTACGTTTCGCAACGAAACGATTTTCCATAAATGTTCATCATTTTTCCCAATCCATCTGTCCGTTCGTATGTAACATCAACATCTAGTAAATCTGTGGTATCAAATAATCCCGAGTTTAAAAACTTACCGGATCGATTTTAAGATTTATCCCATAATGACCAAATATATATGGGTCCATTGAAATAAGCTCTATCGAACACAAAAATAATTTTGAAAATCCATACACTTGGCGGTAATATCGCGTAACATACATAAAAAAAAGGTTAACAAAAACTGAAACCGACTTCGCCATTTTCACACATTTAAGACCCATATTTTCAAAACTACTGAACCGATTTCGATAAAACTTGCACTATGCCCTAAGTTGGAAGATACCTAGTCCAATAAAAAAAGATTCGTCGCAATCCGATTTATAGTTTCTGAGATATACGTGGATAAACATACATATATACATACATACATAAACTTATAAAAGTTGGTACATCTATTCAGAAGCCCATATAGACTAACATATACGACTATCGTGCAATTCTAACAATATTACAAACATATGGGTCGAATTGATAACCTGCTTTTTGGAACATAAGCTCACGCCTGTGTCCCCGAAGGGGTAGGCAGAGGCGCACTAGCGAACTAGAACACCCACATTTCGCCGAGCTTAGTTCCGTTCCAGATGTGATAGGGGGCGAGCCTATCGCCATATCGGGCATAAATTCCAGACTCCGGGCTGATATGGAAAAATCCAATATCACTTTGCCCGACCCGGGGATCGAACCCGAGACCTCAGAACCGTAGTCGTACCGAAATACCACCACGCCACCGAGGCAGTTTGCTTTTAAAGTCGGTTAAAAATACAGGTGAACTGAATACCTTCTTTTTAATTCCGTCGATACCTTTAAAGAAAAGCTGCATCACCAAAAATGTCTTAGATATAACGTCAATAGACCTTGGAAGGTGCGTGGGTTAAACTACCACAATGTTGGGCCATTCGCTTTAAACGTTATTCCAAGGTGTTATAAATTGCGTGGGTCGGCCGTACGCATTATAGAGGTTACCTCGCATCATCGGAATCCTTCGAAATTGTGATGACTACCGGGTTGGGTTAGAGAAGATTGCCCCGCCTACACCGTATAGGTACTTATAGCTCTTCGAAGCTATAATCAACAATGGCATGCATTTGGCAACACGGAGCAGTTATACTCAGGCTGACATCTATAGAGCGAACTTTGACGACTTAGTCAAAGTCTGAGTCAAAGGAACGAACTCGGTGAGGATTTGAAATTTTTAAATCGAACTTCGACTTAGTCCGAGCCATTTTTTTACAAGAATGAACGTGTGCATCTCGGAACGCTCGATAGAAGTGATAACTTAAACTAATTTAAGTTGAACTATTTAATATTGCAATTGTTTAACATGAGAAAAGCTTGGGTTATTACTTAAACTTTATGTATACATTATATGATAAGGAGCCAGACAGAGTAGCGCCGTAACGCGTTAAGTTACAAAGCGGTTTACCCTCCCATAAGAAAACAGGCTGACATACATAGTAAGCAAAGATTTTCTAGTAATGATTCGGACTAAGTCAAAGTTCGATTTAAGGATTCCAAATACTCACTGAGTTCATTTCTTTGACATAAACTTAGTCACAGTTTGCTCTGTAGATCTCAGACTAACTCTCTTTGGAGTCGATGCCTTTCACTGGATCTGCATTAGGGTGTTTGAAATAATAATCACAAGTTTAAAAACATTGGCCGACTTTCAACATACTGATCGTGACTATTTATATGGGACCACCCTTGAACTAAACTCTATCGAACACAAAAATAATTTCGAAAATCGGTCCACATTTGGCGGAGATATCGCGTAACATACATAAAAAATAAATAAAATATACAGACTAATTGAGGACCTCCTCCTTTTGTGGAAGTCGGTCGATAAATGTTTTTTTTTCAGCACTGACTGGCAAACGAGCAGGTGGGTCACTCAATGTTAGTGATCTCCACCGCTCATAGACATCCAAGATACAAATGCATTAAGGGTGTGTTGCGTACCAAAAAGGAGGGGAATAGGGCAATCCCAATTTCCCAATTAACAAAAGAATTGGACCACCGGACATCTCACTCACCGAACGAAACGCAACATCAAGCTGCCACTTTACGTCGGTTTTGTTTGAGACAGTCGTATCAAACCGGTCGAGCCGGCCCATTCGTGCTGTAGACGTTACTGTCTACAGTTATTTATTTTATGACAGTCATGCTCTCTCATGTCTGTCTCAAGTCGCCTCCTTGGTCTAGTGGCAGCATGTATAAGCTGTGGATCGGGAGGTCCTGGGTTCAATTCCCAGGTCGGGCAAAGTAAATTTTCTAATTTAATTTTCCCGGGACTGGATCCCTCATAGAGGGTTGATGTCAGGCAGGCGGCCGGTCGTAAAAACTAAGCCAAATCGTCTCTGCAACATGCTTGAAAAAGTCTGTTGCGCCGACCCTACATTAAGGTGGGATAAGGGCAGGTAGAAAGAAAGATTATAACTTACTCATCTATTGAGTACAAGGCTTTTTGTGTACCTGCCCTTATTCCACCTTATCTATCTATTCTATCCTATTGTGTCCCACTGCTGGGCAAAGCACTCTCCATCGTTTTCCACTGTTCTCCATTGTTCATTGTTTTTTTATTGTTCTCTTTATTTCTCTATTCCACCTTAATTTGGGTTTTTTTCAAGCATGATGCAGAGAGGATTTGGCATAGTTTTTACGACCGGCCGCTTGCCGTCAGGCAAGTCAACCCTCTCTGAGGGATCAGTCCCAGGCAAATGAATTTAAAAATTTGCATTGCCACCTGTGAATCGAACCCAGGACCTCCCGGTCCACACCCCATACATGCTGCCACCAGACCAAGGAGGCGACTACCGAGTACAAGGCTAAATGTTATTTTTAGGTCGTGCCCAACAAAGTGCTTTTTTCGCAAAGAAAATAGTTCTGTACATTGAAAACATATTAATTCTATTTATATCGATAAAGTAGTATCCGCCAGTACAGTCTACTATCGCATTACGTATGTTTAATCACATTAAAGCCCCTGTAATGCTGATAAATCTATAAAACTGTCTGCAGAAAGACATGTGAATGATTTAAAACTAGGTATGTGACAATTCCCGAAAAAACTAACGCTAGTTGGTCTTTTCTATTAATGTTAAGGTCGCCTCCTTGGTTTAGTGGCTGCATATATGGCCTGTGGACCGAGAGGTTCTGGGTTCGATTCCGAGGTCGGGCCAAGCGAATTTTCTAATTTAATTTGCCCGGGAATGGATACCTTAGTGTTTTTTTTATAGGAGAAACTGGCAAACGAGCAGAAGAGTCACTTGATGGTAAGTGGTCTCCACCACCCATAAGACACCCAAGACACAAAGAATCATGGGTGCGTTGCCAACCTAAAAGAAGGAAATGGAAGGGGAGGGAAAAGGGATTGGGCAAGGGAGGGGGGAATGGGCCACCGAAAATCTCACGCTGACGTCAGGCAGGCAACCGGTCGTAAAAACAAAGCCAAATCATTTCTGCAACATGCTTGAAAAAGTGTGTTGCGCTGACCTCCCATTAAGGTGGGATAAGGGCAGGTAGAAAGAAAGAAAGCTGTATTACATCATCACCGTTCATGCACCCATCATCATCATCATCATCGTTATCAGTCACAGGACCATTACCATTCCACTTTACCCCGAAATGGTTTGGTAAATCAATTTCCGTACGTAAACGTTTTTGAGTGGTAGAGCCACGCTGTAGACAGTTACGACAGCACAAATGGACCGCTCGGCCGGTATGATACCACTGTCTCACAGAAACCTGAAAGTGGCAGCTCGCTGTCGCGTTTCGTTGGGTGAGTGAGGTTTTTGGTGACCCAATTCCCCCTCCCTTTCTCAATTTCTGTTTCCCTTCTTTTAGATTGGCAACGCACCCATGATTCTTTTTGTGTCTTGGGTGTCTATGGGCGGTGGAGATCACTTACCATCAGGTTACCATCTATTCCTTATGCCAGTCTTAGCTATAAAAAAACAACAAAAAAAAGCATAGCTCCTAGAATATGCTCAGAATATATAGTTCAATACTCTTAATTATATTAAAGTAATGTTGCTGTATTAAATACGACGAAATTATACGGTTTTGTTATTGGCATTTGGCTACGGAACTCTAAAATGCGAGAATTCTATACAAAGAAAAGCCATAATACCTAGCATATGAACAAATCATAACTTTGCGCAAAACTAAAAGGCAGTAACAAAACGAATTTAAAATGCGATAAAATCGGCCAAGGTCGTCCTTTCATTCACTTCCACGAAGCCCGACAACGTAAAATTAGGTTCCGTACATTAATTTTTATAATCCCGCTAGAAAATGTCCGAAAACTGTATTACTTTAATTACAAAACCGCAATAGCGTTCAAGTATCAAGACCACAAACGACATTCTGCACCTGACAAAGGAATTGCGACCTAAAGTTAAGTAAATAAAGTTATAAATACAATGTACATGGAAGATTTTAACGAAATAGTAAAAACAGTAAATGAGATGTGAACTTCGCGATTTAAGTTGCCAATTTGGTTGAATGGTCGCGACGGGTTGTAAAGGGTTGATTCGGATAACCCTTTCAACGGCATTCGGATACGGCGTGACTACCGAGGTATCCGGTGCATTTTTATCGGAGCACGGCAAAGTGACATTATACTTGATAGTGCAGTACAGCAGGGTTACTACCACCTCTTATAGCAGTATTATTATAATCCTTCTTCGTTTGTTTTTTATGGGAATTGCTACAAGTAAAATTATAATAATACTGCTATAAGAGGTGGTGGTAACCCCCCAGTTCACAATAATTAATGTCTTTTTCATAGCAAAGATTGGCAAACGAACAGATGGGTCACCTGATGGTAAGTGATCTCCACCGCCCATAGACACCCAAGAATCATGACGCATTGCGAACCTAGGAGAGAAAGGAAGGAATGAATGGGGAGGGAAAAGGGATTTGGAAAGTGAGGGGGGGAATAGGGCACCGGAAATCCTACTGAACGAAACGAGACAGCGAGCTGTCACTTTACGTCGATTTTCTGTGAGACAGTGGTGATCCAAGTTTGGCGGAAATATCGCGTAACATACAAAAAAAATACAGACTTGTATTGACGACCTTCTCCTTTTTTGAAGTCGGTAAAAAAAAACGGTGACGTCACTTCCTTGCTCTAACTGTAATGACAGTGTATGAGCTATGGACGGAACCCAGGACGGTAAGGACCCTCGTAGGCGACTAACGTCAGGCAGTGGTTGGTAAAAACTAAGCCCAATCATTTCTGCAACATGCGAATGCGATAACGATAGGAAAAAAACGTCGCGGCGAATCTTCTAAACGAATCTTAAATGCAGAGCGTCACGACAAATACTATCCCCACATCCAATATAGAGAAAAGGGTCCAAACGACGAAAATAAAACCCGCCCCGGCCCCGTCGACATCTGTTCGCGTATAATTCCTTAATCAACACACCTTTGTTGTTCTAATTATGTCATTCCACATTCCATTTGTACAACGGAATTCACCTGGATCTCTTTAATGAGAAACATTTATGTAGGATTCGCTAGTGTCGTATTGCGAGGCACTCTACCGTCGTGAGGTGTTGTGTTCGATCCTCGAGTTGTTTACGATGGGTTTTAGGTAGTATTGCGAGGTGCACTTCTGTTTTGGGGTCTCAGGTTCTATCCCCGAGGCACCCACTTTGCGCCGAGCTTAGTTCCGTCCCAAATATGATAGGTGCGATACTATCGCCATATCGGGCACAAACTCCAGACTCAGGGTTGATATTGAAAAAATCTAATATCAATTTGCCCGACCCGGGGATCGAACAGAACTGAACTGATCGGGGTACTGAACTCATTAACAGCAACCTGTCCCAAATCTAGGCCAGTCAACTGATTACCCCACCTTGCCATTTCTCCCTCTCTGATGAACAAATGTATTTTTATTATACTCTTTGGTGACCTGCGGCCTGAGCAGGAAAATTTTTGACAACCGTAAATGTATTCGAACTCGATGCGCGTCTATGAAATTTGTATGCAATATTAACCAAACGTCATCAGTGCGCAGCGAACTCTAATACATTTACATTTACATTAGTTTTCCGTGCTCGGGCTACTGAAAGCATAATTATTAGGACTGGTCGATTTACCAAAAAAATTTAATAAGCTTATGTATGTAATGTAAATATTCTAGTATTTTTAGGATCCCTTAGAGGGGGTTGGTGTCAGGCAGGCAGCTGGTCGTAAAAACTAAACCAAATCCTTTCTGCAACGTTCTTGAAAACGTGTGTTGCGCCGACCTTACATTAAAGTGGGATAAGGGCAGGTAGAAAGAAAATATTCTAGTATTTTCCGAGCTTGTGTGTAAATAACCTAATATCGTGTATTAAAGACTGTCACCTTGGGCTAATAGGTAATAGTGGGTTATCAACCAGGAGGTCTTAGGTTCGAATCTCAGGCCGGAAACTCAGTTTTTCTAACACGATACCCAGGACTAAATTCTGCAACGGGAGGTTAGAGGCCGAATCCTTTCGTCAATGCTTAAAAAATGTGTAGCGTTGACCCAACATTGGGGTGGGATAAGGGCAGGTAGTAAAAAAAATTATATGTGCTAAGCGAGCTCGATTTGACCTCCAAAATCAAAATTCTCTCGTATCCCTCAAAGTAGGTTGACGACAAGCATACAAGCAAACACGCTCAAAAATTGTGTTGCGCCGATCCCACAAGTGGTTTAGCCGGTAGAAAGAACGAAAGGTTAAAATCAGTATACCAAGATAAAAAAATACCAGGAAATTATCTAACCCTCATTCCATTGTTTCAGGAACGGCGCACTACGGCGAGGATAGCGTCGGCTCGTTCCCATACTTCGAGTACAACGTGCCGCGGAACGTGACCACCGTGGTCGGACAGACCGCGTTTCTGCACTGCAGGGTTGAACAGCTTGGAGATAAAGCGGTAAGATGCGTTAGGGTTGACTCTACTTTAAATTTTTATATACTTGTACAATGCGCCGCGGAACGTAACCACCGTGGTCGGACAGACCGCGTTCCTGCACTGCAGAGTTGAACAGCTCGGAGATAAAGCGGTAAGATGCATTAGGGTTGACTCTACTTTCAATTTTTATATACTTGCACAATGCGCCGCGGAACGTAACCACCGTGGTCGGACAGACCGCGTTCTTGCACCACAGGGTTGAACAGCTCGGAGATAAAGCGGTAAGACGCGGCATGACTCTAGAATTTAATTTCTTGTGTGTTGCGAAATAGGGTTAAAATAAATAAAAGACACCTGTAGCCCCGAAAAGATAGGCAGAGGTGAATAACCAATCTAGAACACGGCATTTCGCTAAGCTCATTTCCCATATGTGATAGGGGGCGAGACTATAATAAATATTTTGCAATTTAAAAATTACCTTATATATAATATTTTAAAAATCATATTAATCACACTAAATACTACAAAATGAACTCTAAACGAGAAAGTAAGTTATGTATAAATAAAACATTTAAAATCAAATTTAAAATGTAGGATTATTTTATTCGAAAATAATTTAATTTCGAAATAAACCTAACCCGTTGGGTAATTACGATTTTAATTAAAACTAAAATATAATAAAACCTGTATTAATAATTTTAATATTCCGAAATTAAATCAACCCTGGCCTGAATGACCCTTTAGCGTTAGTGTTAGATCGTTAGTGTGTACTCCCGGGCCTATTATTGAGTGAAGGTTGTCTGAGCTAGACTCGTGTACATCCGTCCTAATCAATACTTCTAATAGTATAATACACTGCGGTACTTTGGACCCAGGGGGCTTGAAAGGGTTGATTTTTATTTTATACTAGCCTTTGCCCGTGGCTTCGCACGCGTATTTTGTAGGGCCAACGGTAAAAACATTTGATTTGTCGATCCACCCTGTCATTTTGTTGTGAGACCGAAAGTCTCTCGTAGTTCCTGATACCCACGACACAAGACTCGATCTTAGTGTGGGGTCAGGACTATGTATGTGACTGTTGGGTGTTATTTATTTATTTATTTTAGTCTAAATATTCTACAAAGGGGCGACTCAGATATCGATTTTGAAGTCAATCGGGCCAAAAATAAGGAAAAACACAAAATGACGGTTACTTTTGACAATTCTGACACCGCTGCCGTTGGTTGAAACCACGAGGTGACCATATCGGGGTATCCATTTCGAAGTCAATCGGCACAGAAACAAAGAAAAACAAAATGGCGGTCACTTTTTAGATTTCAACCCCGGATCACTAAACGACTTAAAAATGGTATATGATTCATAAAAAAATCAATGTGACTCAGAAAATATGGTATCTATTGATAAATTTGAAAATCACTTTCAGGCTTCATAGAACTCCCAACAATCGCACACATAATGCAAAAATATCCGTTTCTTTTGATAGAGTTGACGGATTTGAATAAAACAAAGCCTAAATGTTGTCCCAAGATGTGGTCTACGATTTTCTATCCAGTTCTATCAAATTACTTTGGTGGTTTTCATTTGATACGTGTATAAACACACATACAGACAGACAGACAAAAATTCTAAAAATGATAAAAATGTATTCTATTACTATTTCTAAACCCCCCCAATTAGTATTTTTTCAAATCTATGCAATGTACAGACACGCGAAATTTACATTCTTATTATATGTATTGATTGATGTTATGTTATGTTATGTTGATGATGATTTTATTGTTGTAATGAGGGACAGGTATATTGAATCGTTTATTATCAGAAATTATGACATACGCCTAATGTCGTCATACTTCGATGTAACTTCGCGGACCGAATCCGATTTTATTTCTGGGTTTTGAATAGAATTATTTATTTCATATTTCGTCGCCTCCTTAGTCTAGTGGCAGCATACATGAGCTGTGAACTGGGAGGTCCTGGGATCAATTCCCAGGTCGGGCAAAAGCAAATTTTCTAATTTCATTTGCCCGGGACTGGATCCCTCTCAAGGGGCTGACATTAGGCAGGCAGCCGGTCGTGATACAAAGCCAAATCCTTTCTGCAATATACTTGAAAAAGTGTGTTACGCCGACCCCACATTAAGGTGGGATAAGAGCAGGTAGAATGAAATATTTTTATTTCATATTTCACTAGCTGACACGCTCAACTTCCTCTGCGTATCTTTAACTATTTAGGCAGTACACGCAAGCTCTCAAAAGTAATACATTTTCCCCTTTTTCGCAACTTTTTTTACACACTTCATTTCTGCTCCGCTCCTATTGGTCACAGCGTGATTATATATCTTATAGCCTTCCCCGATAAATGGGCTATCCAACACTAAGGAATGTTTCTATTCGATTTAGTAGTTCCTGAGATTACCGCGTTCAAATAAACAAATTCTTTAGCTTTATAAATATTGCTAGCTGACCCGCGCAACTGCGTCTGCGTATGAGAGAGAGGGTTGAAATAGTAAGTCGTAGGCACCTATAGCACACTAATTCTAAAAAGGTAATGATATGCTTTACTAAACATCGAGAGATAGTACATGACTTCGGTGCGGTTCCGTCAATCACCCCGTCTGTCACCCCGCCTGTCACCCGTTTGTCACCCCGCCTGTCACCCTGTCTGTCACCCCGTCTGTTAACCCGTCTGTCACCCATCTGTCATCCCGCCTGTCACCCCGGCTGTAACCAGTCTGTCACACCGTCAGTCACCCCATCAGTCACCCGTTTGTCACCCCGCCTGTCACCCTGTCTGTCACCCCGTCTGTTAACCCGTCTGTCACCCTACCTGTCACCTCGCCTGTCACCGGCCTGTCACCCCATCGGTCACTCCGCCTGTCACCCCATCTGTCACCCAGCCTGTCACCCAGCCTGTCACCCAGCCTGTCACCCAGCCTGTCACCCAGCCTGTCACCCAGCCTGTCACCCCGTCTGTCACCCCGCCTGTACCCCGTCTGTCACCCCGCCTGTCACCCCGCCTGTCACCCCGTCTGTCACATCGGCTGACACCCCATCAGTCACCCTGTCTGTCACCCCGTCTGTCACCCCGCCTGTCACCCCGTCTGTATTCCGTCTGTCACATCGTCTGACACTCCGTCTGTCACCCCGTCTGTCACTCCGTTTATCACCCCGTCTGTCACCCGTCTGTTACCCCGCCTGTCACCCGTCTGTCACCCCGTCGGTCACCCCGCCTGTCACCCCATCATTCATCCCGTCGGTCAACACTAAAACAATTTTTCACATCGAACCAGTAGTTTCCGAGATATCAACTTCCCCGCTTTAAAACATTTTTCATTTCTGCTCCGCTCCTATTGGTCATAGCGTAATGTTATATAGCCTATAGCCATCCTCGATAATTGGGCTACCCAACACAAAAATATTTTTTCCTATCGAACCAGTAGTTAATGTCTGAGATATAAATATTCCCGATTTTGCAACATTTTTCATTTCTACTCCGCTCCTATTGGTCATAGCGTGATTATATAGTCTATAGCCATCCTCGATAAATGGGCTATCCAACACAAAAATATTTTTTCAATTCGAACCAGTAGTTTCTGAGATATCAACTACCACGCTTTAAAACATTTTTCATTTCTGCTCCGCTCCTATTGGTCATAGCGTGATGTTATATAGCCTATAGCCAGCGTCGATAATTGGGCTATCCAACACAAAAAGAATTTTTCAAATCGAACCAGTAGTTAATGTCTGAGATATAAATATTCCCGATTTTGCAACATTTTTCATTTTTACTCCGCTCCTATTGGTCATAGCGTGATTATATAGTCTATAGCCATCCTCGATAAATGGGCTATCCAACGCAAAAAGAATTTTTCAAATCGAACCAGTAGTTCCTGAGATTTGCGCGTTCAATCAAACAAACAAACAAACTCTTCAGCTTTATGATATTATACTAGCTAACCCGCGCAACTTCGTCTGCGTATGAGAGAGAGGGTTGAAAGAGTGAGTCTTAGGTACCTATAATCCAATAATTCTAAAGGAGGTAATGGGATGATCTACTTCGGCCGTCAGTCACACCGTCTGTCACACCGTCTGTCACGCCGTCTGTCACCCCGTCTCTCCCACCGGCTGTCACGCCGCCTGTCACCCCATCTGTCACCTCGTCTGTCACCCGTCTGTCACCCAGTCGGTCACCCCGTCTGTCACCCGCCTGTCACCCCGTCTGCCACCCATCTGTCACCACGTCCGTAACCCGTCTGTCACCCCGTCTGTTATCCAGTCGGTCACCCCGCCTGTCACCCATCTGTCACCCCGTCTGTCACCACGTCGGTCACTCGTCTGTCACCAGGTATGTCACCCCGTCTGTCACCCCGTCTGTCACTACGTCGGTCACTCGTCTGTCACCGCGTCTGTCACCCCGTCTGTCACCCGTCGGTCACCCCGCCTGTCACCACGTCGGTCACCCGTTTGTCACCCGTTTGTCACCCTTCTGTCACCCCGTCTGTCACCCCGTCTGTCACCCCGTTAGTTACCTCGTCAGACACCCCGCCCGCCACCCCATCAGTCAGCCTGTCAGTCAAACCGTCAGTCACCCCTTAGTCACCCTACCATTCATCCCGTCGGTCAACACTAAAATATTTTTTCAAATCGAACCAGTAGTTTCCGAGATATAAAATTCGCCGCTAGCAGCATTATTCATTTTTGCTCCGCTCCTATTGGTCATAGCGTGATGTTATATAGCTTCTAGCCATCCTCGATAAATGGGCTATCCAACACTAAAATATTTTTTCAATTCGAACCAGTAGTTTCTGAGATATCAACTTCCCCGCTTTTCAACATTCTTCATTTCTGCTCCGCTCCTATTGGTCATAGCGTGATGTTATATAGCCTATAGTCACCCTCGACAATTGGGGTATCCAACACAAAAAGAATTTTTCACATCGAACCAGTAGTTTCTGAGATATACATTTTCACGATTTTGCAACATTTTTCATTTCTGCTCCGCTCCTATTGGTCATAGCGTAATGTTATATAGCCTATAGCCATCCTCGATAAATGAGCTATCCAACACAAAAAGATTTTTTCAATTCGAAGCAGTAGTTCTGTCTGATATAAATTTTCCCGGTTTGCAATATTTTTCATTTCTGCTCTGCTCCTATTGGTCATAGCCTGATGTTATATAGCCTATAGCCACCCTCGATAATTGGGCTATCCAACACAAAAAGAATTTTTTTAAATCGAAGCAGTAGTTCCTGAGATTAGCGCGTTCAATCAAATAAACAAACAAACAAACAAACAAACTCTTCAGCTTTATAATATTAGTATAGATATATATTAATATTATAATATTATATATAAGTATAGATAAGTATATATTTTTATATTGAATTGACTGCCTCGGTGGCGTAGTTGTATTGCGTGTGCGCTAGGACTACCGTCTGAGGTCTCGGGTTCGATCCCCGGGTTGGGCAAAGTGATATTGGATTTTTCCATATCAGTCCGGCGACGAATTTGTGCCCGATATGGCGATAGGCTCGCCTCCTATAACATCTGAGACGGAACTAGGCTCGACGAAATGCGCGTGTTCTAGTTTGCTAGTGCACCTCTGCTTGCTCCTTCGAGGATACAGGCGGGAACTTATGTATGTATGTATTTTAAGTGACGAAATTCTTCGGGCATAAAAATTCAACATTTTTAAAAGACACCTCTGCTAGTTTCACATTTCCCTTGACACTTTAATTTCCCGTTCACACATTTGGTTACCAAGTCTACTTGTGAGTCGTGGGTCGTGGCCCAGTTAGCCCAAGTCACTATTGATCATTAGTTAGCCCCAATCGGAAATGGCTCGGTTATTTCTGGGTTATGATTTGAATATCCCAGATGTATCCGGGTCAACGGTGTTGGCGATTTCTTTTGGGAACACTTGGACGAACATTATGAATTGGTTAACAATTGGAACGGTTATGTTAGTTTGTTATTCTGTAGTTAATTCGTGATTCATATTTAAGAAATGTTAAAAAATATATACTTTTGTTTGTTATGTGAGCTCTATTTTCTGCACCCAGCCGTAAATATAATCGATAAGGTAGTGTAAGTTTAACCAACCTAGCTTATTTATGACATTTACCCCCAAATGGTCAAACGCTCCCTAAATATTTAGGATGGCCTTACCGATTTAAGCACTCGTTATTCGTCAATTTGGCATGGTCAAACAGAACCTATCTCTTCACATTAAATGTAAGCAGCACCCAGTTTAAGGCCCGCTTATTTCATAAAACGGCATGGCCAACAACTGCCTAAAGTTTGACAGCTATTTAAGGCCCGCTTAACTAGCATTTAATCGAAATTAGTTTGAGAGTACCTGCGACCAATCTCAAATGAAACTATTGTATAGTTTGTGATGATGTATGGATGTTTTGTTACTCTTTCACACCAGAATGGCTGAAGAGATCTGAATGAAATTTGGCACAGAAATGGATTAAAGTCTGAAATAGCACACAGGCTACTTTTTTCCCCGAAAAAATGTATGGTTTCCGTAGGATAGATTTGTTTAAATAAATAAAATTTCACACGAACGGAATGGCGGGCATAGGTTTGTATTTAATAATTTCCGTGTTCCGTGTAGTGTTTACCTACCCCTTGATTTCAATAAAATGTATTTTTCCTCAATATCATTATCTAAACTAGAATATAGCGCACTCGAAGAAGCCAAGACAAATAAAACAATTCAAAAAGACAATGATTAATTTTATTTAATCCTATTAAACAACACTGCATGTTGCCGAATTCCTCTCCAATATAATGGTTTTTAGATGATTCTGATGAAGCTGGTGTGAACTGGGACGTCCTGAATTCCATTCTCAGATCGGGCGGAGTATTTTTCAGGGCGGCAGGAAAAATTCGAGAAGACTCCTTTTATTGAAACGCTCCAAGAAATATTCTCCACATCCAAACTTCAAAGTTTCCATAATCTCTCCATCTTCGTTGATGTTTATTACATAAAACAAAATCACTTCACATACAACAAACACAGTTATTTAAATACGAAAATCAAATACGAAAATAAATATAAACAAACAGGTCGCCATTTGCCAATTTTTGTTTCGTTTCTTCCACACAAATCATTGGCTAAGGACGAAAGAAACATTCTGCCAGTGGTAAATATTTTAACAACATCATAATAAATATTAAAAAAAGATCCATTTTAAGTTCCGTTTCTATTATATAAAAATGTGTTTACCTTCACAATAACAAAAGATAGGCAGAGATAACATAAACATTGCAAAAAAATTTACTACAGATGAAATATAATCGGAATGGCACATGAATAGCAAAAAGGTTAAATAAACATTTTTGAATCGTGTATTCTGCCAATTATTTCTTATATATATCTTAAAAAAAACTTCATTAAATATAATGATTCTACGTGAAACGAAACATAAATATAATTTTATTAAAATTTTGAAATCGAGAACAAACTTTTATTATCTGTAGCAAAATGATTGATCCTCAGCTGATTTTTCCGACAAGTCTTCTCAAGTGCGTACGACCATACCGCTCAAAAATTATTGGCTGCTTAACTTTGGGTAGTGCTCAAAAGACTTGGATGATTGAGCACTGTTTGACCATTCGGCCCTTAAGTGTTCAGTTTTGAAGACGTTTTAAGTTTTTGTTAAACTTTAATTATTTAGCGTTAGGTACAGATAGTTATTTATTGCCAAATACTTCTACGTCTATTACTAGCCAAGTTGTTTAGAATTAAAATTGTGGTACATGTTGGCGAGTGTTTGACGTTTAACGACTAACCTTAAGTGCAGAGGTCTATAGTGAGTTGCGGTCAATTGACCGAAACTTTGTGCGCACATTCTATGTACCGATGAGCCTGTCTAGTAAATTCGATGATCCGTACATATTTAAGTACATACCTTGGCAACTAGCGAACCGATTTTGATGAAACTTGCTCTATTTCCTAAGTTAGAAGATACCTAGCCTAATAAAAAGGATTATCAAAATAAAAAATAATAGTTTACGATATATACGTGGACAAACACACATACATACAAACACTTGAAATTTTACTCATCTATTCAGAAGGACATATTATGGACTAAAATATCGGATGAACAAAATATATATAATGATTTAATAGCAATTTCCTGTTACCCTCTTCGGTCATAGCATTTATTATTTTCCTAAAATAAAATGTCTAATATCTGAGTTACACAACTTAACCACTCCGGTGCCGTTACACTCACCCCCGCGTGCTCGCGCATTCAAAAGCAAGTAACTCAAACTTTTTGATTAGTGAGTTACAAATTAACGTGGCTTGTTTCTGAGAAAATAACGCTTATGGAATTTCAATTTCGTATTAACATTTGACACTCGGTGCCCTTATTTTGACTTTCGTTTTGGATAGAAAGTTGCTAATCAAAAGTTAAATTTGAGGTGAAGGGCATTGACCAGAGTATACTGCTCAAGAAATTAAAATCAGTTTGCCATTTAAAAAAAACGACTTTAGAAGGTGGAAGGAGGTGTTTATTGCTAGTATTTTTGTTTCTACCTGCTCTTATCCCACCTTAATTTGTAGTCAACTATGATGCAGAAAGGTTTTGGCTTAGTTTTTACGATTGGCTGCATGCCTGACGTCAACCGTCTGGAGGTCCAGTCGTGGGTAATCATCATCATCATCAGCCATAGGACGTCCACTGCTGAACATAGGCCTCCCCAAAGATTTCCAGATCGACCTGTTGGAAACGGTCTGCATCCAGCGACTTCCTGCGACCTTTATCAGGTCGTCGGTCCACCTTATAGGTGGACGTCCTACGCTGCGCTTGCCGGTACGTGGTCTCCACTCGAGAACTTTTCTGCCCCATCGGCTATCAGTTCTACGAGCTATGTGCCCTGCCCACTGCCATTTCAACTTGCTAATCCTCTGGGCTATGTCGGTGACTTTCGTTCTTCTACGGATCTCCTCATTCCTGATTTGATCGTGTAGAGAAACACCGAGCAAAGCCCTCTCCATAGTTCGCTGAGTGACTGTGAGCTTTCTAATGCGGCCAATAGTTAGAGGCCACGTTTCAGTGCCATAAGTCATCACACACACTGGTCGAAGACTTTTGTCGTGAGTAATAACATAACATAACATAAGCTCACGCCTGTATCCCCGAAGGGGTAGGCAGAGGCGTACTAGCGAACTAGAACACCCACATTTCGCCGAGCTTAATTCCGTCTCAGATGTGACAGGGGGCGAGCCTATTGCCATGTCGGGCACAAATTCCAGACTCCAGGCTGATATGGAAAAATCCAATATCACTTTGCCCGACCTGGGGATCGAACCCGAGACCTCAGAACCGTAATCGTACCGAAATACCACCACGCCACAGAGGCAGTAGTGGGTAATAGTATTTCGAAATCACCACGCCCAACCTGGGAGCCTTATAATTCGAACTCCACCCTATCTTTTTCTTTGATTACTTTCGTTGTGGGATGAAGACAATTTTGCATTATCTGACTCGCCGAGCTTCATTGCTCGGTGTCGTAAAATGCATGCCATTGTTGATCCTGGCTTACAGGAGTTACAGTGGCGGGTGTGTGGGCGGGATATATTCGTAAACCCTCATCTCGGGGTCCGGGTACTACCGGGTACCGGAATCGATCCCGAGATATCCTGGTCCACAGCCCATATACACAACTAGACCAAAGAGGCGACTAGGTTTTAAGGAGGGGAAAGTTTTATATATATATTATTTCGTTAGTACGCGCTAACCTTTATTGCGTTAAATGCTCCACCAGACATAGGCCTTATATTAACATGTCTGGCAATTTGGGCCCATCCGAATCCGAACTAATGTATTTTGAACGCATTAGAGGCAATCAATCATAGCAACCGATGGCCAGCGTGGGATCATTTGGTTTCAGATGTATAGAACCTATATGACTATCGGTTGATCCTTTGAGGTCACCGTCCATTCGATTTTAGGGTTTAAGATTAAGATTTTGGATATTCGAGTTTCATTTTTCATTTCGTCTTTTTCTGTACATGTTAAAAAGCAACAGCAAGCTATGAGCTATATGAGTGGAGCCACGCCGTAGATGGTAACGTCTACAGCACGAATGGCCCGGCTCGACCGGTTTTATACCACTGTCTCACTGAAAACCGACGTAAAGCTTGCTGTCGTGTTTCGTTCGGTGAGTGAGATTTCCGGTGGCCCGTTTCCCCCCTACCTTGCCCTATCCCTTTTCCCTCCACTTCCATTTCCTCCTTTTAAATTGGCCACGCACCCATGAATTTTTTGTGTCTTGGGTGTCTATGGGCGGTGAAGATCACTTACCATCAGGTGACCCATCTGCTCTTTTGTGAGTATCTCCTATATAAAAAAAAGCTGCCACTACATCTTTGAGTTAGTGGCACCAAACCGGTCGAGCCGGCTCATTCGTGACATTACTGTCTACACGGTGGCTCTACTCAAACATGTCAAATATTCCATTCAATAAAAAAAAACATAGCATAAGCTCACGCCTGTATCCCCGAAGGGGTAGGCACAGGCGCACTAGCGAACTAGAACACCGGAATTTCGCCGAGCTAAGTTCCGTCCCAGATGTGATAGGGGCGTGATCGCCATAACGGGCACAAATTCCAGACTCCTGACTGATATTGAAAAATCCAATACCACTTTGACCCGGGGATCGAACCCGAGACCTCAGTACGGAAGTCGTAACGAGATACAACTACCCCATCGAGGCAGTCGATATCACATTCACTAGCTCCTACACTATACATAGTTTATGCAACAGCCTGTATATTTGCTCCAACCTCTGTATTTGCGTAGTCCACAATAGACTCGGATCGATCGTTGTTTATTTTGTTACAGGTGTCGTGGATAAGGAAGAGAGATCTGCACATATTGACAGCTGGTATACTCACTTACACATCGGACCAGAGGTTTCAGGTGGGTTTTATGTAAACTTTAACACCATGCTGATTTCTTAAGTTTACGCCAATGTTATACATTGAAATAAAACTATTTTTACGGATTTTATCACGATTTGGTTTTTAATTTTTATTCCCGACGTTTCAAAGGCTTTGCAGTCTTCATGGTCACGGGTTGGACTGAGGTGTCATTTGTCTAAAAAAGTTAGTGTTACAATATCTACCTTCATTTTTAAATTATACAAAATTAAAGCCTTCGAAACGTCGGGAATAAAAATTAAAAACCAAATCGTGATAGAATCCGTAAAAATAGTTTTATTTCAATGTTAAACACCATGTATATAGAAAATGTATCGTACGCTCGAAGCAAGACTAACTTCGACTAAGTCTAAATCAAAGAAACGAACTCATTGAGGATTTGGAATTTAAATTTAACTTCGATTTAGTGCGAGCAAAGAAATTTAATATTACTATATAGAGGTGCTAACAAGCAAGTTTCCATACAAAGAAATTGATCTCAAACTTCAGTACCGCCATCAATTACTTATTAAAATGCGAGGGCGATTATTACAATTTACACCCTAGAATATTTTGAGAATATGAATCACTGCGTCGGTGGCGTGGTGGTATTTCGGTACGACTACGGTTCTGAGGTCTCGGGTTCGATCCCTGAGTCGGGCAAAGTGATATTGGATTTTTCCATATTAGCCCGGGGTCTAGAATTTGTGCCCGATATGGCGATAGGCTGGCCCCGTATCACATCTGGGACGAAACTAAGCTCGGCGAAATGTGGATGTTCTAGTTTCCTAGTGCGCCTCTGCCTACCCCTTTGGGGATACAGGCGTAAGCTTATGTTATGAAAAACCAAAATGAACTCAAATCAGCATAATGCTGGAGCGAGTACGCTACAACGCAGATTTTGAGATGACAGAGCAGACAGCATCCGGGACTTAAAAACGAAGCCAAACCCCTGCTGCAATATGTGTTGAAAATTGTGTTGCACTGAAACCAAATTGAGTGTTATAAGTGCAGGTAAAGGACAGCCACGAAATACCGATGCCATTTTAACATTTGACATAGATATTCTATTTGCCAACTGTAACGTCTACAGCACGAATGGGCCGGCTCGACCGGTTTGATACCACTGTCTCACAGAAAACCGACGTAAAGTGGCAGCTTGCTGTCGCGTTTCGTTCGGTGAGTGAGATTTCCGGTGGCCCATTTCCCCCGCACCTCCCTTTCCTAATCCCTTGTCCCGTCTTTTCCATTCCCTCTTAGGTTGGCAACGCACCCATGATTCTTTTTGTGTCTTGGGTCTATGGGCGGTGGAGATCACTTACCATCAGATGACCCAACTGCTCGATTGCTATAAAAAAAAATTAAAATCCTAACATTTTGTACTCAGGTCATCAGACCAGAGAAGTCTGAGAACTGGACGCTGCAGATAAAGTTCCCTCAGGAGCGGGACGCGGGGATCTACGAGTGTCAAGTGAACACGGAGCCGAAGATGTCCCTGGCCTTCCAGCTTAACGTAGTCGGTGAGTTGTCTAGCTTATAACTAGCTGTTGCTCGTGAATTCATCTGTGTGATCCATGGCGCTGTGGGCGAGTAGCCGGTTGTGAGAGGCCGCGGCTTCGATTCCCGCATTGACACAAATGTTTGTGTGGCCCACAGATATTTGTTTCAAGTCTGGGTGTTGTGAGACCGAAAGTCTTTTATAGTCTCTGATACCCACGATACATAGTGTGGGGTCAGGACTAGGTGTGTGACTGTTGGGTGTATTTATTTATTATGTCCTTCGGGAACCGTACATTTTCAGGTATAAAAAGTATCCTATGTTACTATCTGATAATGTAGCTTTCTATAGGTAAAAGAATTATGAATATCGGTTTAATAGTCTTAAGGCATTTCATTCTTCCTGTCGGCCTGGCGTTATCCCGGCCTAATGCCAATAATTCATTACAAACAAAAATACAAAAATCTTTCCTCATAATAATACTAGAGAGATAACTGAGTGAGTCCAAAATGAATCAGAGAGACCAAATATGGGAGCCTGGAATAAACTCTATCAAACACAAAAATAATCTTCAAAATCTATCCTCATTTGTCGAAGGATTAAAAAAAAATACAGACGAATTTGTTACCTTTTGAAGTTGATAGAAAAAAAGGAGTTCCCTAAAAAGTAAGCAAACTAAAACTGTCCTACACCGTCCTAGCAAAAAGTCCGTGAAAGTTACCCGGATAAGTCAAAGTCCTCGTGTGTACGCGACATTAGTTCCAAACTAACTTCGGAAACTAAAGCCTCCTTAATGAGCAACTGTAAGATTTTACTAAGCTTTATTGAACTAAGGGCGAAACCCCTTGTCTGAGACTCTTGTATATACACAGTGGCGTGCAGTCCATATAGACGAAGAGACAGTGTCTACCCTGACAATTTGCTATTTAGTACTATTTACATAAATAAATAATAAAAATCATGGTGAAAAACAGATTTTCGAAATTGCAGCGCTTGGCTTAAATCGACGCATCATTGTAGTGATGATTATGAAAGTGTCGATGTTAATCACAAGTTTAAAAACTTAACTGATTGACTTCCAATTTACCGATCGGGACCAAATTTATAGGGAACCATCCTTGAAATAAGCTCTATAGAACACAAAAAGAATTTTGAAAATCGGTCCACATTTGGCGGAGATATCGAGTAACATACATAAAAAACAGACAAATGGCGGACCTCCTTTTGTGGAAGTCGGTCGAAAATAATTTAGCAAATTTTGTCTACCCTGACCGAAATGCCTGTGCACGTCACTATATACACTAACTAGGTTAGGTAAGATCATTTTGTTTCTAACTAGCTTTGCTCTCGGCTACTTAACCATATTAATGCCATATCTATGTGTTTTAAGATCATGTACAAGAATATTTAGTTATTTATCAAATCACTGCCTCGGTGGCGTGGTGGTATTTCGGTACGACTACGGTTCTGAGGTCTCGGGTTCGATCCCCGGGTCAGGCAAATTGATATTGGGTTTTTACATATCAGCCCGGAGTCTGGAATTTGTGCCCGATATGGCGATAGGCTCGCTCCCTATCATATCTGGGACGGAACTAAGCTCGGCGAAATGTGGGTGTTCTAGTTCGCTAGTGCGCCTCTGCCTACCCCTTCGGGTATACAGGCGTGAGCTTATGTTATGTAATCAAATCAAAAAAATAAAAATATTTATTGAATCCATAAGATGTTAAACATCGTTTAGATTCCGTCAAATTTTAACTCTACCGCCTGTTCGGAAGGCTGTTTCGCCAGAGAAGAACGGGCAAGAAACTATAACGTTGATCTTTTTAACACCAATTTACAGTCAGTTTATCAATGTGTTTATTTCACCTATATCTGTTTATACAGGATGTTTCATAAAGTCGTTATCAATAATAACTACACTTAAATAGGGGATGGCTAGCAAGTTTATAATTTCGTAAGGCTCATAGTTTTAGAATAATGTAAACTTCAATTTGTGACGAAAATATTTATTCTGACTCATTATATCAGCTGCAGTACATTTGCAAACCAAGCATACACAAAGCCATTTGTATGCTAATTGCGACGATTTCAACAAATCGCATTCCTATGCTTAATAATAAATGTATTAGCCCTGTAATATTACTGTCCCACTGCTGGGCACGGGCCTCATTTACTAACGAGAGGGGTTAGGGTTTAGTCTTCCACGCTGGCCTAATGCGGGTTGGTTGAGTTCACATATGAACCGTCGAAATTCCTGTAAAGAAATTCCCGGATATGCAGGTTTCCTCACGATGTTTTCCTTCACCGTTATAGCAAGCGATACTTCACAATGAAAATATACTTATTGCCCCTTACTTATAAAAATATTTAAGCGCTGCTTATCTTTAACCATAGGTTGTCCCTTTCATTTTTAAACAATGTAACGCAAGGAAAAAAGTGACAGGTTATTCTTAACTATTTGCTCAGCTAAAAATGCTGTTTTAAGTAAGGCCCAACATGTACAAGTCAGAGGTGTATGCTCCATTTTGTGGTTGGTCTCGAACCTCCAACACTCGTCTTGGTAGTCCGTGCCATTCACAACTAAGCTATCGAAAGCCTTTCCAAAACTCGAAAAAAAAGCGTCGACTTTAATATAAGCTAGGAAAATTACAAAGCTGTAGTCAATCAGCTTCAATATTCCACAGAAATCACCGATGTAATATGTTTTATAACAAAGTCTTCAAGGCAATTTGTCCGTAATTTTGTGATTACGCCGGCCCGCGCCACTCAGCACCTAATGACTGGACAAAACTGATTTCGGGGTAATGGGGTTAGAATTGATTTTTAACCCGATAAAAAAGCTGTGTATTTTGTGATATTTTTATATTATACTCAGAGCTTTTTTCTCTTCATGTGATAAGGCAACTAAGCTTGGCGAAATGTGGGTGTTCTAGTTCGCTAGTGCGCCTCGGCCTACCTCTTTGGGGATACAGGCGTGAGCTTATGTTATGTTATGTTAATTTTATATTTTGACCACGCTTGGAATAAGCTCTATCGAACACAAAAAGAATATTGAAAATCGGTCTATATTTGGCGGAGATATCGCGTAACATACATAAAATACACGAATTGAGGACCTTCTCCTTTTTTGAAGTGGGTCGAAAATTCAGTATCACTTTACCCGACCCGGAGATCGTAACCAAAACCTCGAAACCAGCATAACCTCCAAATTATAACATAACATAACATAACATAAGCTCACGCCTGTATCTCCGAAGGGGTAGGCAGAGGCGCACTAGCCAACTAGTACACCCACATTACGCCGAGCTTAGTTCCATCCCAGATGTGATAGGGGGCGGGTCTATCGCCATGTCGGGCACAAATTCAAGACTCCGGGCTGATATGGAAAAATCCAATATCACTTTGCCCGACCCGGGGATCGAACCCGAGACCTCAGGACAGTAGTTGTACCGAAATACAACTACACCTACTACCGAGGCAGTCCTAACTTCCAAAATATATACCTACTCAATAAGCATTGCTCATCTCCCCATTGCTAAACTAAATTCAAATTCCCTATCTCATTCCCGTTTCTTGTTACTTTATTCATACGTATACCTTAAATCCGAAATTGTGATTGGCTCTTAATGGAAAAGCGTTCCAAATTACGCACAAAACCAGAAAATGTTATGAACAATATATTCTTGTTACTCGTATATCCCACGGATTATTATCGTGTGCGATATTAAGATTTTTTCATCGTATAATAAGGTGTGTACGGCGCACCTTTTCTCATATTAAGTTTGTTCATTTGAATTTTAAATCGAGTTTCTGAGGTCGTATCGTGTTCTTTTAGAATTCGTAGTCGGTATTGATTTTCGGGGTTCCGAAAGTCACCGTGAGTTTGTTTCGCGAACTTGCTGGTAATGAGATTAAATCATGGATGCCTAATGTCTTATCGATTACGTTTTGCATCATCACCGTAGTCAGCAGCTTTATTTGACTTAGATTATAAACAATACAGGGTGTTTCATAAAGTTGGTATCAATAATTGGACCGTGTTACGCAGAAATGATCCAATTAACAAAAATACAAAAAAAATGTTGGCGCCAATATGGTTCATTAATGGTTTAGAACAGCGGTCGGCAACACGTGGCCCGCGGGCCGTGAAATCCTATTTGCAGCCCGTGAAGTCCTATTTGCAGCCCGTGATTGTTTTGTAAATTAGTCATAAATATCTAAAATGTTATGGATTATACCTCTATAGATAGAAAATATGAGGTGAGGCCCGCCTTTACTGTATTCTGCCACCTTGCGGCCCCTGCCTGCCAAAAGGTTGCCGACCACTGGTTTAGAACATGTTGGCATCAATAAATTTACTTTTTATTTTTTTGTGGGTTGGATCATTTCTGTATAACACGGTCCAATTGCACTAAAAGGGATGGCTAGTAATTTAGGGCGACTTGCAACGCGATTACTAATCTAGAGTTAAACCTAACTTGATTTATCCTACAGTTCACTCACATTTTAAAACAAGATTTGAGATAAATAAATATTTGTCGCGGAGCTGAAGTGGCTCTTAACGCGACTTGCAGCGCTATTACTAATCTTTAGTTACACCTTATCTCGATTTATCCCACAGTTCACACCTATCTTTAAATCAAGATTTGGGATAAATACAGATTTATCGCGGTGCCGTAAATGGCCCTTAGCGATAAAGTTTAGATTTCGTAATGCTCATAGTTTTTATAATGCCAATGTAAACGGCCCAGCGGGCGTAGACAAGTAAGTGGCTTATGCGCTAGTCGAACAGAATAAATGTATGGGAATGACATAAGGGTACGCTATATGCGGCGTACTCTTATGTCATTCCCATACATTTATTCTATTCGACTAGCGCATAAGGCTCAATTGCACCACTATTATTAACCTAGAGTTAGCCCTAACCGCAAGCTAAATTGTCAGAAAATGTATGAATGACATGTAACTTAACTTGCGGTTAGGACTAACTCTAGGTTAATAATAGTGGTGCAATTGAGCCTAAGTCACTTGTCTAAACCCGCTGTCCAGTTAAACCGATGTGAACTAACTTTCGTATTTGTTTTGTTTGTAAGCTTTGCTGTTCGTTTCGGTCAGTGTGATTGCTTGAGGCTCGACAAACATGTCCCCTCTCCCTCGCCCTTATTCCGTAACTCCTCTACATTTTCACAAAGTTAGTGTGAGAAGACAAATAATTTTGTACTAGCTTGAACAACCTCCGTACACATTTAACTAATCTAATATTATAAATCCGAAAGTTTGTGAGTAGTATGTTTGTTTGTTACACTTTCAGGCAAATTACTGAATGGATTTTGAGGAAACTTTGCAGTTATATAGATTATAACATAACATAAGCTCACGTCTGTATCCTCGAAGTGGTAGGCAGAGGCGCACTAGCGAACTAGAACACCCACATTTCGCCGAGCTTAGTTCCGTCCCGGATGTGACAGGGGGCGAGCCTATCGCCATATCGGGCACAAATTCCAGACTCCGGGCTGATATGGAAAAATCCAATATCAGTTCGCCCGACCCGGGGATCGAAGCCGAGACCTCAGAACCGTAGTCGTACCGAAATACCACCACGCCACCGAGGCAGTCCGAGGTATATAGATTATAGAGGTACATCAGAATAATACATGACTACTTATTATCCCAGAAATTGTTTTATACTATATTATATTGTACTTACAATTAGAATTATTATTTCCATGCGTATGAAGATGAACAGCAGCTTGTACTGTTATAAATGTTTGAAGTTTGGATGATTTTCTCAATCATGGGCCACTGCAGTAGAGTTTAACAATTAATAAATAACGGACCGGTTTCAAATCCAATCATGATACATGTATATAATATGGGACCATCCTTGACATAAGCACTATCGAACACAAAAGGAATTTTGAAAATGAAAGAAAGAAAGAAATAAAAACACATTTAGTAGTCACAAAAATCGGTCCACATTTGGCGGAGATATCGCTTAACATACGTAAAAAAATACATACGAATTGAGGACCTTTTCATTTTTGGAAGTCTGTCGAAAAGGGATTTGAATACGAGACTGAAGGAGGCGATTATGTCAATGGCCAAGATCAATAGTATTCCCTCATAAGTTTCCTATATTACATACATACATACATAGACTCATAATGGGCCGCATTAGAAAGCTCACAGTCACTCAGCGAGCTATGGAGAGGGCTATGCTCAGTGTTTCTCTACGTGATCAAATCAGGAATGACGAGATCCGTACAAGAACGAAAGTCACCGACATAGCCCAGAGGATTAGCAAGTTGAAATGGCAGTGGGCAGGGCACATAGCTCGTAGAACCGATAGCCGATGGGGCAGAAAAGTTCTCGAGACCACGTACCGGCAAGCGCAGCGTAGGACATCCACCTACAAGGTGGACAGACGACCTGATAAAGGTTGCAGGAAGTCGCTGGATGCAGACCGCTTCCAACAGGTCGATCTGGAAATCTTTGGGGGAGGCCTATGTTCAGCAGTGGACGTCCTATGGATGATGATGATGATGATGATGATACATAGACTCACGCCTTTTTCCCATAGGGGTAGGCAGAGACAACGGATTTCCACTTGCTACGATCCTTACATACATCTTTCGCCTCATTCAGTCTCATTACATTCTTCATGCACGCACGTCGGTTTAGGATTCTTTTAACTTGACCTTTCTCGAGTATATCTCTGACTTGGTCAGAGAAAGTTCGATGAGGTCTTCCCCTTCATAAATTACAGAGTAGTAAATAATTGCGTTTGTCCACAGAAGCGAAGGCGCACATCCTGGGCCCTGTAGACCTGTACGTGAAGACAGGCAGCTCCTTGTCACTCACATGCATCTTGAGCCAGGGTCCACATGACCTCGGCACCATTTTTTGGTATAAGGGTATGTATTTTAAGAAAAAACATTAGCATTGTTTTTTTAATTTCTTATGGTATTGTTAAAACTAAAACTGATTTTTCTGCAACTTGCTCGATATACTGAATATAAAATTGAGGATGAGGGCAGGTAAAAGAATTCGGCTTTGTTTCACGACCGATTAATAGTTAAGTGATAATAACATCCAGCGACTTTCTGCGACCTTTATCAGGTCGTCGGTCCACCTTGTAGGTGGACGTCCTACGCTGCGCTTGCCGCTTCCAACAGGTCGATCTGGAAATCTTTGGGGGAGGCCTATGTTCAGCAGTGGACGTCCTATGGCTGATGATGATGATGATGATAATAACATAAGCTCACGCCTGAATCCCCGAAATGGGGTAGACAGTGACGCACTAGCGAACTAGAACACCCACATTTCGCCAAGCTTAGTTCCGTCCTAGATGTGATAGGGGCGAGCCTATCGCCATATCGGTCACAAATTCCAGACTCCGGCTGATATGGAAAATCAAGTGATATTAATATTAAAAGTATTATATTAAAAATATTACTAATCGTAGAAATTCACAATATAATTGTAGATTATGTAATTGCAACCTCTTTTAAACAGATTCCTATTATAAATCTTGAAAGGACGACCCAGAGCGAAACGCAATAGAAAACAAAGAAATCCAGTGATTTCCTTTCCACATAAAAAGTTGAAAGAATTGATAAAATGGCAACGAGGAAAAATATCTCAGAAACAGTTCCTCGGTGCTTTCCTTTTAAATAATTCAGTAGCAATAAAACAAACGGCAAATTAATTCTAGAGTTTAATCGAATTACAATTTCCATTGTTGTCAAATACTTTGAAATTCTATTATTAGTAGTTTCTGATAATCACTAACGGGGCACTAAAATAAATTTTAATTATAAATGTCCTACATAACTTTATAAATAAATTTAAGCTCTATTTTCATTATTACTATTAACTTTTGAATTCAATTATCGCCCCTTTGGTTGAGAGGGAGTGGAAAATGTTGTTTATACTATTAAATAGGTTGACTGTTACTCAAAGGTTTCGGTTTAAATTAAATTAATTTCATAGAAGCTTGACATCAAACAAATCGGTTCCACTTTAAGTAAAAGACGAGGTTCTACATTCGTCTGTACATATTTTACGTGTATTCACAGATAACTCAGACAAATACATGCGTGGATCTATTTTGATGATATTTTTTTTTTGGAATGCAAAAATATATTTCTGTCTTTCTTTTTATGTGATCAGCGCCCAAAGAGAATTTTTGAATTTTATTTTCGTAAATCTTTTACAAATATCTATAAACGACCATTAATTTCTAAATATATCCATATTCAGTAACTGCTTATCATTAGGCATTTTAGGACTATTGTCAGCCATAGACTAACCGTTTTTTAACGTAGAGACTGGCAAACGGGCAGATGGGTCACCTGATTGTAAGTGATCTCCACCGCCCATAGACACCCAAGTCACAAAAATAATCAAAAGTGCGTTGCCAACCAAAAACGAGGGAAATAGGGATTGGGAAAGGAAGGGAGGGAATTGGGCCGCCGTGTAAAGGTTGTTAGAAACTAATTTATGAATACTATAATGTCGGTGCTGATAGGGACGTGTTTGTTACTGTCAAAGACTGTAGATATACAATATACATCGACTTGTAAAAGACCTTTGTGTATTCTGTTCTTTGTATATTCTGCCTAGGTTGCTTGGGGGCCATATGCCCCTGTGCCAATATGGATCTGTTCTCGCAGGCCCTCGATTTGCTTTTCCCCCCTACGTAATGTGAATAAGAATTTATGCAGACCAGCATAATTCTGGTCAACAAATTCAATGTCTTTTTTGGCAGCAGTGCACTAACCATGAGGTGTAGTGTACTTTTACAGTGCTTGTATAAAAACAGAATCAAAAATATCTTCCTTTTTTACCGAGTTCTTTGAAAAGTAAATCCTATTAGAATAGCATACATCAACTTCCATGTTAATAAAGGATTCACAATGATATACAATAGAACATCTCTTTTCTAGGATCAAATATAATAGAGTATAAAGAATTAGAAGAAAACGAGATAGTGGAAGAGTCTCGGATCCGGCTGAAGACCGAGTGGACGGAGCAGCTGACGTCACGGCTGAGGATAGAGAAGCTGATGCCGGGAGATAGCGGGAACTACAGCTGTGTGCCGACGATGGCGGAGGCTGCTTCGGTGAACGTGCATGTTATTAACGGTAAGATAATTTATACTGTTAACAAAATCTCACAATTCACACGAACACAGACACACACACAATGCACATGTACACAAGTCCACAAGCACATAAGCGACACGTACACATGCACACAAGCGACACGTACACATGCACACACACACACACACATTCACACATGTACATAATATGTCTACAAGACATGCAAGCAAGAGACCACCGTACACATGGTGCTAAAACCTGCCATAGTGACCCACACTCCGTGTGTGGTTCGCGTTCCAGCATCAGCCAGTGTACTTTCGGTTCTCTCGGGGGGCTTGCGGCATGACTGATGGTTGGTTGAGACGGGTATGGAGGTATCCCTGTATCTGCATCGGTCATCTGCCTGTCTTGTCGCAAGCCCCTTGATTTGCTTTTTCCCTCTTCGGATTCGGAGTGTGAAGAAGCATAAATAGACCGGCATGATTCTAGCGATCACTGATAAAGACAGTGTTTTTTAAAAAAAAAAAAATCTTTATTGATCACGTAGGCATGTAAAAAAGCACTTATGACAAGTCAACACAAGTAAATTTTTAAATTAGGATTAATATAATTTACATTATATATTTGATTTAGACAACAGGCAGGCAAGTATGGACATAATAACGATGGGATGGCTGAGATAGGGCGATAAGGGGAAATAGGAATAGAGTGTAAGGGAATGGATTGTATGGGAATGGCATATGGCAGGAATGGTGGCAGGGGATTGACTGGAAATACTGGAAGCAGTTGGGATTGGTGTGTGAGGCCCTATCCTAGCTAACCTACCAGCCTTTCTCTAGCTACCTACGGATGACGACCCGAAGAAGAAAGGCAGAAAGAAACTCCGGGCTTATTTTTTTCATCATCAATTGTCACCATTTCTTTTTTATTTTCTTTTGTCTATTTTCCTTTTTTAAAAAATTTGATTTACAAATTGTCTATACAATTGATAATCATATTTATATGGATTCACGCATCCTCAATACCACTGGAGGTGTAATTACCAAAAGAATGATTAAAAGGTGAAATGGCATTGTAGGATGCAAAAACCCATACTAACAAAAATCCTTATATATATATATATATATATATATATATATATATATATATATATTTGAATATTATATATATATATATATATATATATATATATATATATATCACAAACAATAAGCTTAGTCATTATATGAATATTATTATACAATTTATGGCATACACTTTCCAAATTGGTCGATCGGTCGGTCTGTTTACAATAAAAATAAAATAAATATACCTAATGTCCTATATTAATGTAATTAATGTTTGTCAGTGGTCGCTAGTATTTTGGACAGCACTACGCTAACCATCACATGCAGTGTAGTAGGATAAAAAAGGGACACTCACAGACACACACAAGACTCGTGCACACGTTTAGACACACACACAAAACATACTCTCGAAAACATTACCCTTCTTCCGACAGTAGGGTAAAAATATGAGCACTCAACTACAATTTCAGAAATTCAGTGTCCAAAAATTCTGGAAGCGAAATACAAAATAAATACACTGTAACGAGACTTCGGCGGAAAATAAAGTGTTAGAAGGAAACATCGTTAGTGTCGTTGGTTAAAAAATAACTACAAACATAACTGGAAGTGTGGATGTAAATCACACTTATTTTCAGAACAAGTAACAGAAATCAAATTAAAAGTTATATTTGCCGAGTTGTGCAAGCCATTTATTATAAAAAGAAGATATTTGTCGAGTTTTTGTTATGTTAACATGGATAACATTATTTTGTGCCAGTACTGGATTCTCTTGACACCAGTAGCTCGACCATGACATTTTTTATATAAGGGCAGGTAGAAAGAAAGAAAGTCCAATAAAAATAAATTCTATATTCTTATTTCTTCCTTCTTTTATGTTCCTTTAATGGTTTCCTTCCTACATTGTTGCATTCTTTTTTCTTTCTTTCTTTCTTCCTTTCCTTCTTCCGTTCTTTCTTCCTTTCCTTCTTCCTTTCTTTCTTCCTTTCCTTCTTCCTTTCCTTCTTCCTTTCTTTCTTCCTTTTCTTCTTCCTTTCTTTCTTCCTTTCCTTCTTCCTTTCTTTCTTCCTTTCCTTTTCCTTTCTTTCTTACCCTCTGTATTCCTTTCTTTCATCTACATCTTAGCTACCTCTATCCACATTGCTAATGCTATATTTCTTCCCGCAGGTGAACACCCAGCAGCGATGCAACATGGCAACGCAAACACAGCGTCTCCCTGCGCTCTGTCCGTCAACCTGCTCATCTCTCTGTATTGCACATTAGCAACCCTATACACTAGCACCATGGACGGGTTTAGATGAAAATTAACTAACACCAACACGCGATGTTGAATTACTAGACAGTGATTATGGATATAACTGTATGGATGATGTACATGGAACAATTTGAAATAATATGTCATCTGTGGCTCGAATAGGAATAATTTTGAAAATTTAATTCGTATCAAGCTAGATGCGCGTAGATGATATTTGGTTAACATTTCATATAAATGACACTTATATGGAATATGAACCAAATAAGTCGCACATCGAGCTAATACGAAAAACATATACAAATCGAGTAAAAGTTTAACGTCAACATTTAATACAAATATTCTCGAAAAACGTTTATCCATAATCATCGTTTCCGTTATTTTTTATCTATGTTTTCATATAATATTAGTAGTTGTAAAATAAAATGTACACTTTTAGTTTTTCTAGATGATTTTTAAGATTTTCTATGACACTAAGATTTCCAGCTCACATTACATCTGCCTAGGATTTCTATATTTTATACAGGAATGTAGACAACGCTCGCGTTTAATTAGATGATAAATTATAAATTAAATCAAATTTTATTAATGTGTTCATTATTAATTCCTGATAATTTAATTGTATACGTCACACTCATTATGAGAAATGTTATGAAATTATTATTTTAGTATCTTCTATTTTATTAATTTTATTGTATTATTTAAATGACTACCTCGGTTGCGTGGTTGTTTTTCGGTACGACTACCGTCCTGAGGTCTCCAGGTTCGATCCCCGGGTCGGGCAAAGTGATATTGGATTTTTCCATATCAGCCCGGAGTCTGGAATTTGTGCCCAATATGGCGATAGGATCGCCCCCTATCACATCTGGGACGGAACTAAGCTCGGCGTAATGTGGGTGTTCTAGATCGCTAGTGCACCTCTGCCTACCCCTTCGGGGTTACAGACGTGAGCTTATGTGTAAAATTTACATAAATTTTTATGCTTGGTTTCGGAAGTTTATAACAGTGGTTTACTATTCCATATTTACAGCTAATCATTATATTACGCCTGTTATTACTATACAATATACATACATCAATAGGCGGGGCCATTGATGTAGCTAATTAATTATACGATAGTTTGTTATATCGATACTCCAAAATAACCTATATCGGAGACAAATTCCAACAACTCAATCGTACTCGAAACGAAACTAGTGAATTGCAAACAAAAAACAAATAGGTAAAGTTGTGATACGACGGAATAAACATTTTGCACAAACATTTACTCAGTAAATGTAGAAAGTGGAACGAGTTTTAGTTCATTTTAAAAATGTTTTTTATTCATCGAATCATCGATAGTTCATTTTACATGTAATGCCTTTTCGGTAGATAGAGACGAAAAATTTTCACTTGCATTTTATTTTCACTTAATTTTTTGCTTACAAAGACATTCGAGAAGCCTACCTAATGGTAAGTGGGTACCATCGGCCATTAACATTGACTACCAGCCAAGTACAGCCAAACTACTGGCTTTTCATAGAAAGGAGTGGGGACAGGTAAACAAAGACGGTATTTGGGCTTATGGAAATAGAATTCGTACAAAACGCAACAATCTGCCCACGCTGCCTTGCTGCCTACTCTTACAGGAATGCATAGAAATGAGACTATGGCCAATGTATTAGATTTTTAGGAAACGATAAAATAATATACCAATGTAATTTTTAATGTTCGTTCATTGTTCAGGCTCGTATCTTGTGGCGCTCATTAGTCTCTGCCTACCCCCATGGGACACAGGCGTGAGTGTGTAGGTATGTATGTTCCAACCCCTTCAAAACAATGTTTATATTTCATTTTAATAACATTTATTTTATTCAATTAATAAATTTATAACGATGTTTCATTTTCAATAAAATAAAATATTATTACATTGTAAAATACTTTTTTAATTTAATTGCATTTCGAAATACTTATTTCTTTCGGAATTTGTATTTAAATTGAGTCACGAGTTTCCTTTAATTCATTTCTTAAAAATTGCGAAGTAATTTGTTAAAGGGATTATAGCAATTCAGTTTCATCTCGCATAAAGGTTTTATTAAAATTTTATGGAGACAATTGAGATTTTTTGCTTTCAGAAAAGATATTCAATTTTGTGCTTTCTTGTTGTGCAAAGGTGTTCGAAGTACCAATTTTTTTTTGCGTTTAAATAACAAAATTAAAAATGACCAAATGGACGGGCTACAGAAATGTTTTATGTAAGCTAAATCCGAAGCCAAAAATATCCAAAATTGTATGAACAATAACAAATATTTTGCAACCGCCATTTTAGCTTATCGTTAACTTTTAGGACACCTGTATAAATTTTATATCCTACTGAATAAAACCGCTTTACGAAGTATTGTCGCAGATACAGTATCAGTCAGGGCATTTCTCGAAATTCCTAAATAATATTTTATTTAAATGCAATAGCAATATTCCAAGCATTAATTTAATTTACATACTACCATTCCATTACTACTAATAAAATATTACTTTTTTTCTTTAAATAAAATTACAGTAAAATCCCAAATGTTTTTTTATGTTAAAGGTTAAGGCTTAAGAATTCGTGGAATGTTTTAATTCATAGCCTTCATTTCAATGTACTTTGAAATATATACTGATTTCTTAAGTTTACGTGAATATTATACATTGAAATAAAACTATTCTTACGGATTCTATCACGATTAGCAAAGAACGATTAGGTTTTAATTATTATTCCCGACGTTTCGAAGGCTTTGCAGTCTTCGTTGTCACGAGTCAGTCAGTCAGTCGTTCTTTGCTAATCGTGATAGAATCCGTATGAATAGTTTTATTTCAATGTACTTTGAAATATTTCCATAAAATATTTGGAATGTAAAATATTAACTAATTGAATTAATTGATAATAGAAAATATTGCAATATAATTATTATATTTAATTGAATGATTATATCATAATTATTTATTTTTGTTGTTACACTGTCGTATATTTATATCTGTAAAAATGTACATAATGAATGTAAATAAAGTAGATTTAAATGAAATTAAATTAAAATCATTGTATTTCTGTTATAATTTATTCAAATTATTGCAATAAAATGTATATTAGTCATTATTAAAATTTGTTAAGTGGCAATAAGTAAGTATTATTTTAAAATCTTTATGAAAATGTAGAGAATATGTGTAATAAATTAATGTTAAGGCGAACTTTGACAAATAAAGATAGTAACTCTCAAAAAGTTATTTTATTTTGTCACAATGAAAATTATAAAATCCTGACTCTTTTAAAAGGTATTATTATATATCCAAATTGAGCAAACAGAATTAACAACTGTTGCTTGTTAGAATGTCCTCACCTATAGCACCTTTTTGCGGAATCGGATTTCATTTTTAATTAACATTTTACCCGGTCATTTACACACCCAAATTGTATGAGACACAGTATTTAATTCACTTTTGTTTTGAAAGATTTGTAAAAAATTTAACCTATCGTGACCATATTTTGACCACTCTTGGAGGAAATTTTATCGAACAAAAATAATATCGAAAAAATATTGTTTTTTAAGCATAGACCGGTAAACGTGCATATGGGTCACCCGATGGTAAGTGATCTCCACCACCTAAGACACAAAAGGGATTTAAGGTGCGTTGCCAACCAAAAGGGAGGGAAAATTAGGAAAGAAGAGACAAGAGGGGGTTGGACCACCGGAAATCTCACTTACCGAACGAAACGGGACAGCGAGCTGCCACTTTACGTGGCCATCTACAGCGTGGCTACTAAGTCAAAGTTCGATTTAATAATTCCAAATCGTCACTGAGTTTAGTACGCAGAAGTACGTGCTTTTACTTTGGACCAACTTAAAAAAAAGAAGGTCCTCAATTTGTCTGTATTTTTTATGTATGTTACGCGATATATCCGCCAAATGTGGACCGATTTTTGGATTATTTTTGTGTTTGATAGAGTAATCTCAATCACAATTTGTTTGAGAGTTTTCAATTCGCTAAATATGAGTTGTTTTATACCATTGACATCCCTGCCCGGTATGCCGATAGGCTCGCTCCCTACCACATGAAAGGACAAAAAGACTCGACGATACAGTACATACATACATAAGCTCACGCCTGTATCCCCGAAGGGGTAGGCAGAGGCGCACTAGCGAACTAGAACACCCTCATTTCGCCGAGCTTAGTTCTGTCCCAGATGTGATAGGAGGCGAGCTTATCGCCATATCGGGCACAAATTCCAGACTCCGGGCTGATTTGGAAAAATCCAATATCAGTTTTCCCGACCCGGGGATCGAACCCGAGACCTCAGAACCGTAGTCGTACCGAAATACCACCACGCCACCGAGGCAGTCGACGATACAGCTATGATTTATTTAGTTCACTTCTGCCTATCTTTCGAGGTATTCGGGTATGAGCATATGTACGACTCTTTTCAATTCTTGACTTAGTAATACCGAGCGATACGGTTCATAAACAATATAACGTTACGTTTTACGATACAACAAAAATATCTGATGTTTCGATACACACGTATGCGGCTGACAAAGAGAATGGCCTCGTAAAATGGCACTAAAACTACATTTATATCCCTTTTCGACTTCTACGTGTGTTGTTGGAGGTTGCGGAAGTAGGCATTGTGTGGAATGTCTGGAAAGGAAATGGAAGTTACGAAATCCGGAGATCTCTAGAAAGATTGTGCAGACCGGAAGACTAAAAAACAATAAGTAATACAAATTTAACAATTTATCGGATCGACTTCAAATCCGATCGTGACCTAATTTATATAGGATCTTTGAAATAAGCTCTAAACACAAAAATAATTTTGAAAATCGGTCCACATTTGGCGGAGATATCACGTAACATACATAAAAAATACAGTCGATTTATTTATTTCTAGAAATTTTATAAAATGTCTGAATCGACATTTCACGGCAACTATAAGTCCATAACAATGGTTCCATTACATGATGTATATCAAAGGAACAAAATAATGCATTCATACTACCATCAGAATATTATAATACATAACATAACATAAGCTCATGCCTGTGTCCCCGAAGAGGTAGGCAGAGGTAAACTAGCGAACTAGAATACCCACATTTCGCCGACCTTAGTTCCGTCCCAGATGTGATAGGGGGCGAGCCTATCGCCATATCGGGCACAAATTCCAGAATATTATCATCATGCATAAATCTTTAAAGAGACAAGCATAGTATAGTTTTTGAGACAGTATCGTCTACAGCACGAATAGGCCAGCTCGACTGGTTTCATACCACTGTCTCACAGAAAACCAACATAAAGTGGCAGCTTGCTGTCGCGTTTCGTTCGGTGAGTGAGATTTCCGGTGGCCCATTTTCCTTCTCCCATTTCCAATCCCTATTTCCCTATTTTAGGTTGGCAACGCACCCATGATTGTTTTTGTGTCTTGGGTTTCTATGGGCGGTGGACATCATCAAGTGACCCATCAGCTTATTTGCCAGTCTGTGCTATAAATAAAAGGATTTTTTTGTTAAAGCTGGTAAGCGCAGTTCAGTCCAAATAATCACAAGTTTAAAAACTTAACTCACCGACTTCCAATTTACCGATCGTGGCCGATGTTTTCACTTTTGTATTCAGCAAGGTACAAAGCGCACGCACTAACGCTATGCCTGATGACGGCGCTTATGCGAACTAGCTCTCTCGAGCGAGGCGTTTGACATAAATGTATGGAAAATGGTATTCTCTAAGAGCCAACAACGTTGAACGCTCCGTTGATCTCAACGACGTGCGCTGCGGGAGCGAGGCGTCGATCGCAACGTTGTGGTGTGTCTTAGAGAATGTACCTCCAGGTTTTAACACCATGTATACGTTAGTCGAAATCCGGGCGAATACTTAGTAAGGGATTAATCAGCAAAACTGTACCAATTTTAAAAATTCTTTCACTATTTGAATGCCACACTATATTTAGGTGATATACACTAATTTTGTACAACAAAAATAATTTTACGGGTGCAGAGGCGCGCAATGGCTAGTATGAAATAATCTTAAAAAATCCATCTTTTGTCAAACGTTAAGCTTAAAAGATCCATATGCCCTAGGGACCTTCAAATTCACTCGAAATTGACAACGTTCCGAACTTATTATGTGCCCAAAATTCAGGTCCCTAGCCACTTCATTTTTACTGTAGTTAACTTTTTGTTAATGGACTCGCTAAATGACTTTGACAGAGTTTTAAGACTTTTCATCGCAAAATTCTTATTTTAGACCGACTTCCAAAAAGGAGAAGGTCCTCAATTCGTCTGTATTTTTTTTATGTAACGCGATATCTCCGCCAAATGTGGACCGATTTTCAAAATTATTTTTGTGTTCGATAGAGCTTATTTCAAGGGTGGTCCCATATAAATTTGGTCACGATCGGATTTGAAGTCGGTCCGTTAAGTTTTTAAACTTGTGATTATTAAAACTTTATTTGAATTTTACTGTAACTCCCTCGCAGTAATTGTAATCCTTGATACAGATTAAACCTTATATGAAGAGGGACCTATAATAATTATGTGTGATTATTTTCGACCGATTTCCAAAAAAAAGAAGGTCCTCAATTCGTCGGTGCTTATTTTCGATCGACTTCCCAAAAAGGAGGAGGTCGTTAAATCGTCGGTTTTTTATGTATGTTACGCGATATCTCCGCCGAATGTGGACCGATCTTCAAAATTATTTTTGTGTTCGATAGAGCTTCTTTCAAGGGTGGTCCCATATAAATTTGGTCACAATCGGTAAATTGGAAGATGGTCAGTTAAGTTTTTAAACTTGTGATTATTTTATTTATACATTCACAATATGTATGATCAATGTATGTAGTCGTTCCCTTTGTCTAGTTGTCCTGGGTTCGATTCCCAGGTCGGGCAAAGAGATTTTTCTAATTTAATTTGCCTGGGACTTGATGCCCCAGAGGGGGTCGACGTCGGGTAGGCAGCCGGTCGTAAAACTAATAATTTTCTGCAACATGCCTGAAAAAGTGTGTTGCACTGACCCCATATTAAGGTGAGATAAGGGCAGGTGGAAACAAAGAATATGACAAAAAAATGTCCTTAGCTACAAAAGTTTGCAAAATTAAGAAAACCCACCCTTCAGTATTTTCTAAATTCCAACCCCTAAAGTGAGAGAATAGAAAATCATGTATCATATAGAATTGCGCGCCGAACCCCAGTTTACACAATTTCCATCACATTTCCGTTTTACACAGCTAATTAATAATCACAATATGATTCTCGCTGCGTGAATCGGAACGTTTCAGTTAATTGCGAGCATATGCAGGAGGGAACCAAACGCCGAATTAAATAAACAAAATATTATTTACACACAATACTCGGCGCGGCAATTTCGGATATTGCATCCGACCCATGCATGTTGTATGCGAAATTGTGAAATGCAATTATTTTGACGTTGGTTATGTCGTGCATAACATTTGTCACAGGAGCAAACACGCGGCCATTTTGAATAATGGAAACAGTAGTAAAAATTATTGCTATTATACTCGGCTTTGAAACGTGGCCTCTCACTATGGGCCGCATTAAAAAGCTCACAGTCACTCAGCGAGCTATGGAGAGGACTATGCTCGGTGTTTCTCTACCAAATCAGATATGAGGAGATCCGTAGAAGAAAAAATGACAATGATATAGCCCAGAGGATTAGCAAGCTGAAGTGGCAGTGGGCAGGGCACATAGCTCGTAGAACCGATAGCCGATGGGGCAGAAAAGTTCTCGAGTATAATTCAGCAGACATACAATACCAATCACACATTAGACAGGAAATACGACTTTGAATTATTAGACTTTAGAAAATGAAAGAATAAAATGGTTGAATTGAAATGTTTTAATAAACTTGATCTTTTTACCGCAGCACTATTTAAATTTCATTAAAAAGTGGCAACATTCGAAATGTCAGTTTACTTCGTTTAATTAGCAATTCTACTATAGCCAGCAAAAGTTAATATAAAAAGTAAACAAAGGGTTCGATTCCCGGGTCGTTATATACATAATTATGTATGCATATAATGTCCTTATAGATTGTCCTCACAAACAGTTTTTTTTTTATATAACAGACTGGCAAACAAGCAGGTGTTCCGTGTTAGTTGTACGAGTCGTAAACTATCATTTTTATTATAAATTTTAAATTATATATTTTACATAATAAATTAAAAATATATATTTTATATTACATAACATAACATAAGCTCCCGCCTGTATCCCCAAAGGAGTAGGCAGAGGCGCACTAGCGAACCAGAACACCCACACTTCGCCGAGCTTAGTTCCATCCCAGATGTGATAGGGGGCGAGCCTATCGCCATATCGGGCACAAATTCCAGACTCCGGGCTGATATTGAAAAATCCAATATCACTTTGCCCGACCTGGGAACCCGAAACCTCGGATCCGTAATCGTACCGAAATACCACCACGCCACCGAGTAAATGTTATATTATAAAGTTTAAATTAATTATTATTATCTTACCAAATTTGTAATCTTAAGGATAAAATGGCAATTATAACACATTGCACAAAATTAATTTTGAAACTATAGCAGATATTTTTATATAAGAATCTCAAAAAGGGTACAACTCGACTTGAATCACTGATCACAGGAGCCACAGAAATAATCCAATTTAAATTTACGAATGCCCTTTGAATACTAGGTGTCAACGTTATCAATCAATCGTGTAATAGATAAGATTAATTTGTATATCATCATCATCATCATCATCAGCCATAGGACGTCCACTGCTGAACATAGGCCTCCTCCAAAGATTTCCAGATCGACCTGTTGGAAGCGGCCTGCATCCAGCAAGTACCTGCAACCTTTATCAGGTCGTCGGAGTCGTCGTCGTCCATTTGTATATAACGCACGCGAATTGGAGACATTTTGGGATAATCACATTTTTTTTTTCATTTATTTAGGTCAACAAACAGTTACACAGTATATTACTAAAATAAATTGAATATTATCGACGTACATTGCCGTGAAACCAAACATCGTTAACCACAGATTAATCTAGGTACAGAATTAAGTGACATTTCGCTTGAAATGGTAATATTTGTATTGATTCCACGTTGTTTGTGCTCTCGTATAATTGGGATCTGGGCATTATCTTACACATGTCTGGTGCCATTAACTTTCGCGGGGTGTCAAATATTCGTATAGTAATTTATAAAGATTGTCTATATAGAAAATAAAAGTTTATACAGTAATACAGTAATGTATTTCAGGGCTAATATTATGTTTTCGGCCGACTTCCAAAAAGGAGAAGGTCCTCAATTCGTCTGTATTTTAATGATTTCTTAGGTTTACGCGAATGTTATTCATTGGAATAAAACTATTTTTACGGATTCTATTACCAGAAAATCGTGATAGAATCCGTAAAAAATAGTTTTATTTCAATCGTCTGTTTATTTTTTTAATGTATGTTACGCGAAATCTCCGCCAAATGTGGACCGATTTTCAAAATTCTTATTGTATTCGATAGAGCTTATTTCAAGGAAGTTGAAGTTGAAGTCAGCCTGTTAAGTTTATAAAATTGTGATTATTAAAAAGCAAATGAATCGAAGGGATGAAAGTTTTTCTATATAAACTTTCATCCCCCGTTACACCCACTTCAATTTCCAAGCTCTATCGAATACAAAAAGAATTTTGAAAATCAGTCCACATTTGGCGGAGATATCACGTAACATACATAAAAAATACAGACGAAATGAGGACCTCCTCCTTTTTGGAAGTCGGTCAAAAAGCCTCTCACTGAAATAATAAATAATATTCGCCCTGTAATATTACTGTGCCACTACTGGGCACGGACCTCCTCTACTAATGAGAGGGGGTAGGCCTTCGCCCCCTCTCACTAAGAAGCAATTTTTTTTTATACTGATTTCTTAAGTTTACGCGAATGCTATTCATTGAAATAAAACTATTTTTACGGATTCTATCACGATTTGGTTTTAATTTTTGTTCCCGACGTTTCGAAGGCTTTGCAGTCTTCGTGGTCACGGGTTGGACTGTCAGTCCAACCCGTGATGTGATGTGATAAAATCCGTAAAAATAGTTTTATTTCCATTTTTTTTAGAATAAATTAACGTGGTCAGCCTGCAAGCGCAACCTCGACATCCTAAGATTTGAACCTAGGATAACCCACAATTCATATACACTGTCACTAAACTAAGGATTATTATATTTCATAAATTAAAGCATATTTAAAATTTTATTCATTATCTTTTAACCTTCATCCCTCAGCCACAAAAGTCCAATACTTTCATACTGAATTCTGAATAAATTTCAAATTATTATTTAAATTATATTCATCTAAGTGATTATCTCTTAGAATTAAGGACTTTTACTAAGTAGCGTTTCTTTATACCGTTTTAAATGAGACTTATTTTCTAAAAACGTTGCTGTCATTTTCTTCCCAATTAAGACATGACATTTCGAGATATTTTCTACGTTTTGTTTTTTCTGAATGGAGACTGTTTGCGATCAGATGTTTATAGAGTTGTTACATTATTTGAGTTAATTATTTGCGCTTAAGAATAATAAGGAAAATGTCTGGGATTTATATGGAGTAACCCTTGTATTGTGGAGATAATTTAGTATGTAAAGTCTACCAACTCGCGTTAGGCCAGCGTGTTGGACTAAGTCGAGTCGCCTTTTTGGTCTAGTGGCAACAATTATGGGCTATGGACCGGGAGGTCCTGGGTTCGATTCCAAGGTCAGGCAAAGGGAATGTTCTAATTTAATTTTCTCGGGTTTGGATACCTCAGAGGAGGTTAACGTCAGGCAGGCAGCCGGTCGTAAAAACTAAGCCAAGTCCTTTCTACAACATGCTTAAAGAAGCCTGTTGTGGCGATCCCATATTGACACATAACATTACATAAACTCACGCATGTATCTCCGAAGGGGTAGGCAGAGGCGCATTATTGAAGTAGAACATCCATATAGAAGGCGAGCCTATCGCCATATCTGGCACAAATTCCAGACATTGGGTTGTCGAAACTCTACTGAATTGAAAAAAAGCAATAATCACTTTGCCCGATTCGGGAATCAAATCCGAGATCTTAAGACGGTAGTACGGTACGACGGTAGCTTCATATAACATAACATAATATAAGCCCACACCTGTATCTCCGAAGGGGTAGGCAGAGGCGCACTAGCGAACTAGAACACCCACATTTCGCCAAGCTTAGTTCCGTCCCAGATGTGATAGGGGGCGAGCCTATCGCCATATCGGGCACAAATTCCAAACTCAGGGCTGATACGGAAAAATCCAATATCACTTTGTCCGACCCGGAGATCGAACCCGAGACCTCAGGATGGTAGTCGTACCGAAATACAACTACGCTATCGAGGCAGTAGCTTCACAGTCGGCAATTATCCCACTTCGCCACGGAAGCCATCAAAATAAATTTATCTTCAAAAACTCGCTCACTTTAAGCCTTATCACACCAATTTAACAACTCCATACAATTCCCCAAAATGAATACTCACAAAAGCTTGATATTTTTAATTTCACGTTCAACGTAATAGACGTGTCAGTTGGGCGTGTTTTTTTTACGAAAATGTTTGTTTACCCTGAGTGTTGTACTTGTTTAATTAATTACAGACCCTAAGGGGTATTTATGTAACCTAATTAAGCACTCGGAGAATATTTTCTTAGGTTTCCACTTAGGAAAATGGAAACTATGCTTTAATACTTTAAGTGGCTGCTTTATTGCTATTTGGGGTTTTGAAATGTTTATGTATTTATTCCTTATTGTCACTTGTTACTGCGTTGTGTAGTGCGTGACTTTCTTTCTGTCTGGCGTCATCCCGGCCTTATGCCAGGATCCGCCTTCCCACTTAAACGCTTCCACTTCGCCCGGTCTAGAGCATCCTTCGCAGAGAGGCTCTCATATCTTCCTCCAAAACGTCCAGCCAGCGCTTTTGGGCAGTGTATGGGAACGTACCTCTGGTACGATCTGGGCCAGACACCTACGACTGACGTACTCTTGTGGTTTCCTCAAAACGAGGCCATACGATCTCAACTCAGTGTAGTGCGTGACTGTTGGGTGTTATTTATTTACAGCCACAGAGTTCCTTGACAGCCGCCGTGGTGCAGCGAGTAGCCAAACGAAACGCGAGACCGCGACTTCGATTAGCGCGCAACAAATGTTCGTGTGACCCACAGATATTTGTTTCTGCTCTGGGTGTTGTGAGACCGAATCTAATAGTTTCTGATACCTACGATACAGGTTAAACCTAGTATCAGGACCGGATGGGTGATTTTAGGGTGTATTTAATTTAATTTATATATTTATTTATGTGTTATTGTCACAGCACAGCGTATTGCTTCAAATGTGAAAGTGACGGGGTTCGAATCCGAAATCGGGTAATAACAATATGGAATGAGTTTTCGGTTCTTAAATTCCAAGTCGTTAAGTGATACTCTTCTTTGTTTCTACCTGCCCTTATCTCACATTAATGTGGGGTCGGTGCCACACACTTTTTCTAGCATGTTGCAGAAAAAGATTTGGCTTAGTTTTTACGGATGCTATTGACTATTATAATAATCGTAGCTGCGCAAATAAAATTAGGCGGCCGTCGTAATAACTAAGCCGGAACCTTTCGGCAACATACTTGAGGAACTCTGTTGTGACGATCCCATATTGAAGTGGGATGATGTCACATAGAAAGTATCGCGTTACAGTTACAAAAATTCAGACTACAATTTAAATCCTACTTTGAGAGGTCGGTCAAAAAGGTAAGATTTCTTTACTCATAACATGACATAAGCTCACGCCTGTATCCCCGAAGGGGTAGGCAGAGGCGCTCTAGCGAACTAGAACACCCACATTTCGCGGAGCTTAGTTCCGTCCCAGATGTGATAGGGGGTGATCCTATCGCCATATCGGGCACGAATTCCAGACTCCGGGCTAATATGGAAAAATCCAATATCACTTTGCCCGACCCGGGGATCGAATCCGAGACCTCAGGACAGTAGTCGTACCGAATTAACACTACGCCACCGAGGCAGTAATATTGAAAACACAAACATTCTGTGAAACGTGAGGTCGCGGGTTCGATTCCCGCACCGAGACAAATGTCTGTGTGGCCCATAGATATTTGTTTCGAGTCTGGGTGTTGTGAGACCGAAAGTCTCTCGTAGTTTCTGATACCCACGATACAGGTTATACCTAGTGTGGGGTCAGAACTAATTGTGTAACTGCTGGGTGTTTTTATTTATTTATTTAAACTATAATAATCGTAGCTACGCAAATTGTAATAAAATTAGGCCTCACATCGTAATAACTAAGCCGGAACCTTTCTGCAACATGCTTGAAAAACTTGATATCAAATAGGAACATACACAAACGGACTATAATTTAGAACCTCCTTTAAGAGGTCGGTGAAAAGTAAGATTTCTTTACTCGTATAAAGATGCAGGCGTTGTAAAAACGAATGTACACATGTTTCCAACCAAATGCTCCCAAAACATTTGAGGTTTCGTTCAAAAACTTTTGTAACTACTTCGTAAAAACTTCGCGCTCGAAGCAGACACCTGTGCCACAGTGAAACTTCCAAAAAACGCTAAACGATGGCTAACAGTGACCGCTTTTTACACGGACTATAAAGTTTTGAGCTGGGTTTGAAGCTTGTTGTTTTCTAAGAATTTTTGGATATTAAGGTCATTATGACTAAGCAGAGCAGTTTATACGGCATTTTTTTTTTTTTATAGCAGAGATGGGCAAACGAGCAGATGGGTCACCTGATGGTAAGTGATCTCCACCGCCCATAGACACCCAAGATACAAAAAGAATCATGGGTGAGTTGTCAACCTAAAAGGAGGGAAAGGAAGGGGAGGGAAGGGGATTGGGAATGGGAGTGGGGAAATAGGCCACCGGAAATCTCACTCACCGAACGAAACGCAACAGCAAGCTGCCACTTTACGTAAAAGAGATTTAATATACTAACTATATAGTGGCTATCAAGCAAGATTCCATACAAAAAAATTGATCTCAAGCTTCAGTACCGCCATCAACTACTTATTACAATGCGAAGGCGATTATTACAATTTACACTCTAGAATGTTTTGTGAATGGTTAAGAATCACGTAAGATAAGTTTATTATCTCAATATTATTTCGCTGGCCGACCTAGTGAGCGTATATTTCAAATAAACTGAGCGACTTATGACCACTAGGTCATAACTTTTGGATCACAAGTTTTGTGCTGTTGTTCTGTCTATATACTGTTGAATCTCTTTGTACGGCACAATGGTTAGATGATCCTCAATTGAGAGGCCCCGGGTTTGATTTCAATAATCACAAGTTTAAAAACTTAACGGACCGACTTCATATCTTATCCGATCGTGACCAAATTTATATGGGACCACCCTTGAAATAAGCTCTATCGAACACAAAAATAATTTTGAAAATCGGTCCACATTTGGCGGAGATATCGCGTAACATACATAAAAAATACTGACGAATTGAGGACCTTCTCCTTTTTGGAAGTCGGACTAAAAAATGGAATGATGATTCATTACATATAATGAATTAAATGTCATTAATATATTTTCTGTGATTACATGTAATGAATTATATGTCATTCATATACTTTTTTTCAATTTATCTTGAGGTAAGGACTAATTGTAGTTTAGTAACAGAGGTGCAAGTTACCTTTAGTGTGACAGTTGGGTGTATTATTTAATTATTAATTAATAATAAAAGGCCTGTCTGTATGCGTGTATTGACGTTTCCGATTATCTGAATTAGATAAATACGAGTATTAGCAATCTTAATACTATGTATACGCAATATTTTGTACGAAAGTTATAAATATTTTACTTCCCATAACCGTTAAAAGCGGCATACACTAAATGAGTAATTCGTCCTTGCAACTTTCCATATAAAATATTCAATCAGAGCCTTCGAAGTTTCCCCCTAAAAATTGTTCCATTAATAAAATTCGGGGGAATTACGAAGGCGAAGTCCATGAGACGAGAAACCGCTGCGACTCCGGACGCTGCAAACGTCCAAATATTTCCGTGTACTGTACCGACATTGTGGAATGCTACGATGGAGGAATTTGGGATTTTCTGAGGAATTTTGCTGTCATTTGAATGTACTATGTATAACAGTGGACACGCTTAGCATAAATAAATTTAAAAGCGACCAATACTATTACTAACCTAGAGTTTGTCCTAAACACGATTTATTCTACAGCTTACTCCTATTTTTAAATCAAGATTTAAGATAAATACAAATTTATCGCGGATAGTAAATGTGGGATCCAGTCTCTTCCATAAATAAAACTTCTTCTAATTGAACATGGTTTTAATTCACACCACTTGTGTCTTACAACATTTTCTCCATATTGTTTTTCCCTACTTCCTGTGAACCTTTTCCCATCTCAGTCTCATTCACACTTCCAATGCTCTCTCTCTCACACTTCCTCTTACGTTCCGTTTCCTACATAAAGTCTTACAACATAATGATTTCTTAGGTTTACGTGAATGTTATTCATTGAAATTAAACTATTTTTACGGATTCTATCACGATTTGGTTTTAATTTTTATGCCCGACATTTCGAAAGCTTTGCAGCCTTCGTGGTCACGGGTCTGACCCGTGATAGATCCAAACCCAATCGAAGAAACCAAATCGTGATAGAATCAGTAAAAATAGTCTTACAACATTTTTCTCCATGGTGATTTTTCCCTACTTCCTGACAACCTTTTGCTATCTCTGTCTCATTCACACTTCTAATGTTTTCTGTCACACTTCTTCTTACGTTCCGTTTTCCACAAATATGTCTCATCTGGTTATCAGATGAGTGAAGGTCGATGTAGTACGGTCTCTTAGACCATAAAAAGTCTACCTTTAAAGGAACACATACCTTACAATAATTATTTTATGTTTTAGATAAGGGGAAAAGAAAAACAAATCTAATTTATCACTCGTTAAAGCTTAATAAGAATTATGTAACATAACGATTTCAAATGTTAAAAGCAAATGGAAATTGAATATTTTTCCTCAAAATTCCATTACTTTCCCAATTCATTAAAATAATAAACCAATTAAAAGCATGGTTACAGAATCTGTTTATATAAAATTGGTTTGAATTATATAAAATCAATGTAGGTAGAGAGTAGATACAGAGTGGCGCCGACATAACGGCATTATCGCCCGGTTTCAATAAACAATCTCAGTTCGAATGTGCAGATAGATTACGAAAATTTACCAGAACACAGTTTGGATATGACTTCGTCAAATGACTTGATTTGATTGGTTCATAATTGCGATCTATCTGTAGCCCGAGCACGAAAACCTAATGTAAATGTAAATGTATTCGAGTTCGCTGCGCACTGATGACGTTTGGTTAATATTTCATCCAATTTTCTTAGACGCGCATCGAGTTCGAATACATTTACGGTTGTCAGAAATTTTCCTGCTCAGGCCGCTGCACTCTAAACTGAGATCCTTTATTGAAACTGGCCGTGAATCATACCAGTTATACCTTACAACGTTGCAAGACTACCAAAAAATCAGTCGAATAGGTGAAATAGTAATTTATCTGTGGTAGAGCCACGCTGTAGACAGCTACGTCTATAGAACGAATGGGCCGGCTCGACCGGTTAGATACCACTGTCTCACAGAAAACCGACGTAATGTGGCAGCTTGTTGTCGCGTTTCGTTCGGTGAGTGAGATTTCCGGTGGCCCATTTCCCCACTCCCTTTCCCAATCCCCTTCCCTCCCCTTCCCGCCCCTTCCATTCCCCCTTTTTAGGTTGGCAACGCACCCACGATTCTTTTTGTGTCTTGGGTGTCTATGGGCGGTGGAGATCACTTGCCATCAGGTGACCCATCTGCTCGTTTGCCAATCTCTGCTATAAAAAAAAATAGTTTAGCCACAGAGTTGATTTTTAATTTTGTCAATTTTGGCACATGATGTACGTACGACCTAAAACAACTGATTTAGCAGTCAAAGACTTCTGTCGATAACAAAAATTAACGGACTTGTCCGACACGCTTTGGATGCCAGGTTCATGCGCCGCGTACCTACTGAAGTTTACCTACATATAGATTTTCGTGCATTATGCCGGTTTTACACCGTTCCGTTTCAGTCCCAGATGTAATAGGGGGCGAACCTATCGCCATATCGGGCACAAACTCCAGACTCTGGGCTGATACTGAAAAATCCAATATCACTTTGGATATATATACTCAAGATATGCATTATTTAAAAGTATTGAAAATTGCAAATCGAAACAATTCATACAAATCAAGTGATTACTTCAAAATAAATTCTACAACGCAAACTCAGCTTCGGTATATTAAGTTACAATAAAATCGAGCGAACTAAACAAGGTTACTGAAAATAGAAACTGCATAGTAAAGGCAATTTTGGGGCCTTGAACTTATACAAATGCAAAGAGATTTAATAATACAACTGTAGACGGGCTATCAAACAAGTTTCCAAAAAAAATGATCCCATACGTCAGTAACGCCATCTACCACTTATGCGAGGGCACTTATTAACATAAGCTCACGCCTGTATCCCCGAAGGGTAGGCAGAGGTGCACTAGCGAACTAGAACACCCACTTTTCGCCGAGCTTAGTTTCGTCCCAGATGTGATAGGGGGCGAGCCTATCGCCATATTGGGCACAAACTCTAGACTCCGGGCTGATATGGAAAAATCCAATATCACTTTGCCCGACCCGGGGATCGAACCCGAGACCTCAGAACCGTAGTCGTACCGAAATACCACCACGCCACCGAAGCAGTCACATTTTTTTTTTATTTATTGGTTCACAAATCGGTCAATGCAATATAAAATACAGTGTTGATAATAGACATTAATTTTTCATTATATTTTGTAGGACTTAAACTAGTGAACACAGCATGCGTTAAATTATTACGTTAATACTTAACATTAAATGACACAGTAATGCCAATGAATGAAAAATAGAGAAAAGAGAACTAACTACTTAAGCAATTAACATAGATCAGTGTTTAGGTTTACATTGCATGCTTGCTACTACGATAGGCTCGCCGACGAGACGAGTCTGGAATTTGTGCCCGAAATGGCGATAGGCTCGCTCTATATCATATCTGGGACGGAACTAAGCTCGGCGAAATGTGGGTGATCTAGTTCGCTAGTGCGCCTCTGCCTACCCCATCAGGGATACAGGCGTGAGCTTATGTTATGCGTGCTTGCTAACAGCTTCTTTAATCTGATTTTTGGCAGCAAACGAGGAGCCACAATACATCCTAGAATGGTTTGTAAACGTTCAAGAATCACGTAGACAATTTTATTGTATAAACATTATTATGGCACGACCTTGTGCGTGTATGTTTCAAATAGGACTGAGTTATGAGTTATGACCACAAGGTCACAACTTTTGGATCACAAGTATCGTGCTGTTGTCCCGTCTATGTACTGTTGAATGCCTTTATTAAATTGTAAACTAATATTTGTATTCAATTCTGAACCGAATGTGCTAATGGAAAAAAAAAACAAATATCTCAGCTTATGAAATAAATAATAACTAAAGGGAATATAAAAAGTACCCTTAACCGACGCGAATGTATGAAGAGATTGATGAAAGTAGATGAAGCGAAAGTAGTGTGTCAGAATCGGGCGAAGTGGAAATCCATAGTCTCTGCCTACCCCTATGGGATACAGGCGTGATATTATGTATGTATGTATGTATGAAATAAAAACATTTGTATGACGGAGTTCGTAAAGTAGGTTTCAGTTTTTTTACTCATGTATGAGTATATGATGATATGAGTTCACTCGCTTAATAAAAAAATATTTACCTTTAAGTGAGAAAGCTATTTTTAAATCAAATACATCCAATAATCACACTCATAATCCTGGACCCCATACTAGATATAACCTGTATCGTGGGTGTCAAACTATAAGCGACTTTCGGTACAAATATCTGTGGGCCTCACAAATATTTGTACAATGCGGGAATCGAACCTGCGGCCTCTCGATTCACAGCCGGCTCACCCATTGCGACACGGAGGCTGCTTTAAACTTTAATTATAATAATAATATAATAATATTAAGCCTGTAATATTACTGTCCCACTGCTGGGCACGAGCCTCCTCTACTAATGAGAGGGGTTAGGCCTTAGTCTACCACGCTGGCCTAATGCCGGTTGGTAGACTTCATATACCTACCTTCGAAATTCCTGTGAAGAAATTCTTGGGTGTGCAGGTTTCCTCACGATGTTTTACTTCACCGTTATAGCAAGCGATATTTCACAATGAAAACACACTTTACATAGAAAAGTCAGAGGTGTGTACTCCATTTTGATGTTGGTCTCGAATCTCCGACACTTGTCTCGGCAGTCCGTACCATTCCCAACTGAGCTATCGCTGCTTTAACTTTAATTATTTTTCCTAATCAGTTGTTTAATATATTTCAAAACAATGAGATTGCTCGTCGCTTCATCCCCAAATTCTTGCCCTTAATATTTTATCCGCTGTCTTAGTAAAATTTTCATTTCGCCAGGTGAAATGTGCTTGCCGTTTCCCGCTGCAATATTGTATTTTATTAAAGTCTACGCCAGTTCATCGACATTTCGCGAATTAATTTCCTTTATTAAGCATTGTTTATTTTGACGTACTAGTCAAATTCACCAATTGCGGTTAGTGGGATGGCTAATGAGTACATTTTGAGGTTTAATGCATTAATTGGTAGTCTGTTTAATATGTTTAGTAAGGCGGAAAAATGGTAGAAGAAATTATAATCACATGTTTGAAAACTTAATGGAACGACTTCAAAATTTATTTGATCGAGACCAAATTTATATGGGACCACCCTTGGAACAAGCTCTAACATAACATAAGCTCACGCCTGTATCCCCGAAGGGGTAGGTAGAGAACACTAACGGACTAGAACACCCACATTTCGCCGAGCTTAGTTCCGCCCCAGATGTGATAGGGGGCGAGCCTATCACCATATCGAGCACAAGTTCCAGATTCCAGGCTCATATTGAAAAATGCAATATCACTGCCCGACCCGGGGATCGAACCAGAGACCTCAGGACGGTAGTCATACCAAAATACAACCACGCCACCGAAGCAATCCTCTCTTGACGTACCTGACGTGGCAGATAAACTGCAGCAATGTAGCTTGAGATGGTATGGTCACGTTTAGAGAACACCACAGGAGTACGTCAGCCGCAGGTGTCTGGCCCAAATCGTACCAAGGATACTACCAATCTGCATTAGACCAGGGTTATGAACTTTCAAGTCTACATCTGCCCCCTCCAGAAATACAATTTGTTTTTACCAAGTGGAAAAAAAAAATCGTAAACATATGCATTCATATCAAGGTCAATATTACAAAGGTCAGCTTAAACTGGTCAGTTAGCTGTGTCATTTAGCCATGAACTGGTCTTAATCAGATCCCTGTGATGTCCCGCTGAGACTCGAGGCGTCAATTTATCATCATATGAATAGCTTATAATACCTTGTAACGCTGGCTGGAGCGTAATAGCATTCCGGTATCATTGTACCTTGGAAACAGAACAGCTGGAAGGGATTTGGCGTCGACATAATCATTATCAAAACGTCAGGCATAAAAATTAAAACCAAATCGTGATAGAATCCGTAAAAATAGTTTTATTTCAATTAATAACATTCGCGTAAACCGAGGAAATCATTATAATCATTATATTAATATTAGGTAACCCTATTTGCTAATGGCAACACTATTGTAATTTTTTAAGTGATAATACCAGACTCTGTCTGTCATACGAATATGTATTTAAAAGATGATTGACTGAAGATGGTCATTCTAGTGTTGACCGTCAAGAAAGTAATATAAGTAAGACATTTTGTTGTTATTAATTTGTAAGAAATTTACAAATCACTTATCATTAGGGACGTCATTATTATCTATACATATAAATAACATTGGAGTGTCTGTTTGTAATATTGAAATAACCGTCTTTTACTACATGAATATGAATATATATACGGTATATACACGTATATATGTATATACACCAAAATAACATTTTTTTTTTACACCCAACTGTCACACACCTAGTCCTGACCCCACACTAGGTATAACCTGTATCGTGGGTGTCAGAGACTATGAGAGACTTTCGGTCCCACAATACCCAGACTTGAAACAAATATCTGTGGGCCACACAAACATTTGTCTCTATGCGGGAATCGAACCCGCGGCCTCTTGCTTCACAGCCGGCTACTCGCCCGCTGCGCCACGGAGGCGGTCGGTGAGGCGGATTTTTACAATTTTTGGCTGTCTGTCTGTTTGTTCCGGCTAATCTCTGAAATGGCTGGACCGATTTTGACGGGACTTTTATTGGCAGGTAGCTGATGTAATAAGCAGTAACTTAGGCTACGTTTATTTTGGACATAATAAAAAAAACAAAAAAATTAAACAATCGACTGTTAGGCGAACGAAGTTCACCGGGTCAGCTAGATCTTATTATTTCCGACGAAATGTTTTTTAAAATATAACTGAATAGAATTTGAAAAGTATGTGACGTATACCGAGCCAAATTAGCGTGGTGCAATTAGATTATCGTACCACCAGAATCATACAGGTCTATGCTTCTTCACACTCTGAATAGGGAGAACCATAACCACCCTACCAGGCATCAGGACTTAAGGATGAACCTTCATGCCCACCTTAACCATCAAATCACGTCGCAAGCCCCTCGGAAGAACTGAATATTCACAGATAGATTTGTGGGTCACTATAGCAGGTTCCAACACCATATTGGACAATGGTATCCAGACGTATATGAAGTGAATGAGTTTTGAAAGCAATTTTAGCTTTGACTGCATTATAGACCGACTTCCACAAAAAGAGGAGGTCCTCAATTCGTCTGTATTTTTTATGTATGTAACTCGATATCTCGCGCGGCGTGGCAGACCACGAAGAAGATGGCGAGACGAGTTTGACGCCTCTAAGACGACCTGGCTGAACGACACCCAAGATCAGGATGTATGGAGGAAATGTTAGGAGGCCTTTGCTCAGGAGTGGGACAGTTGAGGCTTTAATAATAATAATCCGGTGGCTTGGGTCCCGAGTCTCGCCATCGGAGGGGAATATTTTTATATTTTTAAATGTATTTTTATTTTTATAGCATATATTTAAAAATATAAAAAAAAAAACTAAAAATAAAGAGTACTGAACATAATAATAATACTCGATATCTCCGCCAAATGTGGACCGATTTTCAAAATTCTTTTTGTGTTCGATATAGCTTATTTCAAGGGTGGTCCCGTATGGTCAAGATCTGATAAATTTTGAAGTCGATCCGTTATTGCATACTCAAATTGTATATTTTCAAACCGAGGTCTCTTCCATAACCTAGCTATCATTAACACGCATTATTCCAAATCTAACGCGCACTAATGAGATGGTTAACCGAACATTAATGGATGTAGCACTGCCCGCGCGGATTGTCATGATAAACGACTTTGCTTAATGGATTTACGCGCCTCCGCGAACTGGTTGGCTTCTACTGGACTTTTTAACAATGAATTAACTCGTTAGGGTTTACCTTGCCAATGTTTTAAGGAATAAAATAACATACATAAGCTCACGCCTGTATCCCCGAAGGGGTAGGCAGAGGCGCACTAGCGAACTAGAACACCCACATTTCGCCAAGCTTAGTTCCGTCCCAGATGTGATAGGGGGCGAGCCTATCGCCATATCGGGCACAAATTCCAGACTCCGGGCTGATATGGAAAAATCCAATATCACTTTGCCCGACCCGGGGATCGAACCCGAGACCTCAGAACCGTAGTCGTACCGAAATACCACCACGCCACCGAGGCAGGAATAAAATAGCTGTGCTTAATTACCCAAGTTAGCTTCTTCTCCGTTATTTCCTAAGTCCATGCTTTGACTGATATCTTGATTTATAGCTAAGGGATTTTCTTAGATGTGATATTTATTTAACCGAGCACGGCAAAGTGACTTAGCAAAGTTTATTATCTTGGTAATTGGGTATTTGACCGTTTGATTTTATACACATATTTATATGTAATAGCAAATAAAACAAAAAAGAAACCCTTCTGTAAAAACTGCATCGAAATTGGTTGCAAAATGAGGCAGTAATTCATATTTTTAATTCTGGAGTGGGGGCATATTGGAGATATCTTGCTATCCCTTTCCAAGGCACGTACCGTTATGGCGGTGACGTGATTATACTGATACTTCTCTTTCCCGCAGTTTGAAGGTTACACCAAACTGCATAAGTTTAAAAAAATATATTTTTGAGAATATTTCAATATTTCTTTCTGTTCTGTACTTTAGACGACGTTAATTTTACATTAAAATAATAAAAAAAATTAATCAAGTACCCAATTGATGGTAAGCGTAGTGCAGCCCAAAAACAGCGACCATCGACAAACAACGGGTTTATGGATGGTCACCATCATGCCGGTCTATTTATGCTTCTTCACACTCCGAAGAGGGAAGAAGTAAATCGAGTAGGCTACCACAAGCTAGGCTGATGACCGATGCAGACACAGGGATATGAGGGATAAACAGTGGCGTGCAGTTCATATGAACAAAGACTCTGTGTACCTTGACAACTTGCTATTTCCATAAATAAACAATAAAAATCGTGACTAAATCCAGATTTTCAAAATAGCAATGCTCGGCTGCTAATAATAAGAGTGATGGTGCCGCAAAAGGTGAAGAAAATAATTGTGCAAGCTTTTTGTCTATCCTGATCGGAATGCCTATACACGTCACTAGGGATAGCCGCCTTAACCAGCCATCGATATATGTCACAAACGGACAAACGCCTAAAAATAAATACATACACATTCACGCCTGCATCCCATGGGGGTAGGCAGAGACTATTGGCGCCACAAACTACGATCCTGACACACTTCTTTTGGCTCTTCCACACTCATGCACCGTTCCATACATGTTCGCCTATAAAATAAATTAGGCGTGTAAAAAAAGAAGCCAACAATAACAATTTGTCTTTAAAGTTGTTGCCGGGACCGATTCAGGTAAATGACGATGATATTATTATTTAAAGCTTACATAACGATTTTATGGACGGCACTAAGCTCGGCGAAATGTGGGTGTACTAGTTGGCTAGTGTGTCTCTGCCTACCCCTTCGGGGAGACAGGCGTGAGCTTATGTATAACGATTTTACTTTAGTTAACATAAAATAGCAGCGATAGCTCAGTTGGGTGTGGTACGGACTGCAGAGACGTGTGTCAGAAGTTCGAGACCAACCCCAAAAAAAAAAGGAGCATCTCTGACTTTTCTATGTTAAGTGTGTTTTCATTGTGAAATATCGCTTGCTATAACGGTGAAGGAAAACATCGTGAGGAATCCTGCATACCCGAGAATTTTTCTTCAACATTTCTCCACAAGAAATTCGAAGGTATGTGAAGTCTACCAACCCGCATTAGGCTAGCGTGGTAGACTAAGGCCTAACCCCTCTCATCAGTAGAGGAGGCCCGTGCCCAGCAGTGGTACAGTAATATTACAGGGCTAATATTATTATCTACTATATAAAAATAAGTCGGGTTTTCCCGTCTGACGCCATAACTCCAGAACGCACGAACCGATTTCCACGGTTTTGCATTCGTTGGAAAGGTCTCGGGCTCCGTGAGGTTTATAGCAAAGAAAATTCAGGAAAAATTTCAACAGAAAAGCGGGAAAATCTTTTTTCACATACAGCGCCATCTCTGATACATAGCATGTACTACAAACCAATATTTTAAGTAGATTGCGCCGGTGCGTGATACATTGTTTGACAGCTACTCATTGTTCTCTGCTCAGTTAATTTCATGTGACAAACCGGTATTGTGTTCACTATGAAATTGTGAAAAAAAAGTTAAAGAAATTAGTTATTCGTTTCCTAACATTTACCATCAAATCAATCACTTGTATTGTGCAAATTATATGTTTACATCGTTTAAAATATAGAACAGAAATAAATATTGAAATATTGTCAAAAATAATAAGTAATAACTGACAGGCTGACTCATGGGGTGGCGGACGGGGTGACTGACGAGGTGACTGACGGGATGACAGATGGGGTGACCGACTGGGTGACAGACAGGATGACAGACGGGTGACAGAAGAGTGACAGACGGGGTGACAGACGGGTGACAGACTGGTGACAGACGGGGTGACGGAATGGGTGACGGAATGGGTGACCGACTGGGTGACAGACGGGGTGACAAGCGGGGTGACAGACGGGGTGACAGACGGGTGACCGACGTGGTGACAGACGGGGTGACGGACGTGGTGATAGACGGGCGTGACAGGCGGGTCACAGACTGGGTGACAGACGGGGTGCCCGACTGGGTGACTGACGGGTGACAGACGGGTTGACAGGCGGGGTGACAGACAGTGTGACTGATGGGCTAAGAGACGGGGTGACAGACGGTGTGACAGACGGTGTGACAGACGGTGTGACTGACGGGGGACTGACGGCCGAAGTAGATCATCCCATTACATCCTTTAGAATTATTGTATTATAGGTGCCTACGACTCACTCTTTCAACCCTCTCTCTCATACGCAGACGAAGTTGCGCGGGTCAGCTAGTTTTAACATAAAACTGACATAAAATAACATTGCGTTACATTAATTACATAATTATAAAATCCCAGCATCCATTGTAATCCATTAGTCAAAAATGAATGTTGTCGCTAATTGTAATCGTGATACGGCAGCCAATGTCCCAATTAACATATCTGGATGATCAACGTATGTTCAACATTAATGTGTTTAATTGGAGATTATTTTTCTGAGGTTTTTAGGGTTCTGTACATCGATATATTATTTACCTAGATGCACAATTGACGCTCTGAAAATAGGAGAGCAAAGAAGTGCTTAAGCACTCTTTTTCCCTACAGTTGGACGCCGATAGAATTCTAAATTTGAAAATTCAAATTTAAGAACGCTTGATCATTTCGTTTAAAAAGCTACTTTATAACACGTGCATAGGGTTATATTTGTGTTTGATTTAATTAGGACTTGTGATCTTTTTCTTTGTTTTATTACTGAGACCACTTTTTAGAACGATATCTGCAAAGAACTGTGCATCTAGGGTATAATATATTGATGGTTCTGTACCTCAAAATGAAAAAACGGAACCCTTCTTCTTCATTTAAAAATAATGGCTTCCACGCATATGCGATGATTTAGAAACGTCAAGGTAAATAGAGCAATTATGTTTTCACCGTGACCATGAGACCCAGATGTGGATAATCTTAAGGTCCTGCTGGGATTATGGCGGTAATTCCTTCCAGTGCGATGCCCCTTAGATGACCTATACTCGGCGAATCGACCGAACAAAGCCAGCCAACGCACCAAGCAAAACTTATCAAAGGTCACCGGTAAAAAAATTCCACATTATACTGCCCATCTTCACTACATCAAGAATTAAACCACATCCCTTGAAAACAACAAACACAACTCTAGAGAATAATATGAAATAATTATCCTAGGATTACTTTGTTGTCCGTCTGTCTGTCTGTCACGGCTCTTTTTCTCAGGAACGCGTGAACGTATCAAGCTGAAATTCGTATCAAATACTCAGGTCTACTGTCCCTTGGAGCTGTGAAAATATCAAACTTCAACAGCCAACGCAAACAAAAGATACAGCCGTTTATGCCGCAAATTTTCAACACTCGCAAGGGAATCAAAACCTACAGGGTACTTTCCGTGAGCTCAGAATCTTGAAATATGGTACGAAGCAACATCTTATAGCACAGATTAAGGAAAAATATATTCGTAAGCTCACGCCTGTATCCCCGAAGGGGTAGGCAGAGGTGTACTAGCGAATTAGAACACCCACATTTCGCCGAGCTTAGTTCCGTCCCAGATGTGATAGGGGGCGAGCCTATCGCCATATCGGGCACAAATTCCAGACTCCGGGCTGATATGGAAAAATCCAATATCACTTTGCCCGACCCGGGGATCGAACCCGAGACCTCAGAACCGTAGTCGTACCGAAATACCACCACGCCACCGAGGCATATTCGTTATATATATACGTACAGGTTTGTAGGGAAGCCTCGGTGCGCAAGTCCGACGCACTTGGCAGGTTTTTTGGCTTTATTGGTCTTATGATTTTCACCGGAAATCTCACTCGCCGAACAAAACGCGACAGCAAACTGCTACTTTACGTCGGTTTTCTGTGAGACAGTTGGTATCAAACCGGTCGAACCGGCCCATTCGTGCTGTAGACGTAACTGTCTACAGCGTGGCGCTACCAATCAGAATCTACCACCTTTAAGGTTGGCAACGCACCCATGGTTCTTTTGGTACATGGGTTTGTATGGGCGGTGGAGATCACTTACCAGGTGACCCACCTGCTCGTTTGCTAATCTATAAAAAAATAGGTCTCACTCTTTATAAACTTTTCATAATAATTCTGGACTAGGGAAACTTTAGCCATTCAAATCAAAATATCAGCATACAGTACATAAATTGTAACAAAATGTAATTTAATGTTTTATTTATTCAGCGCACATAACTTGTATTTACCGTGACAGTGTCAGTTGAACGTACGCGGCGTCTTCAAGATAAACTCTTTCATGAGTAAACGTCGCGGGATGGTAAATTATACGCCGCGGTCTCGGCAAATTATTTTATTCTTACACAATGTTGCTGTTTTGAAATAGATTTTGCGCGCGGTTCTGCCTGAATACCGGATCAGCGGCCTGAGCAGGAAAATTTCTGACAACCGTAAATGTATTTCAGCTCGATGCGCGTCTGTGAAATTTGTATGAAATATTAACCAAACGTCATCAGTGCGCAGCGAACCCGAATACATTTACATTTACATTAGTTTTTCGTGCTCGGGCTACAGGTGTTGAGTGGTAGAGCCCAGCTGTAGTCAGTTCCACAGCACGAATGGGCCGGCTTGACCAGTTTGATACCACTCACAGAAAACCGACGTAATTGACAGCTCGTTGACACGTTTCGTTTGGTGAGTGAATTCAGGTAGCCCAATTTCCCCCTCCCTTTCTCAGTCCCTCCTTTTGGGTTGGCAATACTCTATTTTTTTGAGTCTTGGGTGTCTATGGGCGGTGGAGATCACTTAACAGGTGATCTATCTGCTAATTTGCTAGTCTGCTATAAAAAAATACCTGTTCAATATTTTTTTTATCAGTCACAGGACGTCCTCTGCTGGAAATAGGCCTCATCATTAACACACAAACTAACAAACATTTTTTTAATCTTTCCACATAATATTACAAGGTATGATGTAATATATTTTCCTAGGTACACTCTCTTTATATCCACGAATGAATGAAATATCTCTTTTTACTATTGAGTGCTTCATTTTGGGTTAATTTGGCGTTACATTTGACATCAAAGCTACGAATGTATGCAATGTTAATTGCTTTAACTGGAAAAGGAAATATTGTGAAAAGACGTAAGAATTTTGAAGGTATGTTTTTATAACAGATTATGTGGTTCTGTTATTTCCATTTGGCTACAGAACTCTAAAAAAAATCAATAAACAAAACGGCATATTTCAGCATACTGCAAGAATGTAGTGGTATATGAAAATGTATATTTGTCTACAAAAGTTTTGGTCAACAGTAATCGTTTGCAGTTTGTACAACTTCTAATATGAAATAAGAACTAATTTCCCTTGGCATTCGTATTGGTAAATAAACAGCTTGGTCACGCTCCCATCAAACTAGATATATCGGCATCGACTAATCAGTACGAGCAAACAGAACAGTGACCTACATCCTCTAAGTGAGACCTTCCAAAATTTCACCGCTCAGTAGTGTGCTAGAAGTGGCACACAAGGGCGACTTGAAACACTTAGATAAATTTTGATTTATTTTAAAATAAACTCGATTTATGCAATTTTTTGCACGTCCGCGTCATCGATTTATCTTAATTTCCGATTTAAGTATACCAATGGTACTTGACTATGTTTGATTTCATACACATATGTAATAGCAAATAAAACAAAAAATAAACCCATAAGTAAAAACTGCATCAAAATTCGTTGAAAAATGAGGCAGTAATTCATATTTTAAATACTGGAGTGGGGGCATATAGGAGATATCTTGCCAAAGCACGTATCGTTATGGCGGTGACGTGATTATACTGATACCTTCTTCTCTTTCCCGCAGTTTAAAGGTTACATCAAACTTCAAAAGCTGATAACTTTTTATTTGTAAGAATATTTCAATAATTTATGTTTTATATTTTAAACGACGCGAAATTTCATATAAAATTATAAAAAAAATAGCCAAGTATCCAATTACTTTCAGGTATAAATCACTTTGCCGTCTCTGGATAAAGAAAATTAATTTATAAGTAGTTTAGTAGCTGTTTTTTGCCACATCCAGTAACCGCAGCTCAGTGTGTACAGTAAAAACGGGCGAGTGTTGCCTCAGACAGGTGAAATAGTGCGAAAAATTGCCCCGCGGTCAAACGGGCGCTGTTTCCTACACAGGGGCGTACTGCCGTTCCACAAACTAATCAGGTCAAGTTGCTTTTGTTTGTTGCTATTGTGGGCAACATTGTTTCGTTGCATTTCTTGAGGCATAACTATTTTTGCTGGGAGTCTATGGAACCGTTCTCTTTATATCGTTAAATTATGCGAATACGTAATTGTGCATAAAAATTTTTAGGCGCTTTTTTTTATTTTTTTATTGGCCTTAGAAGGCAGATGAGCAGACGGTCCACCTGATGGTAAGTGGTTACCACCGCCTATGCACATCGGCAATGCCAGGGACACAGCCTAGCTGAAAAATGCTTTTTTTATTTTTGTACAACTTACTTCCTATTTTACCTAGACAAGTTTTTTGAGACAAATGGTTTAAATCCTTCCCTAGCGTTCAAGGTGTAGCTTTCTCTACCAAAATTGATCAAAATGGGTTCAGTGGCCCGTGCAGGAAATTTTCTGACATTGGTAAATGTATTCGAGCTGATGCGCGTCTATGAAATTTGTATGAAGTATTTATCAAATGTCATTAGTGCGCAACGAGCTCGAAAACACGCATGCATTGCCCGAGCGACTATGAAAACATTAAAAACATACAGATAGACAGACAGACATTCGCATAAATAAATAAAAATACATCCAACAGTCACACACCTAGTCCTGACCCCACACTAGGTATAACCTGTATCGTGGGTGTCAGAGACTATGAGAGACGCGCGATCTCATAACACCCAGACTTGAAACAAATATCTGTGGGCCACACAAACATTTGTCTCAATGCGGGAATCGAACCCGCGGCCTCTCGCTTCACAGCCGGCTACTTGCCCACTGCGCCACGGAGGCTGTATTGGGTTCACATCATAATTTAATTGTTGTGCCAGGGAAATCTACCTAATCTTATAAATGCAAAAGTTTGTATGTTTGTTCCACCTTCACGCAAAAACTACTGAATGGATTTTGATAAAACTTTACAGTTATATAAATTATACGTAAATAAATAAATTAAATTACACATAGGCTACTTAAATCCCGGAAAATATTTGTTCACGCAAGCGTAGTCCGGACCACCGCTAGTCTTTACATAATACAAAATTGTTGCATGGAAGAGATTGCTGCAGGGTTACCACGACCTCTTATAGCAGTATTATTATAATCGTTCTTCGTTTGTTTTGTATGGGAATATTGACAAGTAAAATTATAATAATACTGCTATAAGAGGTGATGGTAACCCCCTTGTTAGCGATAACGCCGCCACTTGTGGCACCTTATGCTGTTTTCTCTTATTTCATGTGTATGTCTAAAATAAAGAGTTTTCTTTCTTCTATCTTTTTTTTTTTTTATTGGCCCTACAGCTGGCAGCCCGACCGAGTCGGCTTACACAGCTACACCGGTCTAGTGGGTGAACGCAGGTGCGTTGCGAACCCATAAAGTTAGGTGACCATGCTGAGGGCAACCCACTAGCGGGTTACGAACCTCTGCTCAGGACGGCCACTGAGAGAGAGATGTTAAAGACATCATCGATTAGGCTTCTTCTATCTAGAAAAAGAGTCCCTCGCCACGTCTCTCCGTTCTCTATCTGTTTGAATTATGTTAGCTTAAAAGCTACTAAACGGATTTTCACCAAAGGACGAAGTATCCAGATGTAAAATTGTTATTCTGGGATCGCGACAAAAGCACTTTAACGCGGGTGAACTTGCGAGAAAATGCTAGTGTGCTTAAATAGTGCTATTAGCCTGCGTGCGGCCCTGTCTAGAACGTGAGTCTACTTGATACGTGCAATATCCTTCTTCCTTTTCTAAACAATTGGCCCGAATGTTTGGGAACATAAATGTCTATATTTATTTTTGGATACAAAACTAAATGGAGGAAATATATGTAGTACATGACGGCGAGTAGTTGCCAGCGGCTCGGGTAGGAATATTTTTGCAAATCGAATTCATATGATGTGATGACATTTGTTTAATATTTGATACAAATATAATAGACGCGCATCGAGCTCAAATTCGATTGTCAATAATTAAAGTTGAATAAAAACTTAAAATGACTGCCTTGGTGGCGTGGTAGTATTTCGGTACGACTACGGATCTGAGGTCTCGGGTTCGGGATTTATCAGAATCACCCTGCCCGGCTAGCATGCGCGCCACGAGAACACTTTGTCTACGCTTTTTGTCCTGTTATAACCGGTTTTCTCTATTTATCTACGGACACTAACATGCGTTCTCGTTTATTTTCATACTATATTGTAGACAATACGTAGACAACATCTCGACTGTCGATTATCGGCATATCTCGTGGCGCGCATGCTAGGCGGGCTGGAGTCTGGAATATATTCCTGATATGGCGATAGACTCGCCTATCACATCTGGGACGAAACTAAGCTCGGTAAAGTGTGGGTGTTCTAGTTCGCTATTGCGCCTCTGCCTACCCATTCGACGATACAGGCGTGTGCTTACGTTACACAATCCTAAATAATATTAGCCTTAGATTTTGATTTTCTAAAATAGGCACGTTTGTTTGCAATGTTTAATCTATATATATAAAAATGAAACCCGTTTTCCGTTGTCACGGCATCACGCGTGAACGGCTGGACCGATTTCGTTAATTCTTTTTTTAGAATATTCCTCGAAGTACGAGGATGGTTCTTACGGAGAGAAAAAAATTAAAAATTGCCTAAAAAGTCTAAAAACAACACTTTTCTATACTCCCATACAATCGATTCGTAATAATACTTAAAAGTCAATTTGAACTTTAATTCCATACGATAAAGTTCAAATTTTAGTGGAGAGGTTCCGGGAAGGCAAAACAATTGAGTGACGTCAATATTTGTCAATATTTATACGATGGTAACGTCACTCTGACCCGGCGCGGCGTCCCGAATGGGAGCGGAGCAAAAATGAAAAATGTTAAGAAGCGGGGAAGTTGATATCTCAGAAACTACTGGTTCGAATTGAAAAAATATTTTTTTGTGGGATTGTCTATTTATCGAGGATGGCTATTGGCTATATAAACATCACACTATGACCTAAGGGCTGACTGACGAGGTGATTGATGGGGTGACTGACAGGGTGACTGATGGGGTGGCGGACGGGGTGACTGACGAGATGACTGACGAGGTGACTGACGGGGTGACCGACGGGGTCACAGACGGAGTGACAGACGAATGACAGACGGGGTGACAGACGTATGGCAGACGAGTGACAGATGGGTGACAGACGGGTGACAGACGGGTTCACAGACGGGTGACAGACGGGTGACAGACGGGTGACAGACGGGTGACAGATGGGGTGACCGACTGAGTGACAGACGGGTGACAGAAGGGTGACAGAAGGGTGACAGACGGGGTGACAGACGGGTTGACAGACGGGGTGACAGACGGGGTGACAGACGGGGTGACAGACGGGGTGACAGACGGGGTGACAGACGGGTGACAGACTGGGTGACAGACTGGGTGACAGACGGGGTGACAGACGGGGTGACAGACGGGTGACAGACTGGGTGACAGACTGGGTGACAGACGGGGTGACAATCGATCAGACAGATGGGGTGACCGACTGGGTGACAGACGGGTGACAGACAGGTGACAGACTGGGTGACAGACGAGTGACATACAGGGTGACAGACGGGTGACACACGGGTGACAGACGGAGTGACAGACTGGGTGACAGACGGGTGACAGACGGGTGACAGACGGGTGACAGACGGGTGACAGACGGGGTGACAATCGAGCAGAAAGATGAGGTGACCGACGGCTTGACCGACAGGGTGACTGTCGGGGTGACCGACGGGGTGATGGACGGGGTGACTGACGGGCTAACTGACGGGGTGATGGACTGGGTAACTGACGAGGGTACTGAGTGGGTGACTGACGGGGTGACTGACGAAACCGGACCGAAGTAGATCATCTCATTACCTCCTTTAGAATTATTGGATTATAGGTGCCTACGACTCATTCTTTCAACCCTCTCTCTCCTACGCAGACGAAGTTGCGCGGGTCAGCTAGTAGTTAATAAAATTATTTACTAGGCATTGAAATCCGAGCCTTATCGCAGCCTAAACCATATTTCTAATACATAATTTCCCTTTTACAACAAACAGTAATAAATCCTCAAAACTTAACAAATAATTCTGAAGTCAACAATGGAATAAATGTATCGCAGCTTAATTTTACAATAAGGCTGACCGCAAACAAAGCTAGGATGAAATTAGTTTTTCTTTTAACTTATTAAAACCTGTCATAGTGACCCACACTCCTTGTGTGGTTCGCGTTAAGGATCAGCCAGTTGTGCGCCGGGTCGATCACTTCCCATGGTTGAGGAGGTTGATGGCACATGCGTCATACTCGTGAACGGGTGCTGCTTGTGGAAACTGGTCTGCCTGGACTGTTTAGTTTGCTTGTGTCAATTGGACTTGCCGTGGCTATGAGGGTCGCTCAGTGTATCTTGTATTTTGCTTTGTCCTATATCCAATAAAATCTATTGTCATCATGGTTTAGCTGCTCTAATTTAATGTCTTTCTGTAACTGGTGCTGTACAGTATTAGTAAATGTCTGTAACACATAAACTCACGCCTGTATCCCCGAAGGGGTAGGCAGAGGCGCACTAGCGAACCAGAACACCCACATTTCGCCGAACTTAGTTCAGTCCCAGATGTGATAGGGGGCGAGCCTATCGCCATTTCGGGCACAAATTCCAGTCTCCGGGCTGATATGGAAAAATCCAATATCACTTTGCCCGACCCGGGGATCGAACCCGAGACCTCAGAACCGTAGTCGTACCGAAATACCACCACGCCACCGAGGCAGTCTAAATGTCTATAAATCAGTCTTTAAAAAAGCAACATCAGAGTAACAATCTTAAAAATCGGTCCAAATTTGGTGGAGATATCGCGTAACATACATAAAAAAATACAGACGAATTGAGGACCTCCTCCTTTTTGGAAGACCGTCGATAAGAGTCTTATTTAGTTTACATTCATAAAGTGACTGCCTCGGTCGCGTGGTGGTATTTCTCGGTACGACTACGTTTTGAGGTCTCGGGTTCGATCCCCGGGTCGGGCAAAGTGATATTGGATTTTTTCATATCAGCCCGGAGTCTGGAATTTGTGCCCGATATGGAGATAGGCTCGCCCCCTATCACATCTGGGACGGAACTAAGCTCGGCGAAATGTGGGTGTTCTAGTTCGCTAGTGCGCCTCTGCCTACCCCTTCGGGAATAAAGACTTATGTTATGTGTCAGACTGAGCTTATGTTATGTGTCATAAAGCTTAAAATGCAGCTCTGCAAATGCCCTTATATCGCTACAGATTAAAACGCCAAGCCAACTGGTAGCCATTGCAAAGCAATTTCATTTTCTATATTCGATAATGGTCTGATAATGAAATATATTGCATTGATACTTTAACTTGGTTTAAGTTACTGGCTTTAAGTTATCATAATTACAAAATATTATAGATATTATTGATAAACTGAGGTAATTTCAAATGCCAACCTAAAAGGAAGGAATGGAAGGGGAGGGAAAAGGGATTCAGAAAGGAGGTAATAGGGCCACCAGAAATCTTGCTCACCAAACGAAACGCGACAGCGAGCTGCCACTTAGCGTCGATTTTCTTTGAGACAGTGGTATCAAACCGGTCGAGACGGGCTTCTCTCTGTTTATTCTTCTTTTAAAGTAGAGACTGGCAAACGAGCAGGTAGATCATCTGATGGTAAGTGGATTCCATTGGCCATAGACACCCACTATACCAAAATCATGGGTACATTGTCAACATCATGAAATGCTAGAAATCTTACCCACTGAATTATCTATATTATACACTTATCCTACATCATTGTGGGAACGGCTAACTCACTTTTCACTTTCAAGCACCTAGCTGAAAAGATTCGGCTATAGTTTTTACAAGCGGTTGCCTCCTACCATCGACCATATCCAGGGGATCTAGTCCCAAAAAAATCGTCTCTGAAAACAACTTTGACCGGGGAATTGAAACCAGGCCTTCCCGATCCACAACCCATATACACTGTCAATAGACAAAGGAGACGATAGTTAACACGTAAAGATGAATTGAGAACCTCCGTCTTTTTTGAATCGGTCAAAACAAGTTTTATTGCAATCTTTGTTCACCTGAACAAGTTTAGAATCTTGTTTGGAACATTAACGAACTATTTTAATTAAAAACCTTAGTCTCGACGGAGAATTCGAGTACAATGTCTAAATGCGGATTCATGGCACAATAGTGATCCAATATTGTTAAATACACCCTTCCTAATCATCGATTAACATTCAAGAATATTATACCCAGCTAGTTTTGCTCACGGGTCCGCGTGGTAAGTCCTTAATTCTATGTGTATGATACAAGCTTACATACAGAAACTTACCATATTATGGATGTATAGTTTTTTTTACACCCAACAGTCACAGACCTAGTCCTGACCCCACACTAGGTATAACCTGTATCGTGGTTGTCAGAGACTATAAGAGACGCACGGTCTCACAACACCCAGACTTGAAAAAAATATCTGTAGGCCACACAAACATTTGTCTCAATGGGGGAGTCGAACCCTCGGCCCCTCGCTTCACAGTCGGTTACTCGCCCGTTGCGCCACGGAGACTGTATAATTGTATATTTATTTTATCGTTTCATTAAAGGGTAAAAACGCCAAACTTTAATCTATTAAAAACTTACCCTAAGGGGATGTTTTAAGGTTTACTTTGGTAATGAGCGCCATAAACAACATCAAAAGAACTTTACACAAAATAACATAAAAAATCCAAATTATTTACCAACTTTCACAGGACAAGATTTTCCAGACGTAACGGTTTTTGCTTTTTTTACAGTGAAGAATGTAATTTACCAGTCAGAAACAAACATGTCTCGTATCCACAACATCAATATAACTAGTTACTTTATAAAATTTAAAATTTACTCTCAAAGCGAACCTTCACATTTGCTCAGAGTAGAGAGAGAGAGTAGACAGAGAGTAGACAGGCACTCTTGAACAGCTCGTGTGTATTGGCCTTTGGTTCAAGATATAAGATTATTGACTACGTAGTCTGAGTATATCCTCCGTGGCGCAGCGGGCGAGTAGCTGGCTGTGAAACGTGAGGTCGCGGGTTCCACCGAGACAAATGTCTGTGTGGCCCACAAATATTTGTTTCGAGTCTGGGTGTTGTGAGACCGAAAGTCTTTCGTAGTTCCTGGTACCCACGACACAAGACTCGATCTTACTGTGGGATCAGGACTATGTGTGTGACTGATGAGTGTTACTTATTTATTATTATTTATTTAAGTCTGGTTGTTGTGAGACCGAAAGTCTCTCATAGTATCTGACACCCACGATTCAAATCTGATTGTTGTGAGACCGTGCGTCTCTCATAGTCTCTGCAACCCACGATACAGGTTATACTTAGTGTGGGGTCAGGAGTGTGACTGTTGGATGTATTTATTTATTTATTTATACGTGAATTTACTGCCTCCCTGGCGTGGTGGTATTTCGGTACGACTTCGGTTCTGAGGTCTCGGGTTCGATCCCCGGGTCGGGCAAAGTGATATTGGATTTTTCCATATCAGCCCGGAGTCTGGAAACTGTGGCCGATATGGCGATAGGCTCGCCCCCTATCACATCTGGGACGAAACTAAGCTCGGCGAAATGTGGGTGTTCTAGTTCGCTAGTACGCCTCTGCGTACCCCTTCGGGGATACATGCGTGAGCTTATGTAATTTATTCCCCCGCTATATCTCCCACCTTGGTCCACATTATAAAAACCTCACCGTGTTCTCGTGAGTACATCTTATTTAAGCTCAAGCGAGCGTGGTGTCGCCTGGATTTCCTTGCTAGATTCGATGGCATATTTTAGCTCTAGTATGTAAGATCACATATTCGTGACTAACCCAGCCTCACCTGCCTTGATATCTTGCTGATAATACCTTTCTACCTTTATCACTTTCTCAAGCATGTTGGTAAAAGGATTCGTGTTAGTTTATGACCGGCTCACTGCCTGACCTCAATCCCCTCTCGGGGATCCAGTCACGACCAAATCGTGATAGAATAACACCTACCCGAACTGGAAATCGAAACCAGGACCTCTCGGTTCACAGCCCATATACGCTGCCACTAGACCAAGGAGGCGACAGACATCTAGCTGATAATATTCAAATCAATATATTTTCACATAATATATTTTGAAGTGTTTGGAACTACCTTAAGAATCAGATATCGCATCCTTGTTTAGTAACGTATATAGGCTGTGGGCCGGGCAGTCTTGGGTTCGAATCCCAGGTTGGGCAACATGTATTTTTAAAGAGTCATATGACACTCGGCATAATTGAAAACATTGGCTATATGTATGACTGCCTCGGTGGCGTGGTGGTATTTCGGTACGACTACGGTTCTGAGGTCTCAGGTTCGATCCCCGGGTCGGGCAAAGTGATATTGGATTTTTTCATATCAGCCCGGAGTCTGGAATTTGTGCCCGATATGGCGATAGGCTCGCCCCCTATCACATCTGGGATGGAACTAAGCTCGGCGAAATGTGGGTGTACTAGTTGGCTAGTGCACCTCAGCCTACCCTTCGGGGATACAGGCGTGAGCTTATGTTATGTTATGTTTATGTATATGTATAAAGAAAGAACATAGGCCTCCCCCAAAGATTTCCAGATCGACCTGTTGGAAGCGGCCTGCATCCAGCGAAATCTGGAAATCTTTGGGGGAGGCCTATGTTAAGCAGTGGACGTCCTATGGCTGATGATGATGATGATAAAGAACGAAACACATAGAAAAACGAATTGATAAATTCTACAAACGCGGTTGAAAATCAATTATTGAAACAAGAAATACGACCGACATCGTAAACCAAAACCGTTTTAATCCACGTTAAAGTGCTATCCGTTCTGAACATAAAAATCTTATTTATTGCAATCTCTGACCAGAACTCAGTGTAACTTAATCAGCAAATATCTAGTTTGCAGTGGCTTTCCTGTTTGGACGACGTTGGCTCCAATATTTGTTGGAGGTTAAATCTAACTGTAATCCTATTTGTATTACAGATTTTAGTCGTTTATTGGAAATGTCTTACTTATTTTAAACATAACATAAGCTCACGCCTGTATCCCCGAAGGGTAGGCAGAGGTGAAGTGCCTAGAGTAGTAGGCAGTAAGGTAAGGCAGACTAGTAAGGTGTAGCGAACTAGAACACCCACGTTTCGCCGATCTTAGTTCCGCCCCAGATGTGATAGGGGGCGAGCCTATCGCACAAATTACAGACTCCGGGCTGATATGGAAAAATCCAATATCACTTGCCCGACACGGGGATCGAACCCGAAACCTCAGGACGGTAGTCGTACCGAAATACAACCACGCCACTGAGGCAGTCAATTGAGTTTAATACATATCATATCGACAAAAAAACTTACTACATAAACTTCCAAAAACAAGCTTATTATTTCTAAACAAGTTCCGGACAGTATTACTGTCTTTAATTTTTGTACTTTCCACGTTAAACACTGAGATATTATTCATCATCCAGAAAACAATTTCGTATGGAGTAATTTTCATTTTCATCGTGCGCTTAACTCAGTGTGGGAATCGAACCTGCGGCCTTTCAATTCACAACCCACTACTCCTTCTACGGAGCTTCTCAGTTATAACTATAAGTTATTAAATACCGCTTTATAAGCACTTTCAAACCAATTCAGTGTACCGGCAATAAAGCCGATTAGTGGCCCATAAAATAAAGCCTTTAATGCGAGATTTGTACGGTGTTCTACTAGATAAGTATCATGAAATTTACGAGGGAATATCCTATTGAATCATCATTATTTGGAAAAGATATGGATATAAATCAAGAACATGGACAGAAATCACCACACAATGGACAGGGCCAAGCGGAAAACGAATTAGAGTTAGACCGAAAGATCGCTGGAACGGCGATATTAAAATAGCTGGTAGAGACTAGATGCAGACAGCTAAGGATAAAGATAATCACAAGTTTACAAACTTAACGGACTGACTTCAAATCCGATCGTGGCCAAAGTTATATGGGACCACCCTTGAAATATACTATAGCGAACACGAAAAAAAATATTGAAAATCGGTCCACATTTGGCGGAGATATCGCGTAACATACATAAAAAAACACGAACTGAGGACCTCCTCCTTTTTGGAAGTCGGTCGAAAAATTGACAAAATTGTAGGAGGTCTACACCCGGAGCGGGGCCATGTCCTAAACTCAAGAAAGAAATAAAAAAATAAACTTTACTTTCTTTACTCTTTCTCTAACTTTTTTCTCTACATACCTAGAATATTTTCATGTGTAGGTAATTATTGTAACCTTGAGGCATGGAAATAAAGGCTTAATATAATTATTATGCAGAGGCAAGAGATAAAATAATTGGTAGAGTTTAGGAACTGCATTTATTTTTTACTAACCTCCCTCAGAAGAAGGGTAATGTTTTTGAGTGTTGCCATAAAGCCAACATCTATGTTTTTTTGCCTCACATGATGTCCACATAGCTCCAACATTGGTTATTGGCCCATCTATAAGCCAATATCTTTGCCCAACACACCGTGAACACTCGAACACTAAATAAAACTTGTTTGTCTGATACCGTCACCATCATTAAGCTTTATATATTTGTTTGCTGTATTTTAGGGTTCCGTATCTCAATAATCAGAACCCTAGAAAAAAAATGTTGTTAACCGATTTCAACATCGATATATTATATACCTAGATGCACAGTTGACACTCGGAAAATGGGACAGCAAAGAAGTGCTTAAGCACTACTTTTGCATACAGTCGAACGCCGATAGAATTCTTAATTTCAAAATTCAAATTTAAAAACGCTTGCTCATTTCGTTTAAAAAGCTACTTTATAACACTGGCATAGGGTTATAATTGTGTTGATTTAATTAGAACTTGTGATTTTTTCCTTTGTTTTATTACTGAGACCACTTTTTATGACGATATTTGCAAAGAACTGTGCATCTAGGATATAGAGGTATTAAATCGATGGATTTCAAAAGTAAGAGTTCTCAACGTCCTTTTGAATTTGAATTTAAAGAATTTCATTCGTCTCTATTTAAGTATTTTGCGCCCTAACTTGACATGGGCTTAATGTATTTCAATTGCCATAAAAAAAGTATTTTACGCGATATCTCCGCCATTGTGCAACAATTTTCAAGATTCTTTTTGTGTTCAATATCTAGGTTATTCCAAAGGTGAACTCATATCGATTCACGGTCGAATAAATTATGAAATTGGCCTGGTAAATTTTAAAACTTTATATTATTAAGATTATTTTTGTGTTTGATAGAGCTTACTCCAAGAGTAAGCTCAAAATGGAGGATAATATTTTTAAAGTATGGGTCAGAAATAATTCAAATTAATTTTTAGAGGACTGCTTACCTAACATTGACAACCAGGTAAAACCTAAGAAAAACTATAAAAATATGTATACATAAGCTCACGCCTGTATTCCCGAAGGGGTAGGCAGAGGCGCACTAGCCAACTAGAACACCCACATCACGCCGAGCTTAGTTCCGTCCCAGATATGATAGGAGGCGAGCCTATCGCCATATCGGGCACAAATTTCAGACTCCGGGCTGATATGGACAATCTAACTAATCAATATATTAACACATGCCAGGTAATAGCCATTCTGCATGCAAAACGACACACCATCGTGAATTTTAAGTACGAACAAAGTGTGGACTAATGCTGGTTTTTACGAGATATCCATGCGCGGAATAAGAAATGAGGTGAAGAGTTGAGTTTTTATAGTCCAGTATAATAGTGCTTAAGTGCTTTTGGCGATTGATCGTATTTTCGGACGTATATACATAATTTGAAAGCGATAAACCTTCGATTATTATGTAGACTGCCTCGGTGGCCTAGTTGTATTTCGGTACGACTACCATCTTGAGGTCTCGGGTTCGATCCCCGGGTCGGGCAGTGATATTGGATTTTTCCATATCAGCCCGGAGTCTGGAATTTGTGCCCGATATGGCGATAGGCTCGCCCCTATCACATCTGGGACGGAACAAAGCTCGACGAAATGTGGGTGTTCTAGTTCGCTAGGGCGCCTCTGCCTACCTCTTCAGGGATACAGGCGTGGGCATATGTTGTGTGTTATGTTAATGTATTCGAGCTCGATGCGAGTCTATGAAATTTGTATTAAGCATTAACCAAATGTTATTTGTGCGCAGCGAGCTCGAACATTTACGATTGTCAGAAATTGTCCTGCTAGGGCCGCTGATGTTTTTTATATTATCGATCGACTTCCACAAAAGGAGGAGGACCTCAATTCGTCTGTATTTTTTTTTATGTATGTTACTCGATATCTCCGCCAAATGTGGACCGATTTTCAAAATTCTTTTTGTGTTCGATAGAGCTTATTTCAAGGGTAGTCCCATTTGGTCACGATCGGATTTGAAGTCGGTCCGTTAAGTTTTTAAACTTGTGATTATGTTATTTTACATAGTCGCTGGCGTTAAATTTCAAACTCATAGTTCGTAACGAGCTCGACACCAATTCGCTTGTCAAAATTATTCCTGCTTGTGCCAGTGTTTGATACCACTATCTTAAAGTAAAATGACAGCACGTTCCTGCATTTCGTTCGGTGAGAAAATACATGTGAACACTTTATACTACTGAACCCTCAGAGTAACCGCATCAGTCACACTTGACGGACATTTTGCTGTTTTGATGGTTCCTTGATTTTCTATTATTGTGACATTATTATGTACGTACAAGGACAATAGACTATCCATTGTGACTAATTTTTGCTCCCGTCTTTTCCCGTGTGATAGTATAGAAGTGGGAGAAAATGGGTAAGTATTTCATCCCCATAAACATCCATTTAGAGGGGCTATCAAGCAAGATTCCACACAAAAAATATTATCTCAAACGTCAGTACCGCCATCAACTACTTATTATAATGCGAGGGCGATTATTACAATTTACATACATAACATAAGCTCACGCCTGTATCCCCGAAGGGGTAGGCAGAGGCGCACTAGCGAACTAGTACACCCATGTTTCGCCGAGCTTAGTTCCGTCCCAGATGTGATAAGGGGCGAGCCTATCGCCATATCGGGCACAAATTCCAGTCTCCGGGCTGATATGGAAAAATTCAATATCACTTTGCCCGACCCGGGGATCGAACCCGAGACCTCAGAACCGTAGTCGTGCCGAAATACCACCACGCCACCGAGGCAGTCACACCGTAGAATGTTCTGTAAATGGTAAGGAATCTCGTAAGATAAGTTTATTCTCTCAATACTATTTCGATGGCCGACCTGGCGCGCGTATATTTCAAATAAACTGAGCGACTTATGACCACTAGGTCATAACTTTCGGATCACAAGTTTTGTGCTGTTGTCCCGTCTATATACTGTTGAATGTCTTATTTTTTTTATATTTTTTTTAAACACCCAACAGTCACACACATAGTCCTGACCCCACACTAAGATACTAGTCTTGTGTCGTGGGTATCAGGAACTACGAGAGACATTCGGTCTCACAACACCAATGTCTTTGATTATATCAAAGGAATCATCAAGCAGTTTCAATCATGTTACAGAAAGGATTCGGCTTAGTTTTTGCTACTGGCCACCTGCTTCACAACAACACTAATTACTACCATACAGGATCAAGATCGGGAAAATTATGTTAGAAAATCTTACACAAAATATTGTGAGATCCGAACCCGGGACCTCCCCGTCTAAATATCTGTGGGCCACACAAACATTTGTCTCGGCGTGGGAATCGAACCCGTGACCCCTCGCTTCTCGACACGAATTCGATTATTAAAATTATTCCCGCCTGGGCCACTGGTTGATACCACTGTCTCAAAAAAAAGAGCACATGTTTTGAGTGGTAGAGCCACGCTGTAGACAGTTACGTCTACAGCACGAATGGGCCGGCTCGACCGGTTTGATACCACTGTCTCACAGAAAACCGACGTAAAGTGGCAGCTCGCTGTCGCGTTTCGTTCGGTGAGTGAGATTTCCTGTGGCCCAATTTCTTCCTCCTCTTCTTAATCCCTAAAACAGAACGTAGACTAAAGTCTACTAAATCATCTAATCTGTAGACGTTTCCAGAATCCTTCCAGCCGATTCCGAACTTCATCGGATATCGTTAACCAGAAAATTAAAGCATAAATAATGAACAGTGACAAGTTCCGTAGAAAACTGTAAAACTTATCCCGCGCGAGCCAGGAACAACTTTAGACTGCTTTGTTGCACTTTCCACAGACCGCGTTCGTTAAACATTCATTTGGTCAGAATAAAATTTGTTTAAAGATTAACGGACTGAATTTAAAACATATCCGATCCTAACCAAATTTATATTTAACCACCCTAATAATAAGCTCTATCAAATATAAAATCTTCAAAATGTGTCTATATTTGGCGGAGATATCGCGTTACATATTAACGTAAATACCTCATATGAATTGATTACTTTTTGGAGTCGGTCGATACAAGTGGGTAGTTTTGGATTTTGCTGTCACCTCCTTGGTTTAGTGGCAGCACGTAGGTTCTTCATCAGGAGGTTCTGGATAATCCTAGATTTTTTTATAGCAGATACTTGGAAACGAGCAGATGGCTCACCTGAGGGTAAGTGATCTCCACCGCCCATAGACACCCAAGACACAAAAAATAATCATGAGTGCGTTGCCAACCTAAAAGATGGAATGGAAGGGGAGGGAAAAGGGATTGGGAAAGGCAGGAGGAATTGGCCGGAAATCTCACTCACCGAACGAAACGCGACAGCAAGCTGCCATTTTACGTCGGTTTTCTGCGAGACAGCTATAACAAACCGGTCGAGCAGGCCCATTCGTGCTATAAACGTAGACTCTACTCTACTTTATAAATACTTTGTGTGTTTTCCAACATAATTTTCCTGGGACCGGATCCTTCAGAGGAGATTGACGTCAGTAGAAGATCAGTTGTAAAAACTAAGCCGATTATTTTCTAAAAAATAATTTAAATAGAATGTTCTGCTGTTCTGAAAAGTTCTCAAGTGGAGACCACATACCGGCAAGCGCAGCGTAGGACGTCCACCTACAAGGTGGACCGACGACCTGATAAAGGTCGCATGAAGTCGCTGGATGCAGGCCGCTTCCAACAGGTCGATCTTTGATCGAGGCCTATGTTCAGCAGTGGAGGTCCTATGGCTGATGATGATGATGATGTTCTGCTGACTCTAAATTGAAGTGCAATAAAGGTGGGAGAAGAATATCTAATAAAGAAGTTAAAATATGAATATAAACGTAAATTTTATTAAAATAACTTAAGTAATATAAACACAAATCTCTTTTATTGAAATAAATACCACAATTCATTGTATATTTAATGAAACATTTAAACTTTATAATAATTTAAAGTTTTCTGCGGAGTTTTGGAGAATATGTAAATTTACTGCCATAATGTGCTTTGAAGGGCACTTGATTTTCGAACTTTTAATGTGATTTTATAAATCATACCCGCGCCATTTCGTTCGCTCATTACGCAATTTTCAAACAATTGAAACCATAACTTCGGCCCTTATGTGCTTAAATATTAGACTCTTACATTTATAACCCTAATTACATCTGTCCTAAAAAGATTAAAAACTTAAAAAATATTTCAAAAATTATGCAATTGGGACCAATTTTATACGAGACCACTCTTGAAGTAAAATTAATCGAACACAAAAATATTCTTGGAAATCAATCCAATTAAAAATAATTTGTTGAAAAAATTAATTCAAACGCCGAATCTTTTTTTAAAAATTGCGGCGTTTTTTTCTAAATTTGTATCCCCTTTAGACTTCATAAGTGTTCTCAATCAAAAAACATTACCGTCCTCACGAGACTGTAGGTTAGAGAGTAAACTTTCCGCAATGAATAAATATCCAATCAGAAACGAACTTCCTTTACGCTTAGGTAAACAAAACTTGCTCGAATAAAAACACTTTGTACCGGACATCTTGAATTAAATGCTCCCATAAATTACTATTTTATACGATGAGTCAGTACAGCGCTGTTCGGCGCTAATTTGAGATTCATTGTATTAAGTTTATTATATTGGTAATTGGGTACTTCACTAGGTTTGATTTTATACACTGCCTCGGTGGCGTGGTGGTATTTCGGTACGACTACGGTTCTGAGGTCTCGGGTTCGATCCCCGGGTCGGGTAAAGTGATATTGGATTTTTCCATATCAGCCCGAAGTCTGGAATTTGTGCCCGATAAGGCGATAGGCTCGCCCCCTATCACATCTGGGACGGAACTAAGCTCGGCGAAATGTGGGTGTTCTAGTTCGCTAGTGCGCCTCTGCCTACCCCTTCGGGGATACAGGTGTGAGCTTATGTTATGTTATGTTATGATTTTATACACATATTTATATGTAATAGCAAGCGATATCTCCGCCAAATGTGGACAGATTTTCAAAATTCATTTTGTGTTCGATAGAGCTTATTTAAAGAGTGGTCCTATATAAATTTGGTCACGATCAGATTTGAAGTCGGTACGTTAAGTTTTTAAACTTGTGATTTTGGAAGTCCGTCGATAAAACTAGGTATATACTACTGATTTCTTAAGTTTACGTGAATATTATACATTGAAATAAAACTATTCTTACGGATTCTATCACGATTAGGTATATTATTCTAGGTATATACTGAGAAACTTTATCTAAGATCTTTAATATTTAAATGGTGAGATGAATGTTTCTTCGATACTAGTGTTTAATTGGTTCAACACATCAAAGGAGATTCTTGTAAAAATCTCAATAGCATTGCTGAGTTTCCACTTACCCTCAGTTCCTTCATCGAAAGTAAAAGTTAAAAATAAACTAAAAGGAACGGTCGAGTTTCACTTCACAATTTCAACTGTTATTTTGACGGTTACTTTTGATCACCTCCTTGATCTAGTGGCAGCATGTATGGCATGTGGACCGGGAGGTCCTGGATTCTGTTCCCAGGTCGGGCAAAGCAAATTTTCTTATTGAATTTGCCCGGGAATGGATCCCTCAAAGGGGATTGACGTCAAGCAGGCGACCGGTCGTAAAAACTAAGTAAACATACTTAAACATAAAACATAAGCTTACGCCTGTATCCCCGAAGGGGTAGGCAGAGGTGTACTAGCGAACTAGAACACCCACATTTCGTCGAGCTTAGTTCCGTCCCAGATGTGATAGGGAGCGAGCCTATCGCCATATCGGGCACAAATTCCAGACTGCGGGCTGATATGGAAAAATCCAATATCACTTTGCCCGACCCGGGGATCGAACCCGAGACCTCAGCACCGTAGTCGTACCGAAATACCACCACGCCACGGAGGCAGTCTAAACTAAGTAAAATCCTCGAAAAAGTGTGTTGCGCCGACCCCACATTAAGGTAGGATAAGGGCAGGTAGAAAAATCTTTCACCGTTACATTAACTAGCGTATCCGTTATATAAAGTATAAAATAAATAATAATCTTTATTGGTCACGTAGGCATATAGAAAGCAGTGACTGTATATTGTAATATTATGTATTAGGAATTCTTGCCCGTATATGGCGATAGACTCCCCCCATCACATCTGGGACAGAAATAAGCTCTATGAAATGTGGGTGTGGTAGTTCGCTAGTCCGCCTCTGGAACTTCAAGGATACAGGTGTAAGCATATGCATGTAATGCTATAGGTTTTGAAGCATGCAGGCATATGGACACAATAACCAGAATGAGGCCAATAACTACTGCTTACTTTAGCTATACATGAAGTAACTGGGGGTCAGACAATCTTTACTACATCGACTTAAGAAAAATCTATCAGTACGCTTTCTTATAAAACCTTCCTAAGAATTCCCGCGTTTCAACTAAGATTGTTTACATCAAGCTCTCTCGTGGTATTAAATCTAGGTAGTGCTTCGTTCGCACCAAAGCCCAGGGTTTATCTTTCAAAATAATCCCGTGTTCGTATAAAAAAGGGATTTATACAGGATATTTTTAAAGATGAGTGCTATGCAATGATTTTGGTCTGAGGTTTTTTAATCAATTCAGAAAATTTCTAGTTCTTTCTGCACTTATCTTTCATTGTGACAGCCGCCGTGGCGCGGCGGGCGTGTAGCCGGCTGTGAAGCAAGAGGCCGCGAGTTCGATCCCCGCACCGAGACAAATGTTTGTATGGCCTACAGATATATTTGTTTCGCGTCTGGGTGTTGTGAGAGCGTGCGTCTCTCGTAGTTCCTGATACCCACGACACAAGACTCGATCTTAGTGTGGGGTCAGGACTATGTATGTGACTGTTAGGTGTTATTTATTTATTTATTTATTGTAAGGTCGGCGCGTTATACATTTTCAAGCGTGTTGCGGAAAGGATTCGGCTTAGTTTTGGCGATCGTTCACCTGCCTGACGTCTACTTCCTTTGAGATATCCAATATAAGGTAAATTGTTTCTATTCTACATCATTTGCATATGTATGCGTCTTTATTCGACGATAGTAATTTATCTGATTATGATATGATATATGACAGCCTCTGTGGCGCAGTGGGCGAGTAGCCGGCAGGCAGCAGGTTCGATTCCCGCACCGCAACAAATGTTTGTGTACCCCACAGATTTGTTTCGGGCCTGGGTGTTGTGAGACGGAAAGTCCTTTGTAGTTCCTGATACCCACGACACAAGACTAGTATCTTAGTGTGGGGTCAGGACTATGTGTGTGACTGTTGGGTGTTATTTATTTTAACAACCATTTTTTAATATGTGAGCGACGAAACAACTTTATATTGAAACATCTTACATATTCGTTATCACTTTAGGTATGTTTCGTTAAACTGTCATTTGAAACAACCCGCCCTTAATAATCATTACTTAATCAACTACTAGAAGGTCAAATAAACTAGAGTTAAATCTTAACTTATCACAACAAACACTACCCTTAGAAGCGGATCAACACGTTAACAACAAGAAACAAACAAAGTATAAAGCTTACAAATAAATGTTAAATATTAATGGTAACGCTATACGATCTAGATGGACAAGTGTATGAAAAAAGAATAGTCAAATCATTTATTCCGATAATTGTATCACTATAAGCTCGTCTGCTGTATCTGTTTTTCTCGAAACAAAACACAAAAATACCCACGCAAAAAAATGTGTTTCACTGTCTCCTGCCCATAGAACAACGAAAGAGAAACGTTTTGTGTTGGTGTTTTGTGTAAAACATTAGTTTTAGTGCATAAGACGCGGCATTACATGGACATTATGTCATAAAATCATATCATGACTGCCTCTGAGAAGCAATCAAACTTCTAAATTTTTTGGCATTTCTTCTGTCTTTGCAACTCCTGCATTTCAAAAGAACACACATGTCGCCGAGCTCATTTCCGTCCCAGGCCTGAGATAGGACGAGAGAGAGTTACATACTCCGAACTGATACTGAGTGGAAAACCTAACATCCTTTTGCCCAATCCAGAGATCGAACCAGAGACCTCAGGATATTCATACCATGCAAAAAAGCTGTGCCACCAAGGCAGAGCATAGTTATAAATTACAGAGTATACGGTATCTAGACGTGCACATATTTAAGTTAGGGAGTGGGGCATACGAGCAAAATTAAATGTAGCCGTCGAGGGAGCCATTTGTCACAGTTTCCAAAATTCGACCGAGTTTCTTAAGGGATCTTAACTTAGCCAAGACTCCATCCATGGGTAAGTCCCTTCGTAGTTTGAGTTTTTCGACCGACTTCCAAAAAGAAGAAGGTCCTCAATTCGTCTGTATCGTCGTGGTATCTCCGCCAGATGTGGACCGATTTTCAAAATTCTTTTTGTGTTAGATAGAGCTTATTTCAAGGGTCCCATATAAATTTGGTTACGATCGGATTTAAAGTCGGTCCGTTAAGTTTTTAAAGTTGTGATAATAATGGTGAAGGAATTCTACTGAACTTCAATCAGGGTTTTGAGAAGTTAAAACCAAGAACAGGTTTTGCTAGGTTACCAATTTTGTACGAGATTCTCTCTCCACTAGGCTCAGATTTATTTTATCCGAGCTCGGCAAAGTAACTACATCACATCGGATGGTAACCGTCGTGCTATTCAAAAAACCAGCAACCATCGACAATCAATCAGTACTCACCAGAATCATTCCTAAATATTCTTCAGACTCTTAAGAGAGATGCAATTCGAGGAGCCGGTAAACAGCCGGATGACCCATGTGTACATAGGAATGTACGGCCACACCCGCCCCAACCAATCATCAAATCATAAAAGTAGGTATTATACGAAACCGAGCCGATGTGTCACCTGATAATAAGTGATGACCACCGCCCATAGACGCCCAAGCCCAAGACACAAATGCATCACGGGTGCGTTGCCAGTCGAAAAAAAAGAGAAGGCGGAATTGAGGTACCGGAAATTTCACTCACCGAACGAAACGCGACAGCAAGCTGCCACTACGTCAGATTACAATGAGACAGTGGTATCAAACCCGTCGAGTCTGTCCATTCGTGCTGTAGACGTAACTGTCTACAGCGTGGCTCTACCACCAGATCTTTAACAACTTAAACACATTTACAGAGTTTTTTAAAGCAATACCGATAAAATACCTCAAAGAGATCCAAGCTTTATTTTCGCTGATTTTGCGCAAGAAAAAATACTTCACAAAATATTTCTACGACACTAAACAGAAAACATCAAGAACAAAAAATGTTTAAGCAAATATTACAATGCGAAACTCTTTATTCTATTCGCTTTATTTTCGCTTTTGGTAAAGATTACTATTATTTTTTCGCAGCGTTTTCTGTTTATGCGAAGAAGCTTGAAAAAGTGATAATAATTTATGTGAATCCACATGTGGTATGGACATCAAGGTTGAATATATTTTGAAATCGCTTCATTGTATAATAACAGCATCAGGGGGGTTACCATCACCTCTTATAGCAGTATTATTACAATTTTACTTGTCAATATTCCCATACAAAACAAACGAAGAACGATTATAATAATACTGCTATAAGAGGTCGTGGTAACCTTGCATTATATGATTTAACCGCGAGTTTTCTTTTTCATGTTTTTGAATGGGTTTTCTAGGACCTAAATTACAGAATTGCGTTATTGCGCGTTGGAAGTTAGGTTTTCTAAAAATAATTATCCACTATCACCCTTATCAGGATTCTTAAGATTAAAGATTATATCCTTACTTAGGGTTCAAACTTTCTTCATACCTTCAAACATTCTTGACAGCCTCCGTGGCTTGTCGGGCGAGTAGCCGGCTGTGAAGCGAGAGGCCGCGGGTTCGATCCCCGCACCGAGACAAATGTTTATATGGCCTATAGATATTTGTTTCGGGTCTGGGTGTTGTGAGACCGAAAGTCTCTCGTAGTTCCTTATACCCACGACCCAAGATTCGATCTTAGTGTGGGGTCAGGGGGGTTACCACCACCTCTTATAGCAGTAGTATTATAATCTTAATTGTACCGATTCCCATACAAAATAAACGAAGAACGATTATGATAACACTGCAGGACTATGTATGTATGTGACAGTTGTGTGTTATTTATTTATTTATTATTTATACCATATTATTACATACTACATAGACTTACGCCTGAATCTCCGATGGGTTAGGCAAAGGGAAACTAGAGAACTAGAACACCAACATTTCGCTGAAAATCCGTAAAAAATAGATTAATTTTAATTCGCATAAAATTTAAAAATCATATATATTTTCTTTCACCTTTTCTCATATAGACATATCTGAAGCTAGAAAATAAATTTGAAATACCCTAGCAAACTTGTAAAACTTCATAACTTGTTCGTCCTTACAAAAAAACCAAAGAAATTGAGTCTCGCGACACGAAGGTTTCTCCAAGCACCTATTATGGGCGGTTTGACTAACTTTATATCTAGTCTTTATGTAAAAGTGCCACTTTGGAGAGGCACTTTGAGTTAAGTGTTACTTTTTGCAATTCCATAAAATGTTATTGTAATAGACAATAGTAGCTCAACCGTGGGTTTTTGTAATTTTTTCGCTAGCGTCTACGTACAATATTTGTATGATATTAATTTCACACACATTGTGCTAAAACTCCCTCGGTAATTTATAATTCGGTACGACTACCGTCCTGAGTTCTCGGGTTCGATCCCCGGTCGGGCTTAGTGATATTGGATTTTTCCATATCAGCCCGGAGTCTGGAATTTGTGCCCGATATGGCGATAGGCTCGCCCCCTATCACATCTAGACGGAACAAAGCTCGGCAAAATGTGGGTGTACTAGTTGGCTAGTGCGCCTCTGCCTACCCCTTAGGGGATACGGGCGTGAGCTTATGTTATGTTATAAAACCTGCCATAGTGACCTATACTCCGTGTGTGGTTTGCATTCCAGGATCAACAAGGTCTTCGGGTTTTCTTGGGAAGCTTGTATGACTTGATGGTTGGTTGCGACGGGTATAAGGGTATCCCTGTGTCTGCATCGGTCACCGCCTGTCTTGTCATTAGCCCCTCGATTAGCTTCCTCCCTCTTCATATTCGGAGTGTGAAGAAGCTTTAATAGGCCGGCATGATTCTGACGACCACTGATAAACCTATTGTTAGTCAGTGGTCGTTAGTTTTATTTGGGCTGATCTACGCTTACCATCAGGTGCAGTGAAGTCACTTTGTCGTGCATGGATAAAATTCCAATTCTGCTAGAGGCGTTCGGACATATCTGGTCTCCAGCTACCACCGATGGCGACCATCGATTAATTCATTGTTTATCGCAATGGAAAATAATTAAAAAAAAAATATATAATTTTTCGATCGTTGATTGCCTCGGTGGCGTAGTGGTATTGCGTGCGTGGTACGACTATCATCCTGAGGTCTCGGGTTCGATCCCTGGATCGGGCAAAGTTATATTGGATTTGTCCGTATAATCCCGGAGTCTCGCTTTGTGTACGATAGGCTCGCCCCTATTACATCTGAGACGCAACTAAGCTCTGCGAAATGTGGGTTGTCTAGTTCGCTGGTGTGCCGCTGCCTTCCCCTTTGGGGATACAGGTGTGAGCTTATGGATGTGCATGTATGTATAATTTTTAAAGACATATTCATAGGTATCTCTACTGCATCAATTTCACACCATATTTAGATTGAGGATCATAAATATTATAGCACAAGATTCCGCATAAAATTACTATGACAAACAGATGGAAAGACGGACATAACGAATCTATAAGTTTCTATATTGGAACACCAAAACGCCATAAATGCCAAAAACGTCAATCTTTTTGAAAGCAATTAACACAATCCAAATTAAAATTCTATTAACCCACGAAACCTGTTGAAAATTTACTTGGAATTCCATCGCCGTCTGCCAATAACCCAAATCAATTGAAATTGAAAAGAACCATTAAAACAATCAGGAATCAGCAACGGCGTGCATACCATATAGACAGATACACTGTCTACGCTGACAATTTGCTACATACTATTTTTCCTACCTAGCCTTATCCCACCTAAAATGTGAGGTCGGCGTAACACACTTTTACAAGCATGTTTCGGAGAGGATTTGACTTAGCTTTTACAACCGGGTGTCTCCCTGACGTCAACTCCCTATGGGGGATCCAGTCCCGGGCAAATTAAATCAGAAAATTTGGTTTGCCCGACCTGGGGATCGAACCCAGGACCTCCTGGTCCACAATCGATACACGCCACTAGACCAAGGAGGCGACAATTTGCTATATAAATAAAGAATAAAAAAAACATAACATAAGCTCACGCTTGTATCCCCGAAGAGGTAAGCAAAGGCGCAAACTAGTATACACCCACAAATAAAAATAAGAATAAAAATAATGACCAAATGCAGATTTTGACAGTAACAGCTATGGGCTTATATTTTAATGACACGGGGATGATAGCGGGGGTGATGCAAGAATTGAGGATAAGAAGAAAAAAAATACCACTAGAGAACCTTCTTCTGTTTTGAAGTCGGTCGAAAAAGAATTAGTGAAAAACTAAGCTTTATTCGATAGCAAATAATAATCAGTTGTACTTATACAAAATAGTAATAATAAGAAAAAACCCAAAGTTATCACTATCAAAAATAAAATAAATATAATAAATAAATAACACCCAACAGTCACTTACATAATCCTAACCCCACACTAAGATCGAGTCTTGTGTCGTGGGTATCAGGAACTACGAGAGACGCACCATCTCACAACACCCAGACCCGACATAAATATCTGTAGGCCGTACAAACATTTGACTCGGTGCGGGGATTGAACCCGCGACCTCTCACTTCAGAGCCGGCTACTCGCCCGCTGCGCCACGGAGGCTGTCAAATATAAATAATAATTAAATATAAATAATCATCAGCCATAGGACGTCCACTGCTGGACATAGGCCTCCCCCAAAGATTTCCAGATCGACCTGTTGGAAGCGGCCTACATCCAGCGACTTCCTGCGACCTTTATCAGGTCGTCGGTCCACCTTGCAGGTGGACGTCCTACGCTGCGCTTGCCGGTACGTGGTCTCGACTCGAGAACTTTTCTGCCCCATCGGCTATCAGTTCTACGAGCTATGTGCCCTGCCCACTGCCACTTCAACTCGCTAATCCTCTGGGCTAATAAGAAATATATAAATAAATAAATACACCCAATAGTCACACATCTAGTCCTGACCCCACACTAGGTATAACCTGTATCGTGGGTGTCAGAGACTATGAGAGACTTTCGGTCTCACAACACCCAGACTTGAAACAAATATCTATGGGCCACAAAAACATTTGTCTCAATGCGGGAATCGAACCCGCGGCATCTCGCTTCACAGGCGGCTACTCGCCCACTGCGCCACGGAGGCTGTCAAATATAAATATTTTCTTTCTTTCTTTGTTTCTTTATCTCTCTTAATAACATGTTTCCAAATTAAAGTTAAGATTCGAATGCGCTTCGCTTGTCTATCGCCGTTTCTATAAAATCGTTCTGTCTATGCTCATCGTAATGCCAATGCACGTCGCTCAGAATCAGGAATCAAAAAATACATTTCAATAAGTTGAAATGGCTGCGGCCGCAGATTCATAAGGCATTGTAAATGAGATCGGGTACCGGGCCCCATTTTAATTAACATTTTGTTTTAAATCTCTCAGACCTTTGTGGGGTCGGAAAAATATCAAATTTTGGTCAAGCTATGGGTATCAGACCATGGGTTCCGTACGTGAATTTACTACCTACTGTAAAAGGGGAGGTACTCTAAAATTATTTTTTTCCAAGATTTAATTATACCACTTTGTCGGCGTGACTATACCCATACGTGATCATAAACTATATATTACTATATATTATTACTTATACTATACCCATGCTAAATCTATCCTATCTTTAAATCAAGATTTGGGATAAATAGAGATTTATCGTGGAGCTGCAAGTAGCCCTAATAGTCTCTGAGCTAAACCGCGGTTAGTCAGGCAGACAGACGGATGGATATGACGAAACTATCCCATTTTTGCCATTTAACTTCGGATCCTAAAAACATAACCCTCCTTCCGAGGCAGTTCGGTAAAAATTAGGGACCCTCCATTATTGCAAACTAAGGTATCGAATATACTGTCTTCTCAAGTTTAATTAAAACCTAATCGTGATAGAATCCGTAAAAATAGTTTTATTTCAAGGTATCGAATATTCAAAGCAATGAGAGGTTCCATTTTTACGACGTTCTTGTTAAATTGAGTTTATTAAGAGTGACCAGGGGATAACTCTAACCTGACCACGTAAGTAAAGCTGGCGGCAAAAGCTAGTCGAGAAAAGATATATAGAGGTATATATTTTTTTATTGTTTGTAGTAAAACCAAAGGAGTATGTCGGTCGCATGTGTCTGGCCCAGATCGTATTACGTGTGCGTTCCCGCGGACGGACCAAAAAGCGCTGGCTGGACGTTATGGAGGAAGATATAAGAGCCAATGGTCTCACTATGAAGGATGCTCAAGGTTAGGATAGTGGAAGCGCTGAAGTAGGAAGGCGGACCGTGGCAGAAGGCCGAGATAACGCCAGGCAGAAAGAAAGAAAAAAGGTTGTAATAAATAGGATTTAAAAATTCTTTCACCTATGGAAAGATGCATTATCAGGGAGTAATATAGGCTACTCTTTATACCGGACTGCCTCGGTGGCGTGGTTGTATCTCCGTACGACTACCGTCCTGAGGTCTCGGGTCCGATACCCGAGTCGGACAAAGTGATATTGAATTTTTCCATATCAGCCCGGAATCTGGAATTTGTGCCTGATATGGCGATAGGTTCGCCCCCTATCACATCTGGGATTGAACTAAGCTCGGCGAAATGTGGGTGTTCTAGTTCACTAGTGCGCCTCTGCCTACCCCTTCGGGGATACAGGCGTGAGCTTATGTTCCGTTTTTATCCCTAAAAATTTACCGTTGCTGTGGGATATCCACACGAACGAAGTCGCGACCAACAACTAGTCGTACATAAATCTATCATCATTCGATATGAAAGGGGCATAAAACAGCTATCTTTTTACAATATTCTAAATTATTAGCTGCAGACAGTCTTTATTGGGTAACAAAAATTGATGAGCCATAACTCTAGAGGGCATTTAAGGGCATTTAACAAATTAAGGCGAACTAGCGAACTAGAAATATTTTGCTGAACTTATTTCCGTCCCAGATGTAATAAGAGCCTTTCACCATAAAGTTTCCAGGAGCTTTTGGCACACTTTTTCAAGCATATCTCAGAAAGGATTATGGCTTAGTTTTTACAACTGGCTGCCTGCGTGATGTTAACCCCCCTCTGGGTGGATCCATTCCCGGGAAAATCAAATTAGAAAAATGTTGCTTGACTTGTGAATCGAACCCAGGATCTTCCGGTCCACATTCCATATATGCTGCCATTAGGCCAAGGTGACTAAAACCTATTTAAAAACATCTGTGAATTTAAAAACATATGGAATAGTCACATGAAGAATTAATCCCACATTAAAATAATAATAATAGCCCTGTAATATTACTATCCCACTGCTGGGCACGGGCCTCCTCTACTAATGAGAGACGTTAGGCCTTAGTCTACCACGCTGGCCTAATGCGGGTTGGTAGACTGCACATACTTTCGAAATTCCTGTGAAGAAATTCTCGAGTATGCAGGTTTCCTCACGATGTTTTCCTTCACCGTTATAGCAAGCGATATTTCACAATGAAAACATGTTTAACATAGAAAAGTCAGAGGTGTGTGCTCTATTTGGGGTTGGTCTCGAACCTCCGACACTTTTCTCGGCAGTCCGTACCATTCCCAACTGAGCTATCGCTGCTAATCCCACATTATTAGCAGTATATTTCGATATAGAAATCGAAAGCAAAATAACGAAAAGTAATTTATCAAAGTCAAGAGCAAAGTCTTAGTGATTCCAATTATGTTTTTCTAATACCGACGGATCCCTAAATATAATAAGGACGTGGTCTCTACACACAGATCCAACAATTTGTCCATCAGTCATTTTTAAAAAAGGAGGAGGTTCTCAATTCTTCTGTCTTTTTAACCACCGAAAAAGTATAGGGGTGTTATAAGTTTCAGGTGTGTCTGTGGGATTGTAATGGATGAACGTATTTTAATGTCATTTTTTATTTGAAAGGTTTCACCGGGACTTCCAGATTTCATCGGGAGTGTTCGTAGTCCTGCTTCAAGAAAATATGTTCAACCGTTTGAAGATTATTATTAGCTCTTCTAGAAAAATATTTTCATTCTCTCAGATTCCAAGTATTCTGTAACTTTAATCACTGTGCAATAACCCCGATATTACAATAACCTAACATCAACATCATCTGGAATTAACAGGATAATCGGAGAGACTGAGGAAGAGTATTTTTTAATTTTGATTTACGCCTCTTTTAAAACGCAGTCAAATGTATATATTCAAGATTATCGCCCGAATGGTCAAAAACTACTCAACTTTAACAGATTCATACACACGGACGTAAAAAAAAAGATGGACGGAGGCCTAGGAACATTGAAAGTGAACCAGGGTTTTCGGCTTATTCGATCAGTCGCCGCCATTGCGTGTCGATCGAATGGGCCAAAAATTCTGTTTCACTTTCAATGTTCCTGTTCGTGTCTCCATCAGCACTCTGTCCATCTTTTTTTTAAGTCCATGTTCTTATATTTTCGCTATACAATTTAGACAGATTAGGCGGCCTTAAAAGACAGAAGGCGACCTTAAGTGTACGAGCATTCGGCGGTATGTTGCTAAAAGCGTGGTCAGTGCTTTCAATTACAGGATCCCAAAATAAAAAGTAGCCCTTCTCATTCGAAAAACAAAAAGGTTCGCTGCTCTCCCCAGCACTGTGTCACGCGTAAACAAACGGCCAAGAAAATGTATTCCGTCACAAACAGTCGAACCGGTGACACTGTGAATCCCTGTTAACTGAACTTAACGGTTGCCCATTCGGTTCATTAATTTAACTGTGCCATTTACGACGGCCTTTTTGTAAGACATTCATTACTAGGCCCTCGTGGAGTTTTTTTCAGTTCAGTGGTGTTTTGTTTAATATATTTCTTTAGCTTCTGTTTACGCTGTTTATGTTTGTAATTAAAGTATATTAACCAACTTCAAGATGGAGGTTTTAAGGAATTAAGATGATCTTAATTCCTTGACATTTTAAGGTAGGTTGTATAATAGGCTCGCCGCTTATCACATATGGGACGGGACTAAGCTCGGCGAAATGTGGGTTCTAGTTCGTAAGTGCGCCTCTGCCTACCCCTTCAGGGATACAGGCGTAAGCTTATGTCATGTTTTATGTTTTTATAATACTCTACTATAACACTTCTCGATATTTCCGCCAAATATAGACCGATTTTCAAGGTTATTTTTGCGTTCGATAGGGCTAATTCGAGGGGTTATTGATCCCTTATAAATCTGGTTCGGTTTTCAAGATCGTAGTTTTGCATGTACAAATAATCTACCCTATTGCTTTATGTAGATGATGATAATATTACTCCTGTAATATTACCGCCCAACTGCTGGGCACAGGCCTTCTCTACTAATGAGAGGGGTTTGGCCTTAGTCTACCACGCTGGCCTAAAGCGGATTGGTAGACTGAAATTGATTGAAATTCTTGCGGAGAAATTCTTAGTTATGTAGGTTTCGTCACGATGTTTTCCTTCACCGTTATAGCAAGCGATAATTCACTAATAAAAATCCTACAGTTAACATAGAAAACTCAGAGGTATATGCTCCATTTTGGGGTTGGTCTTGAACCGCCGACACTCGTGTCGGTAGTCTATACCATTACCAACCCACGTAAAAGGTGGCGAGATGACCTTGATACCTTCCGCGACGACTGGTGGGAGTTTGCTGCTGATCGTGATGAGTGGAGAGAAAGGGGAGGCTTTTGCCCAGCAGTGGGATGATATGGGCTAATAAGATAAGATAAGAAGAAGATTATTACGTAGAGGATGAAAAAATGGAATCGAAAATTTTTCTAGCTTAATTTGCCCGGGACAGGAATTCCACAAGTGGCTGATGTCGAACCCAGGACCTCTCGGTTCACAGTCCATATATGGTGCTAGTGCTACAAGACCAGGAAGCGACATACCATACAACTAAATATATATATGACAAACCCTATCAAATCAAAGATCAAATCAGCCAACCATTTTAATAATACCTCCTCTAAGTACTAAAACATACACAAGAATAGCTCGTTTAAACGCCATATTTCTAAGAAAAATGCGAGTTAAAGTTTCTTATAGAAATTCGTAACCTAGACATCGTAACAGAAAATACATTATTTGCTGCAAATCTACATTTCATGAGACTTATCTTTTGTGTATTTTGCTTAGTTTTATTTTACTTTCATTTTGTAAAATTGTTTTATATTCAATTCTTTAAAGCTCCGTTACCATTTTGAATACTATTTTATCTCAGTTGGTTTTTTGATTGAGAACTATAGACTCTGCAGACGTATAAAAACTCTTTAAAATGCTAATCAATTTTAGAAAACCTTGTATTGTTTTATCCAAAGTTTTATTTAAAATTGATTTTGTGTAAAATTGTGTTCATTGAAATAGTAATTTTTTTTTAATAGACGTTGTTTACGTTCACTCACGTTTTTAAATAAATCTATCCCTCAGGAATCCTACATTTTTTGGGGATGATAAAATAGCCATGTTACTCACTGATATGTAGCTTTCCATAGATGAAAGAATTTTCAATATCGGTTAAGCAGTTTTTGAGACTATTAATTAAAAAATATCAAAAATCCAAATCGTTTATTTTTATTATATTGAAAAAGTCTGTCGCCTTGTTTGTCTAGTGGCAGCGTATATGGGCTGTGAACTTAGGTCTTAGGTTCGATTCCAATGTCGGGTGGAGTATTTTTCTAACACTATTTGCCCGTGACTGGATACCCCAGATGGGGTTGACATCAGAAGGCAGCCGGTCGTAAAAACCAAGCCAACTCCTATCTGCGACATGCTTGAAAAAGTGTATTGCCGCGACCCCACATTAAGATTGGATAAGGGGAGGTAAAAAGAATTTTTTTTTTTTTGTCATACAAGAGAATGGCAACCGAGCAGATGGGTCATCTGATGGTAAGTGATTTCTACCGCCCATAGACACCCAAGACACAAAAATCATGGGTGCGTTGCCAACCTAAAAGGAGGGAATGGAAAGGGAGTCAATGGGCTACCGGAAATCTCACTCACCGAACAAAACGCGACAGCAAGCTTCCACTTTACGTCAGTAGTCTGTGAGACAGTGGTATCAAACTGGTCGAGCCGGCCTAATCGTGCTTTCAATTGTCACGGGCGGCTCGGCCTCCGGTGGCCCATACGCTTAGGTAACATATTTATCTGACGTCTCCGACGGATTAAACGTTACTGTCTACAGCGTGGTTCTACCACTCAAAAAATATGATAAAAATCAAATTTTATCTATATACCTTCGAGTTTGAAGTTATACAAAACAACCTCCTTTCTGAAGTCGGTTAGAAGTGTTATTCTTGTAACAAAGGCCTTAGAAATGAATCTACACATTGATCTTCATACACAATAGACCACATTTCACCACATAATTACACACAATATGGTTGTAGGTATACATGACTATTGTAAGGGAGTATTAATTTTGATATACGATGAGATATAAATAATAATTAGAGAAATAATTGGTAAATACAATTGACTCTCAAGGGCACAGTAAGTGAAGATTTACGTCTTATTCTCGTTGATTTATGAGTCTGCTATTTTGAAGGTTAGTTCTATATTAATAAAATTAAAAAAAACATCTCTAATTGGCAGTTTTTGTCGGGGCAGAATGACTACACTACACCCGGGACCCAATCACAAGCAGGAAATATTTCATACAAATTTCATACACGCGCATCGTGCTCTAATATTACATACATACATAAGCTTACGCCTGTATCCCCGAAGGGGTAGGCAGAGGCGCACTAGCGCACTAGAACACCCACATTTCACCGAGGTTAGTTCCGTCCCAGATGTGATAGGGGACGAGCCAATCGCCATATCGGGCACAAATTCCAGACTCCGGGCTGATATGGAAAAATCCAATATTACTTTGCCCGACCCGGGGTTCGAACCCGAGACCTCAGGACGGTAGTCGTACTGAAATATAACCACGCCACCGAGGCAGTCGAATATTACGATTGTCAGAAATTATCTTGCTCGGACTGCTGATGGTAAGTGTAGTGCAATCCAAAAAACAGTAACCACCGACAAACAATATGATCGTCGGTGGATCACCAAAATCATGGTGACCTGCATAGATGCTTCTTCACACTCTGAAGAAGGAAGAAGCAAATCGATTAATGCCACAGGACAACCGGATTAACGATGCAAAAGGACACAAGAATGTACTTCCAACCAATCAAACCCCGTTAAAGAATCGGAAACCCTGGTAATTCTGGAGCGTCATCCACACAAATCGTGTGGGTGACAGGTTTTAACACGGTGTACAGTGTGTAGTGTGTAAGCATTAATATATAAGCTAAGTGTAACATATAATGTATGCAGTCTATAATAAAGTCTTAAAACAACCACCGGCCCATCAACACGTTTTTCTACCTCTACATTACATGGCGACCTTGCCAGTCGCGTCGGCGCTGCGCCACCTGAGCGTGCGACGCGCAGAAAATTAAATATCCAATTGGATATGAATCCTACTACCAGCTATTTATATATTCGGAGACTTGATGCTATGTCTCAAAACACAGACGTGAAGTGGCCTTGGTAAGCTTTAATCCCGAATATATTATAAGTCAATTAACGCTAAACTAAACCTTCTAAGTTATGAACGGAATAGTTGGTAATCCTCAAGGATTATAGTTTGGGCTGGGATGTAAGTAAAGGGGTAATGTAAACACTTATTATGGGCACTTTCATGTAGTCTTTTAGTAAACTATGTCGCCTCCTTGGTCCCTGAGGCCCTGTATGGTAACTTTTGACATTCAACTTGATTTCGACTACGTTTCGATTTCATTTAGTAACTGAAAATTCCATCAAAATCTATATATATATATTTTTTTAACAGACTTCCAAAAAAGAGAAGGACCTCAATTCGTCTGTATTTTTTTATGTTTGTTACGCGATATCTCCAGCAAATGTGGACCGATTTTCACTAGTTCGATAGAGCTTATTTCATGGGTGGTCCCGTATAAATTTGGTCACGATCGTATTTGAAGTCGGTCTGTTAAGTTGTTAAACTTGTAATTATTAACGCGTCATTTTAAGTTACTAAATGAAATCGAATCGGAAACGAATCGAATCACATGTCAAAAGTCAGAGGGCTGGTTTGCCCAGAGCTGGATCCCCAACAGGATTGATGTGAGACAGGCAGCCATTCGTAAAAACCAAGCAGAATCCTTTCATGCAACATGTTTGAAAAAGTGTTTTCGCCGACCCCACATTAAGGTGGGATACGGGCAGGTGGAAGTCCTACGCTGCGCTTGTTGGTACGTGGTCTCCACTCGAGAACTTTTCTGCACCATCGGCTATCGGTTTTAAGAGCTATGTGCCCTGCCCACTGCCACTTCAGCTTGCTAATCCGCTGGGCTATATCATTGACATTTGTTCTTCTACGGATCTCCTCGACCTTGATTTGATCGCGTAGAGAAACACCCAGTTTACAAGGTGGTCAGACGACCTGTAAAGGTTGCAGAAAGTCGCTGGGTGCAAGCCGCTTCTAACAGGACGATCTGGAAATCTTTGGGGAGGCCTATGTTCAGCAGTGGACGTCCTATGGCTGATGATAATGATGATGATGATTAAGGGCAGCTGGAAAGAAAGACTGTGCTTAATATCAGGGGTGCAAGTCTCTCGGCTTTCTAATTCGAAATATAATTGTTTTTTTTTTCAAATAAGCATTTATGCAGGCCGGCATAACTCTGGCGACCATTTATAAACTATGTTTATCGATGGTCGTTGGTTTTTTTTGGACTGCACTACGCTTACCATCAGGTGTAGTGTAGTCACTTTACCGTGCTCGGATAAAAAAAAATAATAAATACACCCAACAGTCACACACCTAGTCCTGACCCCACACTAGGTATAACCTGTATCGTAGGTGTCAGAGACTATGAGAGACTTTCAGTCTCACAACACCCAGACTTGAAACAAATATCTGTGGGCCACACAAACATTTGTCTCAATGCGGGAATCGAACCCGCGGCCTCTCGCTTTACAGCCGGCTACTCGCCCGTTGCGCCACCGAGGCTGTCAATTTCGATTTAAAAGTAGAAAAAAAATCTAAAGAATATCGAAATGCGCGAGAATTGCTAACAAGACGTAATAGTAGATTTCCCGCGCTCTGATCAAAAGGATAGATCTTCATAAATATTTTTATACTGTCTGGTCTCTATGCTAGACTGTTAGCAATAAAGGAGACCTCACAAAGCCGCGATCAATATGTTATGAACTACGTGTCGCTCTACGCTCACAACACTTTATGAGTGTATGTTATACAGAATATTTTAGCCGACCAGACGGTTTTATGTGAGATAAGTACATATTTAAAGGCACTTTGTATCGCGTCGGATTTAGCTTATCACTGAGTACGTGTCCAGCAACAAAAAGGTAGCTCGACCGGTTTGATGCCACTATTTAACCGAAATAAAGTGATAACTCATTGCGTTTCGTTCGGTGGGTGATTTCCTGTGGCCCAATTTTCGCCTCCCTTTCCCAGTCCCCTCCTTTTAAGTCGGCAAAATATTTTATTAAAGAACAAATTTCGCTGTCCCGATTTTTTTTCTTCCGATGCAATGAAATGATCTTGACATGAAACCGAGTTGATCAGGACAATAAAATGTTTTGATCATTTTCATTGATTTTTGGTGATAACTGACGCTTGGCGAAAAATTTAAGTATGCCAAAATTAATTTCACAAAAAAAGAGCACATGTTTCTTAAGACAGGGGGCGAAATTTGGGTGTTCTAGTTCACTTCTGCCTACTCCTTGGGACATATATGAGCCTATGTAATATGTATGTATCCCTATTTTTAGACGAATTATTAACCAGCCTTTTCGAAGTCCGTTAAAATTGCAAATTTAACTTTAACAAATTTTTATATGAACTCATTCATTTATTAACCTGTGATCAGTGACCGTGATTTGAAAAGTTAAATTCAAACGCAGTAACTTTAAAAATATATGAGTTCAACACAATTCGAGACCTTTTTACTGCGTCATGTAATCTTGTTCGTAATTTAAAATAAAGTAAAAAAAAACGACCAAGAGGGACAGAGGGTTCTGTATGTTACTTTTTTAACATAACATAACATAAGCTCACGCCTGTATCCCCGAAGGGTTAGGCAGAGGCGCTCTAGCGAACTAGAACACCCACATTTCGCTTAGCTTAGTTCGGTCCGAGACGTGATAGGGGGCGAGCCTATCGCCATATCGGGCACAATATCCAGACTCCGGGCTGATATGGAAAAATCCAATATCACTTTGCCCTACCCGGGGATTAAACCCGAGACTTCAGAACCGTAGTCGTAACGAAATACCACCACGCCACCGAGGCAGTCATTTTAGAGGCGCCACATTTTATTTTATTTGTATAATATTATACAATACATCACATATGGGACCCTAAAAATTCTATCCAATATATTCGCCTGAGAAGCTATTTATTTTGTACGCTTCATATTTTTTTCAACGTAAAATTTTAGTCGAGTGTAAATAATACTATAGTATTAGAAACCAGACGTTCACTGTATTTTATTTCTTGGAGATTAAAAGGCAACTCAAAAATTGATACCGAAAAGTGCAATGACACCTGTGAAACGTCTGTATTTCATTATAAAACCCTAATAGTACTTACATTTTGATTTATGGAATTTTAAGTAATTTTATAGCAGACTGGCAAACGAGCTTATGGGTCACCTGATGGTAAATGATTTCCACGGCCCATAAGAAAAGAATCATGGGTGCGTTGCCAACCTTAAGGTGGGAAATAGGGATTGGGAAAGGAAGGGAGGGTGCGGGCCACTGTTTCACAGAAAACCGACGTAAAGTGGCAGCTTGCTGTCGACTTTCGTTCGGTGAGTGAGATTTCCTATTCTTTGAGATGGCCTATTCTCTCCCCTGCCTTTCCCAATCCCTTTTCCTTCCCCTTCTATTCCCTTCTTTTAGGTTGGCAATGCACCCATGATTCTTTTTGTGTCTTGGGTCTCTATGGGCGGTGGAGATCACTTGCCATTAAGTGTCCCACCTGCTCGTTTGCAATTCTTTATACGTATCAAATTAACATCCTCCTTTTTTCAAATCGGTAAAATTGTTCGCGTTTCGGCCTGTTCTGCAGTATTTGCCAGGTGTCGGTTAGACCCACGCCACTCCCAATTCAGTCGGCAAGCGTAAATACACCCAGAATTTTAGGGCCCAGGCGCCTATAGGAAATGTAGGAGCGAGCAACGTTGTACATTTTCTAACCCTTTTTCCACTTCATTAGGGGGCAACGCTACGGGGGCAACATTTTTAAGTATTGCAGAAAGGAATTGGCTCCGTTTTTATTCGGAATATTGTCCCGGGAAAATTGAATTTAAAACACAGCGTCGCCAGACCTGAAATTCAAACTCAGGACCTCCTGGTCCACAGCCCATACATGCTGCCATTAAACCAAAAAGACGTCCAAAGGACAAACACAATACTTCTCAACGAATTATAGGACCAGCATGGTCATCGGTAGTGCAAGTATTAGGGCACTGCGGACATGACAGCAGTAGGGTCCTGCTGGAGTGGCAGTGGAAGAATATTGGACCAAAATAATATAATTAATTTATATCAAATTAAATCAAATAAAAATATTTATTGAATCCATGAAATGTTACTACATTATTTAAATTCCGTAAAAGTTCCTCTACCGCCAGTTTGGAAGGCCGTTTCGCCAGGGAAGAACGGGCAAGAAACTCTGGCGTTGCTCTTTTAAATGCCAGTTGACAATAATTGCTTACAAAGTACCATATACAAAAAATATATATAAATTAGAGCAGCTATATAAACCATCGACACGACGAAGAATAACCACAAGTTTAAAGCTTAACAGACCGACTTCAAATCAGATCGCAACCAATATGGGAACACCCTTGAAATAAGCTCTATAGAACACAAAGAATTTTGAAAATCGGCCCACATTCGGCGGAGATATCGCGTAACATACATAAAAAAACAGACGAATTGAGGACCTTCTCCTTTTTGGAAGTCGGTCAAAACCTAACCTACTCTACCTATACCTCTATAGACTGCACTGTGCTCCCAGTCACAGGATCCAGTGTCGTAGTTTTTTTTTACCCGACCACGCCAAAGAGATTACACAATACATGAATATAAGCTCACATCTCGAAGGGCGAACCCGAAGATATTGGCGTGCGCTTATGTGTGTATGTGTGTGTATGAGCGTGTGTGTATGATCAAGGGTAATCGTTTCGCTTATCAAGTATGCTTGTTCGTTTCGTCATTCGATTGCAATAATAATCACAAGTTTAAAAACTTAACGGACAGATTTCAAATCAGATCGCGACCAATATGGGAACACCCTTGAAATAAGCACTATCGAACACAAAAAGAATTTTGAAAATCGGTCCACATTTGACGGAGATATCGAGTAACATACATAAAAAATGTAAATGTAATGTAAATGTTTTCCAAAACAGTTCTACTGTATTAAAATGATAAGCTTCCCCGAAAACGGTGGATATTTGTAACAAAGCTGAATGTTATATTAGTTAAATAAGAGTTACAATAAAGTTAATTTATAGTAAATTGTAAACACCTTTAAGAGATAAGCACACAGAACTATACACTAAGAATATTTACTAAGATATTATGTATTATGTGTATTATCTAATGGTGTTTCGAATAAAATAAAAAAAAAAAAAAAAAAAAAACAGACGAATTGAGGACCTCCTCCTTTTGTGGAAGTCGGTCGAAAAGAAGTACTAATTATACCTCTATATAGACAGCACTGTGCCCACTGTGTGTGTGTATGAGCGTGTGTGTGTATGATCAAGGGTAATCGTCGCTTATCACGTACTTGTTGGTCTCGTCATTCGATTGCAATAAAAAATAAACCTTAATAAACTCCAAATAAAACTTAGATGCTGTGGCAGTCGCCACCCGCGCCTCTCCAACCATTAGATTGTTCGTACAAATTGCGAACGTCAGCGGCCGAGTCCGGACTCCGAGTACGTTAATCCACTGCTGTGATGACTTCCGATAGACCGTGGCCCGCATCGAAGGCTTTCCTTGTATCACAATCAAAATTGAATATTTCTTTTGTTCCGTTGTTCGATTTTAGGAAATACGCGAAAAGAAATGTAAAAACGGTTTTTTTTTACACACTTTATATAAGCTTCACCTGTGTGTATCTACCTATTATGTATTGATAGCCTCCGTGGCGCGCGGGTAGCCGGCTATGAAGCGAGAGGCCGCGAGTTCGGTTTCCACTTCCCGCACCAATACAAAGGTTTGTGTGGCCCACAGATATTTGTTTCGGATCTGGGTGTTGTGAGACCGAAAGTCTCTCGTAGTTCCTGATACCCACGACAGAAGACTAGTATCTTAGGTGGGACTATGTGTGTGACTGTTGGGTGTTTTTTATTATTATTATTAATATGTAATGGGATCTTTCAACGTCATTTTCCCCATGTTCCAGACGTCTGATAAACTTGAAAATTGCACAGGTATCAAGGACCGATGATAATACAATAATTTAATAATTTTGTCCTGGTATCCTGACCAGGATAACAAAAAAATGAAATATGATTCACTGAAAACCAAGTCTCTGGTAAGACTGTAATTAGGTACTGATAACGCTTTTATAACCAACTATAGCCAATTTGAAAGGCCGTTTCGCCAGAAAAGAACGGGCAAGAAACTCTGGCATTGCTCTTTTGAACACCAGTTTACAATCAATTAATAATACTGTACCAAATATTATATCTTTATTGTTATATCTCATACAATATGAACAGACAATTTGACAGCCTCCGTGGCGCTGCGGGCGAGCAGTCGGCTGTGAAACGAGAGGCCGCGGGTTCGATCCACGCACCCAGACAATTATTTGTGTGGCCCACAGATATTTGTTTCGGGTCTGTGTGTTTTGAGATCGAAAGTCTCTCATAGTTCTTGATACCCACGACACAAGACTCGGTCTTAGTGTTTTTTTTTTCTTTTGGCCCTACAGCTGGCAGCCCGACCGAGTCGGCTTACACAGCTACACCGGTCTAGAGCTACACCGGTCTAGCGTCTTAGTGTGGGGTCAGGACTATGTATGTGACTATTGGCTGTTATTTATTTATTTTATATTTATGTAATCTTTATTAACTTCCTACGCCACTAGAAGTCTTAGTTCGTTGAATCTACCAATTCTTCGGAAAAGACCACTTCGGAGAAGCACCAAGAAACATCTCAATTCCACCGCTACTAGCACTACTTCCGAAATATTGACCAAAAACTGAAAACAATCCTGTTTATTAAAACGTCTCAATCATAAATATGTATGAAGAGAGACAAATGCCATGAACGGCTTATGGAATTCATTCAGGGAATCAAAGAAATAAAAATATATCTAGAAGAAATGTTGTTTATTGATCATTAACATAATATGCTAACGTTCCTTATATTCTTAATATTTCATCAATAAGGTGCTAATGTTATTTTTTCTTGCATTAGGTAAAACTAATTTAGTCGCCTCCTTGGTCTCCTCTATATGGGCCGTGGACCAGAGGTCCTGGGTTCAATTCCCAGATCGGGAAAAGCGATTTTTTTAGTTTGATTTGCCCGGGACTGGATCCCTCAAAGGTGGTTGACGTCAGGCGGGCAGCCTGTCGTAAAAACTTAGCTAGCTTAGGTGTCGGCGCAACACACCCTTTCAAGCATGTTGCAGTAAGTGCAACATGCTTGAAAGGGTGTGTTGCGCCGACACCACATTAAGGTGGGATAAAGGCAGGTAGAAAAAAGTAGGTAAAACTAATTCATACGGATTATAAAGAGTGTGACCGACAGCCTACCGACGTGATACCAGGTTGTCAGTACATGATTCTGTAACCACCAACAGTGGAATATTTCGTCGGTTATTTCATGAATTTTGGATATTTGTTTCCAGTCGTAAGCAATATATTTGATACTATTCACTAACAAGCCCACTTTCATTAAAACTAATGAAATCATAAAAAGTAAATTATTTTTATTACTTTAAATGAATGTGTTAATGTATATAGTGAATAGTATGGATTTTATTGCGTTATAATTGAGAGCAAATATCCAAAATTTATGAAAAGACCGACGAAAAATTTTAACGCTGGGCGTTACAGAATCATGTACTGAACACCTGGTATCAGTTTTCGGCAAGCTGTCGTTTACACGCTTTAAAGTGATTTATTTTACTTTAATAAATGCGTCATTCTCGTGAACGAGTGCTGCACGCGTGGAATGGTCTGTTTAGACTGTTTTGCATGTTTCAACTGGACTCGCCGTGGCCGTGGGGTGATTTAGCCAATGTCCAGGTAAATAGAGAAATTATGTATTCACAATGACCATGAGACCCAGATGTGGATGATCTCAAGGCCCTGCTGGGGTTATGGCGTTTATGGTAATTCCATCCAGTGCGATGCCCCTCAGATGACTTTTACTTGGCAAATCGACCAAACAAAGCCAGCCAACGCACCAAGCAAATTTCATCGAAGATCACCGGTTAAAAAGTTTCCACATTATACTGTCCATCTTCACTGAAGTTTGATGCATTTAACCACATCACTTAAAACTAACAAACACAGCTGTAGAGAATAATATGAAATAATTTTAACAAGCGACGCCCACCCTGTCAAAAACCCGTCAAAAAATTCCCGTCAAAAACCTAGTATGACTTATAAAATGAATAAGGATTAAGGTTCACTTTTTTCCATACGGAACTCCAAAAGCAAAAGAAACAATAAAACTCCTGACAGTTAATCATCCAAACCGCGAAAATCACAAAACATTCCGAAGTCAAATTGTAAATCACATTCCATTATCAACTGAGCCTTAAATTACATAAATATCTGAGGAATATCATAAAAGACCTTTACTTTACGCTACATAACTTAAACACCCTACATTATGCCCCCTGAACAAACCTACGTGGGTATTGTCATACAAAATTCAACCTTAACGTATAGGTGTAAGGTACATAAAGAAGTAAATGTCGGATAACACAGAAATATACAGGGTGCTTAAAAAACCGCGTTCATTTGTCACCGGCAGATGCAGTCGAATCAAGAGTATGGCCACGAGAAATGTCAGTGATAATGTATTTTTTAAAAAGAGGAGGTTTTTAATTCGTTGGAATTTTTTATACACGTTACGTGATGTTTCCGGCAAATTTGGAGCTATTTTGTCGACCGACATAAAAAAAGGAGAAGGTCCTCAATTCATCTGTATTTTTTATGTATGATCCTCGATATATCCGCCAAAAGATTCAAGATTATTTTTGTGTTCGATAGAGCTTCTTCCAAGGCTGGTCCCATATAAATGTGATCTAGATTTGATAAACTTTTTAGTCAGTTTTTAGTTTTTAAAGTTGTGAGTTTAAAATCATCAATTTCACGGGCCACAAATGTTCCAGTATTTTTTTTTTCAACGAGACAAATGTTCCAGTATGTGAGGTGACTATTATTCTGCAGCATTGTATAATCTTCAAGGATTTCCAGATCAACCCGTTGGAAGCGGACTGAATCCAGCGACTTCCTGCGACCTTATCTATTTTATCTTTGGGGAGGCCTAAGTTTAGCAGCACACGTCCTGTGGCTGATGATAATGATGATGATTATATAATCGCTTTATATTATAGAATGCTGCAGACAGCCTCTGTGGCACAGCGGGCGAGTAGCCGGATGTGTAACGCAAAGCCATGCAGTTCCCGTAACGAGATAAATGTTTGTGTGGCTACAGATATTTGTTTCGGGTTTGGGTGTTGTAGGACCGAAGTGTTCCTGGTATCCACGATACAGGTTAAATCTAGTGAGGGGTCAGGACTATGTGTGTGACTGGGGGTATTTTTAAAATATTTTAAATAGGCGTAATGAGGCGCTACCTTCGGGGCCCAACCGCACCCGCCAGGTGATTGAGCACTGTCCTTTGACACAAACCAGCGAAAAATTTACGTGGGTTTTTTACCAAACCTTATACTTTTGTATCTGGCGAAAAGATTCCGGGTTTTCATCCTCTTCACCTGAATAATATTAGATATCTTATACACGCTTTTAGTGACTTTCGCAATAAATAGTCTCATACAAGTATAAGCTGAAATATAAGATATAAGACGAAATGCAGGGGATCCGTAGATCTATCATTACATCAAGCTTATTTTTCGTCCCATCAAGTAATGGGGGGGAGGCTATAACTATTCCACATACAGGGAGAACGATTTCAAGCGCAATGGTAAAGTTAAAAAATAAAAAATTCAACATAACATAAGCTCACGCCTGTATCCCCGAAGGGGTAGGCAGAGGTGGACTAGCGAACTAGAACACCGAAATTTCGCCGAGCTTAGTTCCGTCCCAGATGTGATAAGGGGCGAGCCTATCGCCATATCGGGCACAAATTCCAGACTCTGGGCTGATATGGAAAAATCCAATATCACTTTGCCCAACCCGGGGATTGAACCTGAGACCTCAGGACGGTAGTCATACCGAAATACAACTACGCCACCGAGGCAGTCGAAAAATTTCACTTAATTTTTTTAATCTTAGAGCATGGCGATTTTAAAATCGAAGTGCGATCTGTAAATCGTCGCAATTAGCAATTAGCGAGGTTTAAAAAGAGTACTCACTTCACGGTAGGCAGCGGCTTGGCTGTGCCCCTGACATTGCTTAAGTGTATGGGCGGCGGTCCCGCTTACCATCAGGTGGACCGCCAGCTCGTCTGCCCACTTTGGCAATAAAAAAAGAAAAGAAATTAGCATAGGAATTGTGTAATGTATGCTAAAAATAATTAATAACTTCATGGATGGTTTGCAAATGTACTGCAGCTGATCTGAGCCAGAAAAAAATTTTCGTCACAAATTCAAGTTTCCATTATTCAAAAACTATGAGCCTTTCATTTTAAACTTTACGGCTAGATTGCTAACCTCTTTAAGTGGTAATTGTTATTGATACCAACTTTATAAACCTGTATATTTTCTACAGCTGAGACTGACAATCGCGCAGTTGTGAGAAGAGAGAACCCTGAAGAAAGGCTAGAGGCAAACTGGACCACCGAAAATCTTACTCACCGAATGCAACGCAAAAACAAGCTGCTACTTTACGTCGGTTTCCGAAACAGTGGTCAAACTAGTCAAGCTGTAGACAGTAATGTCAACTCAAAAAAGTTATTACACTCAAGAGAGCTATTTACTCGACCGCTATAAAAACACCATCAATTCTAGCCTATTATAAAAACAAAGCTAAAACATAAACTCCAGCCAAAATCCTCCGTAAACCCACATTACTTAACTCAAACAGCCTAAGCTAAATAAATCACAATGGCCGAAGGAAGCCTCCAAAATGTCAGTATCAACAACGAAAATTAATTTAAACATAAAGCCTACTAAAAGATGGGCTGATATAAAGGGAAGCAAAAAAAAGCTCCCTCCTTATTGTGAGGTTTCTATGCCCATTTATCATTTTAATCATAAGGTGCGGAGACGGTAGGGCGGTTTTTTGTTGTGGTGTGAATGTTACATTGTTTTCTTTGTGCTATAGTTCCTGAATGAAGGCAAATCTCCATGTAATAAAGTAAAATTTTTAAACAACTTCAAAAAGGAGGAGGTTCTTAATTCACATACATAATGTATCCCCAAAGGTAGGCCATCATTATGGAATGCCATCTCCTATTTGACGTTTGGAGGTCAATTTATGGAATCTGATGCGGTTTTTGGCGATTCGCTTTAGTTCGGATTATCGCTGAGTGGTAGATTCTTTTAGTTGTCGTACCAATTCCATCGTTGCTGGCTGGGAGGTCTCTTCCCCGGTATCCTACCTTCTAAAATCGTTCTGAGGAAAGAGTGATGAGGTCCTCTTAGTATATGGCTAATAAAGACGATTTTCCTCTTCGCAATTACATTTAGTAATTTTTGTTTGCATTAGTCAATCAAGAACCCTGATGTTCGAGGTAAAAAAGGTAGGCAAAGAACGAACGAACCAGAATATCCACATTTCGCAGAGCTCAGAGGAGGAGCCTAATGCTATGTCAGGTACAAATTACAAACAGACAGAGAAGACAAACCCAACATTACTTTATCCGACCCGGGAATAGAATCCGAGACCTCAGGATGGTAGTCGTACCGTGCACGAAATACGCCACTAAAACAATTATTAAAATTTTAAAAACAATATTGTTTAAAATCCAAAAAAATTATAAGACTATCAGCCTGTCAAATTCATTTACGCCCAGCGAACAATTGCTGTACCTAATAAGCTGAAATGATAGTGCACCTTTACAATAACTTAGATGACTAAGAACTTTTGGACACTCCATTTGTAAACGGGTGAAAAAGGATTGTGATGAGGGCTAGAACTCTAGTAAAATCAATGATAAAAACATTTGAAACAGGTGAACGTTTATGATGAGTTAACTATAAATTATAAAAACAAAAAATAATGATGATAATGATAATATAACAGATGTTACTTAATTTAAAAGGGAACCTAACCCCCAAATTACTAATTCAAAAGATTAAGCGTCATAACCATTAATTGCAATTAAGCTTATCAATAATCAAACTACCGAATTAATTTATGTTTCTTGTCCAAGAGATAAAAGGATTTGTTCTTTGTTCTTAAACTTGACTTTAGTTCTCAAGATGAAATTCAATCTGGATTTATGTAACGTGATTGATGTGGCGAGCTTATTTAATGAGACATCAATTGGACTAGACTTATTCATTACTAGTTTTTGGTTGTGGTTCCAACAACGTGGAAGGTTTTCTAGAATTATTCTTTTTGTGACTTAATTGGAATCTTTTTGGGTTGTCTAGAATGATTATGTCATGTAAATTATCCAAACAGCCCAAAGTAACGTCTTCCATCAAATTATTTTCCTACCTGACTCCCCCATTTCCTTGTGGGGTCACGCATTAGACTATTTCAAGCAAGGATTTGGCTTCGTTTTGACTACCATCTGTTACAGGATATCAACTTCCTCCGGGAACCCAGTTACGAGCAAAATCGTCTTAAAAGAACTGCTTTGCTTGACTTGGGATTCCAACCCAGACCCGGTTTATATACAGCTACCACAAGACCATATAGGCCTCGTCATCTATCATATTATGGGTCTGAAGTCTGAAATATCTTGCATGCAAATGAATCTATTTTGTTACCTCTTACTACCTACCTACATATTTTCTTTTTTTCTCATTGTTACCTGAGACATTTGCTAAATAACGTTTCTTTCTTTCTTTTCACATACATTAACATAACTTAACTTCAAAGATACAATTTATATCAACTGAATGACCAGTTGTCATACTAGACACTCCTTTAAATCTCATTCCATTGTGGGTTGGATTTCGCAGATCATCTCCGAACGAATACATTATCCATTTCGCATTGTTACCAACATTTTGTACGAATCAAATTGCAAATCTCTATCCCATATTACGCCTGTACCAAATGTGGTAGTCAGTCGCAGATTGAATAATTTTGATTTTCTTGTAAGGTTTTTTTGGAACGTAAATCCAGTAGCTTAGAAAAGTAAATTAGGTCTTAACTAGTGTATGGTTTTTGAAGATTATTTGAAGTGTTGTGACACCTGTGCTGACGATAGGACTATCACATATTCAATTCCGTCTGGGTGGATCTTTCTTTCTGCTCTTATCCCACATTAATGTGGGGTCGACAATACACACTTATTCAAGCATGTTTTAGAAAGGATTTGGCTTAGTTTTTTCGACTGTCTTCCAATTCTGGGCAAAGCAAATTAGAGAACTAGCTTAGCCCGACCTGGGAATCGAACCTAGGAACTTACCAGTCCAGAGCCCATATATACTGCCACTAGACTAAAGAGGCTTTAAAGAGATGACCCACTTGCTAAAACAATTTATTTACGAAGTAAACAAACATCACTCATAGACGCATCCTTGGTCCATATCGATTCCTCTACATCTGCAACAAAAACCCGATGTTCCCGCGTAAGCGAATAAGTTATCAATCACGAATAATTTATGTGCCATTAGGCCTTGAAAGGGAAAATGACAATGACAAAAAGGGGACATATATTTTTAGAGGAAAAAAACAACCGAGGAATCCTTTGATTCACACAAAGGCTTTTGCTAGTTTACTATCAGAAATCATATGGTTATAAGAAATTGTGATGGGTTTGTCACGAGTTATCTGGGAATATCTTTATATCTATAATCTTGTTTTGGGTTGATAGGTCGATCTGGAAATCTTTGGGGGAGGCCTATGTCTAGCAATGGACGTCTTGTGGCTGAGGATGATGATGATGTTTTGGTTTTGGTAACAGATTGTAGACTCGAAGGGCGTCTCCTTAGCCTAGTGGCAGTACATATATTACGTAGTATATGGGTTGGACTGCGAGGGCCTGGTTTCGAATCCCAGGTTGGGCACAGCGGTTTTTCTTATTCAATTTTCCCAGGACAGGATCCTCCAGAAGGGATTGGTATTCTAGGGTTACACCTTTCAGGTCCAACCACGGCTGCCCAGCGTGGTCGCCCATACACGCCCCGCCACGTCAGTCAGATAAGACATCTGCATCAGAGTCGCAAGGCCAGGCTGCATGTAAATACCTGCTGTAATGCATTAATTACTCAGTCACAATGTAATTAACCACTACTCATTTGGGCTTTGGGCATAAACTGTCGAAGTTTGTGCAGACGCATAACATTAAGTATACAATTCCAAAATTGAGTAAACAAAAGCTTTAAACACGTTTCATTATGAACACGTCTGATATAGTTTAATGTACCGGTGTATACACAGCGCTCCGTCCCTCAGGACTCCACTCAGACAGAAGTTTAATTAGATAAGTTCTAGGCACACAGACGTCATTTAAGGCCCGAAGAACATTTACTATGATGTATTCAGCTACATTAATGATTTGGTATGGTAGTTAATTCTGGCCAAATAATATTAGCTTCCAACAAATAATATTCCAACAGGTCGATCTGGAAATCTTTGGGGAAGGCCTATGTTCAGCAGTGGACGTCCTATGGCTGATGATGATGATGAATATTAGCTTGTGATCAATAAGTATGATTAATGCTTATTTAAATAAATAAACAGACAATAAAACTTGCATACTCCTACTTTAAAAGAGAGACACAGGGATTGGGAAAGAGGGGGGGGGGGAATTGGGCCACCGGACTCACTCACTAAACTAAACTCAACAGCGAGCTGCTACAGCTAAACAAAGCTTAACATCAGGTGACCCACTTGCTCGTTTGCCCCTCTTCTATAAAAAAAAAAAAAAAAAAAAGCGATAACTTTACGTCGGCAGTGGTATCAAACCGGTCGAGCCGCCCATTAGTGTTGTAGACGTTACTGTCTACACCGTGGCTTTACCACTCAACTTATGCTTCAATCTTCATTCTTGTACGAAATTCAAGTACATATGCGTGTGACAAACCCTATTATGCATAGACGTGTGCTCAACAAAGAGTTTTCAGATAGGGCATGAATCTGTACTTCATTCATAAAAGACAACGTTACTTTGTATCGATTTTCGACAAACTTCCAAAAAAGGAGACGGTCCTCAATTCGTCGTTTTTTAATGTATGTTACGATATATCCACCGAATGTGGACCAATTTTCAAAATTATTTTTGTGTTCGAAACAGCTTATTTCAAGGATGGTCCTATATAAATTTGGTCACGATCGTATTTGAATTCGGTCCGTAAAATTTTTAAAATTGTGATTATGGAGTATAAGTACGAATATAATAGAAATTGTAGTAGTTTTTTGCAGTTATGTAGTTTAAGTGTCATGTTCAAAAACTTGATGATGGAGCTACTTTGAAATAAAAATTTTACGGATTCTATCATGATTTGGTTTTAATTTTTATTCCCGACCGATTCAGTCCACCCCGTGACCACGAAGACTGCAAAGCCTTCGAAACGGCGGGAATAAAAATTAAAACCAAATCGTGATAGAATCCGTATCAATCGTCAATATCCTTTAAAATTCATAAACGTCATTACAGTTATCAAATTAATTATGTATCTTCCACAAATAAAATCGAAATTCTGCAGCATGTACAAAAACGCTTGGAAATAGAAAACTCATCAGTAAATTCACTTAGATCATTGACAAGACTGTTGAGAAAATCTGCGCCGCCGAGAGATTAATAAAATGCAAATGTAACGCGCTCAGCAATTTAGTCTTCGGGTATTTTTCGTGAAACCACTTAACAAAGTGATACATGAAATGAAACGGTTAAGACTTTAAATAAGTACTTATATTTTAAATGAAAACGGTATATGTTTGCAGAGCAGTTAAATTAAAAAAATCCTTTTATTGCGTTTTAGACCTAAAGGCTAGTTACATTTATTTGTTTGTTTATTTTCTTTGCTTTATATTTGACTTTGTCTTTTTCCAAGGTTGAAACGGCGTGACACACGTCTATGGCTGTTGCAAGAAAGATTCTGCTTAGTTTTACGGCCGTCTGCCTGCTTGTCGACAACCCTTTTTGGGGGATCCATTCTCAAGCAAATTGTTTCTCTAAAACAGCGTTAAAAAAATTAACTGGATTTCCTTTATCCCACCTTAATTTAAAGTGAAAGCAAGAAACTTTTTCAATCACGTTGCAGAAAGGATTCAGCTGAGTTTTACGATCGGCTGCGTGCCTGACGTCAACGTTCCTTTGGGAGAACATAATATTAATATTTAAAACATACTTTACAACATATTAACTGCATGCTTCGCCGATTGCACGTGTTTTATAACCATTTTTCATGACAAAAATGGATTATTTGGGAGTGGTTTCGAGCCATATTGTACTGATGGATAGTCGAGTAAATATTGAATTTAATGTAATATTTAATATTATATGCGATAGTATGTTGGCTGAATGAATTTGTAGAGGAATATTAAAATTTATGCCTTCAATCATCAACAAACAGCGAGAGCTCAGTTGGGAATGGTACGGACTGCCGCGACGAGTATCGGAGGTTCTCGACCTACCCCAAAATGGAGCATACACCTCTGACTAACTGACTGACATGTTAAGTGTGTTTTCTTTGTGCATTATCACTTGCTATGCTATAACAGTGAAGGATAACATCGTGAGGAAACCTGCATACCCGAGAATTTCTCCACAAGAATTTCGAAGGTAAAAGAAAATTTTCTAATATAATCTTCCCGGGACTGGATCCCCCAGAGGGGGTTGACGTCAAGCATGCAGCCGTTCGTAAAAACTAAGTCAAATCCTTACTGCAACATACTTAAATAACCACAAGTTTAAAAACTTAACTGACCGACTTTCAATTTACCGATCGTGACCAAATTTATATGAGACCACCCTTGAAATAAGCTCTATCGAACACAAAAATAATTTTGAAAATCAGTGCACATTTGGCGGAGATATCGAGTAACATACATAAAAAAAAATACCGACGAATTGAGGACCTCCTCCTTTTTGGGAAGTGATGATCCGTCTATGTACATGGATGTACTTTACAAATTGCAAGTAAGTAATGTATTCAACAGTTAATAAGTTCAAGTTGCATTTACAACTTGGTTTAACATACATAACATAAGCTCACGCCTGTATCCCCGAAGGGGTAGGCAGAGGCATACTAGCGAACAAGAACACCCACATTTCGCCGAGCTTAGTTCCGTCCCAGATGTGATAGACGAGCCTATCGCCATATCAGGCACAAATTCCAGACTTCGGGCTGATATGGAAAAATACAATATCACTTTGCCCGACCCGGGGATCGAACCCGAGACCTCAGAACCGTAGTTGTACCGAAATACCACCACGCCAGGCAGTAGCATTTACGACTCGGTTTAACTATTTAAATTACCGCCTGAATAAATGAAACAGTTGAAGTAATTTCTTTGTTGAAGTTAGTTTAGCTACTGAAGTTACAGATGCGCTGGGGTGTGATTTTGTATATAATTCACGGGTTGGTAATAAGGGGAGGTGTGTGAAATTATAATTGACTTTGCAAACGGTTTCTAGAAGTGGCGAAGGGTGAAATTTTCTAAAAGGTAAGTCGATCCTAGTTACTCTTTGAAGAATTATCTATTTATAAATAAATAAATAAATAAATAACACCCAACAGTCACATACAAAGTCCTGACCCAACACTAAGATCGAGTCTTCTGTCGTGGGTATCAGGAACTACGAGAGATTTTCGGTCTCACAATACCCAGACCCGAAACAAATATCTGTAGGCCATACAAACATTTGTCTCTGTGCGGGGATCGAACCCGCGGCCTCTCGCTTCACAGCCGGCTACTCGACGGCTGCGCCACGGAGGCTGTCTTATTTATTTACCTCTTTGAATAATTATCTATTTAGTAAGCGTTGGCGTTTTGTATTGCATGAAAATAGTTGTTTTTAACGCGATTTTGTTCTAACAATATTAGCCCACGGGCCTCCTGTACTAATGATTTTGATCTATCATGGCGCGTACACACCGCGCCGAACGAAGGCGAAAGAATAATGTCTGTTTCATTCCCACAACAACGAAAGTTTATTTGTATGAACGAAACAGGTATAGATTCGTTCGCCTTAGTTCGACCGGTGTGTACCCGCAATTAAAATACATTTTGAAGTTGCATTTTTCCATCAAATTTCCATGGTTAGGAATTTATTATCTTCGCATCCACATTTCGCATCATTTGTTTTAGAATGTAACTTAGAAAAAAAGAAGAAATAATATTGTATAAAGAAATAACTTGTAGGTTGTAACTTGGTCGCCTCCTTGGTCTAGTGGCAGTATGTACGGGCTGTGGACCGGGAGATCCTGGGTTCGATTCTCAGGTCGGGTAAAGCAAATTATCTAATTTAATTTGCCCGGGACTGGATCCCTCATAGGTTGACATCAGGCAGGCGGCCGGTCGTAAAAACTTTGCCAAATCCTATCTGCAACATCCTTGAAAAAGTATGTTGCGCCGACCCCACATTAAGGTGGGATAAGTGCAGGTAGAAAGAAAGAAAGAAATAACTTGTAGCACAAATAAATAACACAAATAACTTTCGAGTTTTGACTTTCGAACTAAAACCGAGTGATTAAACTAATGGAGGATTTTGACGGGATGTCTGACAGGGTGGGCGTCGCTTGTTAAAAGTATTTCATATTATTCTCTAGAGCTGTGTTTGTTGGTTTTAAGTGTTGTGGTTTAATACATCAAACTTCAGTGAAGATGGACAGTATAATGTGGAAATTTTTTAACCGGTGATCTTCGATGAGTTTTGCTTGGTGCGTTGGCTGGCTTTGTTCGGTCGATTCGCCGAGTGAAGGTCATCTGAGGAGATCTGAGGAGCACTGGACTGGAAGGAATTACCGCCATAATCCCAGCAAGGCCTTGAGATCATCCACATCTGGGTCTCATGGTCATTGTGAAAACATAATTGCTCTATTTACCTTGATATTGGCTAAATCACCGCATATGCGTGGAAGCCATTATTTTTAAAAGAAGAAGAAGAAGAAGATTAAACTTATGAAAATGCAAGCAAACATTCTGCCTTACCTATAAAAACATTTTAGCTGAGCAAAGGGCTAAGGATAGTCTGTCACTTTTATTCTTGTGTCACATCGTTTGAAAGTAAAAGGGACAGACAATTCTTTACAATTTGCTCAGTTAAGCTGTTTTTATAACTAATGCCCATTATTGCGTAGCGACCTCGAACCGAAATCTCAATCATCAATTCATCCTATTTTTGATTCGGATGAGAGATGAGATGATGCACAAAAACATGGCACATAGCTACAAAAAGTATACCTATTATATGCACTTATCTGATCTCGAAGCTATCTTATTGCTTGCCTGGTTTTTGGTCCTCTATTACACAAGCACTAAGCACACACACGAAGTCGCTAAAATTCACAAATTATCAACCGACTTCCAAAAAGGAGAAGGTCCTCAATTCGTCGGTATTCTCCTAGAAGTCTCTTTCTTCTTCTTCTTCTTTTAAAAATAATGGCTTCCACGCATTTGCGGTGATTTAGTCAATGTCAAGGTAAATAGAGCAATTATGTTTTCACAATGTTTTCACAGTGACCATGAGACCCAGATGTGGATGATCGTCAAGGCCTTGCTGGGATTATGGCGGTAATTCCTTCCAGTCCAGTGCCCCTCAGATGACCTTCACTCGGCTAATCGACCGAACAAAGCCAACCAACGCACCAAGCAAATCTCATCGAAGATCACCGGTTAAAAATTTTCCACATTATACTGTCCATCTTCACTGAAGTTTGATGCATTAAACCACAACACTTAAAACCAACAAACACAGCTCTAGAGAATAATATGAAATAATTTTAACAAGCGACGCCCACCCTGTCAGACTTCCCGTTAAAATCCACTAGAACACTCACATTTCGCCGAGCTTATTTTCGTCCCAGATGTGTGGATATAAATTTGAGTGTCACTTCTTCGACCCGGGGATACAACCCGAGACTTCAAGACGGTAGTCACACGTACACGCTGAGTCAGTTTTTAAATAGGTACATATAACTAACAAACTGCATTATAATTATTATCATTTGTGGGAAGTCAAAGAGATTTAATATTACTAAATACAGAGGGCTATCAAGTAAGTTTCTATACAAAAAGTTGATCTCAAACGACAGTAACGCCATCTACCACTTATTACAATGCGAGGGCGCTTGTTAAAATTTACACCTAAAAATGTTCTATAAATATATTTAAGAATCACGTAAGACAATTATATTGTCTAAACATTATGGGCCTTACTTATAGAAACAGTTTAGCTGAGCAAATGATAATGAATAGTCTGTCACTTTCGACCGACTTCCAAAAAGGAGGAGGTCCTCAATTCGTCTGTATTTTTTGTTTTGTATGTTACGCGATATCTCCGGCAAATGTGGACTGATTTTTACAATTCTTTTTGTGTTCGATATAGCATATTTCAAGGGTGGTCCCATATAAATTTGGTCACGATCGGATTTGAAGTCGATCTGAAAAATTATTTGAAAATAAAAGGGACAGACTATTTTTAACATTTGCTCAACTAAACTGTTTTGCCCCATTACGCTGGCATGACCTTGCGCACGTATGTTTCATACGACTGAGTTATGACCACGAGGTCACAACTTTTGGATCACAAGTTTCGCACTCTTGTCCCTTCTATGTACCGCTGAATCTCTTTGTGTGGAGTACATTCGACTCGAGAGAACATTATATATGGCACACGCTGTTCCAGACAGACAAGGCTTTGTGTTTGAGCTCACTCTACCATATAATTTTAGGAAATGTCCTTTGCTTTCACAGTTCAAATGGAGGTAAAGTGTACGCAAAACAGGTATAGCATTTTCCGTACAACTGCACTCGAAAATTAATCACCGGGTTAATTAACGTTCTACTCTAAACAATACCCTCCCTTCCCAATTCCTATTACCCTCCTTTTAGGTTGGAAACGCACCAATTATTATTTTTGTGTCTTGGGTGTCTATGGACGGAGATCACTTACCATCAGGTGACCCATCTGCTCATTCCAGTCTCTACTATAAAAAATATGTACTAGAGTTTTCTATATCAGCCCGGAGTCTGGAATTTGTGCCTGATATGGCGATAGGCTCGCCCCCTATCACATCTAGAACGAAACTAAACTCTACGATATGTACCCACATATAACCCAAAATGGACCATACACCTCTGATTGTTCTATGTTAAGTGTCTTTTCATTGTGAAATATTGCTTGCTATAACGGTGAAGGAAAATATTTTGAGGAAACCTGCTCGAGAATTTATCGAAATACTAGAACACCCGTTCTAGTTCGCTAGTTCACCTCTGCCTACAGACGTGAGGTTACGTGATGTATGGGTGATAAAAAACAGATGAATTGAGGACCTTCTTTTTTGAAGTCGGTCTCAAGACCAGTACAAATAACACCCATAATCACCGTTGAAGAAAAATCACAGTACTACAGACATTTTCACGAAAAACCGAGCGAATCAAGAGAACGCCGAACATGGTCATTACGCAAACGTGTCTATAAATCAAGCGAGACCCCGCAAGTACTAAGTTACCGGTTACGCTGGTGAAATGCGTTTACCCATAAAATAGCACTTCGTCGAGCCCAAAGACATTCAATGGTATGTAGACGGGATAACAGTACCCCTAGTACAAGTTTATTTTGACAGTTCTCGATTCTCGAAATCGACGATAGTTTGCGTATTGTCCATACATTTGACTAGCAGTGCCACTTTGCGGAAACTTCCTTTCTTTCTACCTGCCCTTATCCCATCTTAATATGGGGTCGGCGCAACACACTTTTTTTTAAGCATGTTGCAGAGACGATTTGGCTTAGTTTTTACGACCGGCCGCCTGTCTGACGTCAACCCCTTATGAGGGATCCAGTCCCGGGAAAATTCAATTAGAAAATTTACTTTGCCCGACCTGGGAATCGAACCCAGGACCTCCCGATCCACAGCTTGTACATGCTGCCACTAAACCAAGGAGGCGACTTTGCGGAAACTACAACGAACTAAAAAATGTATGGAGAAACTGTAAATTATCGTCGATTTCGAGAATCGAGAAAAACTCCTACTAAGAGTACAGCACGAACCTTGTGATCCAAAAGTGACGTCGGGGTAAGAAGGCCTTTAGTATTTTAAACATAGCGCGCAAGGCCGTGCCAGCGTAATAATGCTGGTGGTAGGATATTGGTATCCGACCGGATGGAGACCACCGTACACATGGTGCTAAAACCTGCCATAGTGACCCACACTCCGTTTGGTTCGCGTTCCAGAATCAGCTCAGTACTTCCGGTTGTCTCAAGGGGTTTGTGGCATGGCTTGATAGTTTATTGGGAGGGGTATGGGGGTATCCCTGTGTCTGCATTGGTCATCCATCTGTCTTGTCGCAAGCCGCTGGATTTGCTTCTTCACTCTTCGGATTTGGAGTTTGAAGAAGCATAAATAGGCTGACATGATTCTGACAACCACTGATAAACCTATTGTTTGTCAGTGTTGACTAGTTTTTATTGGACTGAACGCTTACCATCAGATGCAGTGTAGTCACTTTGCCGTGTCCGGATAATAAAAAGACAATAAAATTATCTACGTGATTCTAGAACGTTCACAGAATATTCTAGGGTGTAAATTGTAAAGCGCCCTCGCAGTGTAATACGTAGATGGCGATAATAAGTTCAACAATATATGTAGATATATTTAATGAGAATATAAATAAATTTAAAGTTTTACTCTTGAAGTATTTAGATAATAAGTAAATGCACTGGTAACTTCTTATTTTTGAATAGTAAATTGTTACGGGAGAAACTACTGTAAGATATTGTAATAGTTGTTATGTAGAATGCTGTAATAGATTCTGAATGTTTTCATTTTAGAAACTTTGTATGAAACACTGCCTCGGTGCCACCGGGTGGCGTGGTGGTATTTCGGTACGACTACGGTTCTGAGGTTTCGGGTTCGATCCCCGGGTCGGGCAAAGTGATATTAGATTTTTCCATATCAGCCCGGAGTCTGGAATTTGTGCCCGATATGGCGATAGGCTCGCCCCCTATCACATTTGCGACGGAACAAAGCTCGGCGAAATGTAGGTGTTCTATTTCGCTAGGGCGCCTCTGCCTACCCCTTCAGGTATACAGGCGTGAGCTTATGTGATATGTGTGTGTGATTTCATGATGAACATTCTAGGATGTAAATTATAAGCGCCCTCGCAGTGTAATATGTATGGCGTTACTGACGTTTGAAATCTATTTTTTGTACGGAAACTTGCTTTATAGCCCCTCTATAGTAAGTAACATTAAATATCTTTGTTCGAACCTCTATCTAGCTCGTAAAAAGAAGGTCCCAATACAATTGAACATTATCGTAAGTGACACTTATATTAGAAAGGTCTTAGAATTTAAATATGTTTTTTTGCAAAGTGAAGGTAATTACAGCCTCGATGGTGTAGCTGTATTGAGTGGGTACGACTATTGTCCTGAGGACTCGGGTTCGATCCCCGGGTCTGGCAGTGACATTAGGTTTTTCTCAATATGAACTGGGAATTAGTGACCGATATAGCGATAGGCTCGTCCCATCGCCCCTTATCACATTTGGGACGGAAATGAGTTCGGCGAAATGTGGGTGTTATAGTTCGCTAACTCATCTCTGCCTACTCCTTTGGACATATAGGCGTAAACCTATGTATGCAGGAAATTATATTGTACCTAATTTTTGTGGTTTCTTTAAACCCCTTAAGAGAATGGGGTTAAAAAGACTCACACGAGCTGAGCCGCGAGTACAAGCTAGTATGTATACTATAACACATACATACATGCACAATGACGACTGTTATCCTAGAAGACCCCTTATTGACCTCTCATAGGCGGAACTAGTTCACCCAAATTTCGCCAAAAATATTTCCATCTCATTCCGATAGGGCGCGAGCATTCCAGACTTCGGGCTGATAATGAGCAGAAAATCCTTATACCACTACCCTACCCGGGCATCAAACCCACAGTCTTACCGCGTACACAATACTATTACGCAATCGAGGCAGTATATAATAATATAACATAAGCTCACGCCTGTATCCCCGAAGGGGTAGGCAGAGGTGCACTAGCGTACTAGAACACCCACATTTCGCCGAGCTTAGTTCCGTCCCAGATTTGATAGGGGGCGAGCCTATCGCCCTATCGGGCACAAATTCCAGACTCCGAGCTGATATGGAAAAATCCAATATCACTTTGCCCGACGCGGGAATTATATCTGAGACCTCAGGACGGTAGTCGTACCGAAATACAACCACACCACCGATGTTGTATATATTTTATTCATAACCAGATACCTCATTAAACCCCCAAATTAATATCAACCTTACATAAGATTTAATAATCTCATCCTCGAGCCTAAAGTATTTAATAAACAAATCCCTATATTTCCTCGCCAAGTTGTAAAGTTACGTTCAGAAGTCGTCCTCAATAGCAGCACGTGTATAGTTAAAAGGGCTATTATGAACTTGTTTCTGAACGTACTCTGACTTCGTGAGCATTACAGCAATGAATCACTCTCGATTTTGTTAAACTCTCGTTTGTATGTTAAGCACACTTTTGAATTACTCGGGATAGTTTTATTTTCTTCATCTCTTACCCCACTTCAATATTCGCGAGATAGCTTACTAAGCGTATTGCAGAAAGGATTCAGCTTAGATTTAACTATTGGTCAATTCAAGTATGCGCATCCATATTGCTTTTTCTGGGATCCAAACTTCAAGATCCACAGTTAATATGCATTCCCATTAGACCAAGAAGGCAAATAAAAGGGATAGTCCAACTTTATCAAGAATTATTTTGATGGAGGAAAGAAAAGTTGGTGTCCTAATCTGTTGTTTAGAGTAGCTATAGTCCTCTAGAAAATTAAGTATAGAATAACAAGTTACTGCCTCGGTGGCGTGGTTGTATTTTGGTACGTCTACCGTCCTGAGGTATCGGGTTCGATTCCTGGGTCGGACAAAGTGATATTGGATTTCTCCATATCAGCCCGAAGTCTGGAATTTGTGCCCGATATGGCGATAGGCTCGCCCCCTATCACATCTGGGACAGAACTAAGCTCGGCGAATTATGTGTAATATTATTTTTATTATTTATTTCTCCTCCAACGTTCGATCTGGAATAATTCTTACACTCTTAGATTTTTAGCATTGGATAGGCGAATCGAGAAGTCCATTGCTATGAAATAGATAAATAAATACAGGATACAAAAAACTTTTTTTTTTAATATTTCCACAAAATAAGCTTGTTTTTCCGAATCATTGTCACCCCACACTCTGAATGAAGTTCAAATGAATGAAACGTCAGCCTTCATTTGCCCCGCTGAAACTTCACTGTAATTGCTCGACGGTACATGATTTCAGCATCCTTTCATGGCACGCGTGGATTTTTAACATGAGTTTTCAGTTTAGCTCTTGTTCTGTACCTCTTGAATAATAGATGTATTTTAATGATACTTTCTGTACGAGACTTTATTTTAATGGAGTGAAAATTCTGTTTGAAAAAAGTGGTTTATCTGGTATTACTTATTTGGATGAAATTCCGTGGACATATTTCCGGTTTAAAGTCCCGGGAAAATGAATAAAAAAACATTGTTTTGCCCGACCGGCGAATCGAATGCAAGACCTGCAGCTCTACAGCCCATTTTATATGCTGTCATTAGACCAAGGAGGCGTCATACAATGTCCGCCTTCCTATTTAAACGCTTCTACTTCACCCGGTCTTCAACTTCCTTCACAGTGAGACCATTGGCTATCCTTCGAGCGTCCAGCCACTGCTTTTAGGCCGTCCACTGGAACGTACCTGGTACGATCTGGACCAGACACCTGCGACCGACGTCTCCATAGACCATTGGCTGTCATATCCTTCGAGCGTCCAGCCACTGCTTTTTAGGCCGTTCACTGGAACGTACCTGGTACGATCTGGGCCAGACACCTGCGTCCGACGTTCTTCTGTGGATTCCTCAAAACGTAACCATACCATCTCAAGCGACATTCCGGCATTTTATCTGCCACGTCACGGACGCCAAGACTACCGCGAATGTGCACGTTACGTATACGATCCAGTCGTGTAACATTGCACATCCACCGCAGCATGTTCAACTCTGCGACGAGGATTTCCCTAACATGACTCTTAAGAGCAGTAGCCCGAGCACGAAAAACTAATGTAAATGTAAATGTATTCGAGTTCGCCGCGCACTGATGACGTTTGGTTAATATTTTATACAAATTTCATAGACGCGCAACGAGCTGAAATACATTTACGGTTGTCAGAAATTTTCCTGCTCAGGCCGCAGGTCTCACACCCTTGCGTCATACAAATTACTATTACATTTAATTCAACGTCCGATAGACGATAGACGAAGCGCTAGGAACACTGAAAGTGAAGCAGAGTTTTAGGCCCATTAGATCTATTGACGTAAAGGCGTGTATGTGCGTAGGGCACTTTCGTACAGGCGCGTTTGTGTGCGTGGCTCCTATGTGGCGTCCATTCAACTATAGGCGAGATTGTGTCCTATTTTTATACGACCGTGATTTTCCCAATATACATACATACATACACTCACGCCTGTTTCCCGTTGGGATAGGCAGAGACTAAGGAGCGCCAATTGCTTCAGTTCAAACACACCTATTTCGCTTCTTCCACAGTCATCAGTCTTTTCATGCACGCTCGTCGGTTACGAGAACTCCTTATTTGGCCCTTTTTCAGGAGATCGCCAATTAGGTCCTTAAAGGCACGTCTAGGACGTCCTCGGCCGACACTACCATTCGCTTCCGCTACATACATTTATTTCGTCACTCTACTTTCATCCATCCTTTCCACGTGGCCAAACCACCGAAGCATTCCTTTCTCCTTTTCCAATATCTTACATCAAAAATAATACGTAATTAGTTTTTCTCAGCGGAATATTGTCGTAAATACCAATATGTTTAATTTATGAGCCCCGAAGGGAAGGAAGTAGGAAGCTATTTATCACAACGTTATTTTTTCCTTCAATAGAATCTGACCTTTCTATATTGAACGCCATGCCGGCAAATGTTAAGGTGTCTTGAATGTATGGGGAAATATCACTATAATTTTCATACCCCTTTGTTCTTTTTTTATAGCAGATACTGACAAACGGGCAGATGGGTCACCTGTAGCCCGAGCACGAAAAACGAATGTAAATGTAAACTCGCTGCGCACTGATGACATTTAATTAATATTTCATACAAATTTCATAGACGCGCATCGAGCACGAATAAAATAAAAATAAAAATAAAAATCTTTATTGATCACGTAGGCATGTAAAAAAGCACTTATGACAAGTCAACACAAGTAAATTTTTAAATTAGGATTAATATAATTTACATTATATATTTGAATTTGACAACAGGCAGGCAAGTATGGACATAATAACGATGGGATGGCTGAAATAGGGTGATAAGGGGAAATAGGAATAGAGTGTAAGGGAATGGATTGTATGGGAATGGCATATGGCAGGAATGGTGGCAGGGGATTGACTGGAAATACTGGAAGCAGTTGGGATTGGTGCGTGAGGCCCTATCCTAGCTAACCTACCAGCCTTTCTCTAGCTACCTACGGATGACGACCCGAAGAAGAAAGGCAGAAAGAAACTCCGGGCTTATTTTTTTCATCATCAATTGTCACCATTTCTTCTTTTTCTTTTGTCTATTTTCCTTTTTTAATAATTTGATTTACAAATTGTCAATACAATTGATAATCATATTTATATGGATTCACGCATCCTCAATACCACTAGAGGTGTAATTACCAAAATAATGATTAAAAGGTGAAATGGCATTGTAGGATGCAAAAACCCATACTAACAAAAATCCTTATATCTATATATATCACAAACAATAAGCTTAGTCATTATATGATTATTTTTATACAATTTATGGCATACACTTTCCAAATTGGTCGATCGGTCGGTCTGTTTACAATAAAAATACAATAAATATACATTTACGGTTGTCAGAAAATTTCCTGCTTGGGTGCTGATGGTATGTGATCTCCACTGCCCATATACACCCAAGACACAAAAAGAATTATGGGTGCGTTGCCAACCTAAAAGGAAGGAATGGAAGGGGAGGGAAACGGGATTGGGAAAACGAGGGAGGAAATGGGCCACCGGAAATCTCACTCACTGAACTAAACGCGACAGCAAGCCACTTTACGTCGGTTTTCTGTGAGACAGTGGTATCAAACCGGTCGGGCCGGCCCATTCGTGTTGTAGACGTTACTGTCTACAGCGTGGCTCTACCACTGTGAAACTGTGTGTGTTCTTCACTTCCTTGGTCTAGTGTGCCACGGGCTCTGGACTGGGAAATCCTGGGTTCGATACCCAGACCGGGCAAAGCTTTTTAACATGATTTGCCTGTGATTGGACAACCAGATAACGTTGTAGTCGGCGCAACACACTTTTTCACGCATGTTGCAGAAATAATTTGGCTTAATTATTACGACCGGCTGCCTGAAGTCAAACCCCCTCTAGGGGAGCCTACAGATACAATATATTATTATAATCTTCAAAAGACCTTTTGACCCAATTCCCTTCCGTCAACATACGCTTTAGCATAAAGAGTGCGATATTTCTCCCGTTTTTATAATCTGTGCAAATCTTGTTCTAAGGTGAGGAGGGGCATAAATCCCCAGGCATTACACGTTCTTGCCTCTTTATAAAGCCTCGGTAAGCCTACCGCGGGGGTTTGTGTTAAATTTCTTTTTAATTTTGCGGAATTTTTTACTCAATTTTTTCTATCAGTAGCTAAGTCTATAACATAACATAAGCTCACGCCTGTATCCTCCTCCTCCTTAAGGGGTAGGCAGAGGTGCACTAGCGAACTAGAACACCCAAATTTCGCCGAGCTTAGTTCCGTCCCAGATGTCTTAGGGGGCGAGCCTATCGCCATATCGGGCACAAATTCCAGACTCCGGGCTGATATGGAAAAATCCAATATCACTTTGCCCGACCTGGGGATCGAACCCGAGACCTCAGGACGGTAGTCATACCGAAATACAACTACGCCACCGAGGCAGTCTAAGTCTATAGGGTACGTTTATAGTCAAATAAAGTAAATTATAGTCAAAAGCTGCGATAGCTAACTTGGGAATGGTACGGACTGGCGAGATGTGTGTCTGTGGTTCGAGGCCAAGCCCGAAAAGAGATATACCTAAGATACACCTCTGACTTTTTTATGTTAAGTGTATTTTCATTGTGACAGCCTCCGTGGCGCAGCGGGCGAGCAGCCGGCTACGAAGCGAGAGGCCACGGGTTCGATCCCCGCACCGAGACAAATATTTGTGTGGCTCACAGATATTTGTTTCGGATCTGGGTGTTGTGAGACCAAAAGTCTCTCGTAGTTCCTGATTCTCACGACACAAGAGTCGATTTTAGTGTGGGGTAAGCACTATGTATGTGACAGTTGGGTGTTATTTATTTATGTAATTATTGTAAATTATCTCTTGCTTTAACGGTGAAGGAAAACATCGTGAGGAAGCCTGCATACCTGAGAACATTCTTCACAAGACTTTCGTATGTATGTGAAGTCTACCCGCATTAGGCTAGCGTGGTAGACTAAGGCCTAACCCCTCTTATTAGTAAAGGAGGCCCGTGCCCAGCAGTGGGACAGTAATATTACAGGGCTAATATTATTATTTTATTTTTATATAGTCAAATAAGTAAGTAAGGCAGTAATAATAGTGATTGCCTCAATGGCGTAGTTATATTACCTGGGACGTACGACAATGGTCCTGAGGTCTAGACTTCGATCCCGGGTCGGACAAAGTGATATAAGCTATTTAGTATCAGGTCAGAGTCCGGAATTAGAGCCCGATGTGGCGACAGGCTCGCCCCATACCATGTCTGGGACGGAAATCAGCTCTGCGAAATGTGAGTATTCTAGTTCTCTAGTTCGCCTCTGCTTACCCCTTCGGGGATACAGGCGTGAGTCTATGTAATAACGACAGCCGTGAATTTTTGATACAAACGGATTTATTTGGATAAGCTACGATGACATGAAAATGTATTTAGTTGACATTTTTAACAACGACGGCTCAACGAATGCGTGAAAATAAAAATTGCCTGGAGCTTTGAAATACGTTTTTGTTACGAGGAAATGTATTCTACGTATACCGCCGCTTCCAACAGGTCGATCTGGAAATCTTTGGGGGAGGGCTATGTTCAGCAGTGGACGTCCTATGGCTGATGATGATGATGATGATGATACCGCCAAACCAGGGGGAAGGAATATGGTTCTTCTTGTACTATAAATTTCCGAACAAAGCCAGCCAACACGCTAAGACATAATCACAAAACTTGATTGATCGACTTCCAGCTTGATCCGATCATGATCAAATTTATATGGGACCATCTTTGAAATACGCTCTATCGAACATAAAAATAATCTTGAAAATCAATCCACATTTGGCGGAGATATCGCGTAACATACATTAAAAAAATACAGACGAATCAAGGACCTTCTCCTTTTTTGAAGTCTGTCGAAAAGTCATTCAAAATCGTCAATTAAAAAGTTTGTTTTATGCTGTCAATCTTCGTTAAAGTTTAGTGCATAAAACCACATCACTTTCAACCAACAAACACAACTTTAGACAATTAAAATTCCCGTAAAAATAACAAGGAATATGGTTATGCTAAAGTATTTTTATTCTAGAAACATAACACACATAACATAAGCTCACGCCTGTATCCCCGAAAGGGTAGGCAGAGGCGCACTAGCGAACTAGAACACCCACATTTCGCCGAGCTTAGTTTCATTCCAGATGTGATAGGGGGCGAGCCTATCGCCATATCGGGCACAAATTCCAGACTCCGGGCTGATATGGAAAAATCCAATATCACTTTGCCCGACCCGGGGATCGAACCCGAGACCTCAGAACCGTAGTCGTACCGAAATACCACCACGCCACCGAGGCAGTCTATTCTAGAAACGTGAACAATAATATCCACCCATATTGAGGCGAACTAAAAAAGGAAGATCTCAATTCATTTATAATTTCTACAAGCTTCAAACGCAATAGTTCTGATTTTTTATTTCTATGCGAGGTTGACGTAACAGACTTTTTAATAACGTTGTAGATAAGATTCGGCTTTGTTTTATGACCGAATGCCTGCCTTACATCAACCTTATGTGAAAAAATAACTAAATTTGAACAAAAATCTTTTAAACATATTGAACCGCAGCGAGTGTGTATGAAGCATAATTAAAAAAACTTCAGGAAAGAAAATTAATAATCACACCTTTCCATTGTAATATGGAGGAACGGTTAATATTAAACGAGCTGCAAGGTTGAATATTATGCCAAAAGTATTGTTTTACCGGTGGCTTAATGAAACTCTTATAAACAAAGGGAGCCAGGGGGTGACTCCTGACGCTCGATTCGAACTTGAATTCGATTCGGTTTCATTTCTATAAATAAATAATTTAAAAAACTATGACTCGAATTAAGTCAAAGTTCGATTTAAAAGTTCCAAATCCTCACTCAGTTCGTTTCTTTGACTCAGACTTAGTCGAAGTTCGCTCTATAGATCTCAGCCTTAAGTAGAAAACCCATCGATATATTATTTACCTAGATGCACAGTTGACGCTCGGAAAATGGGACAGCAAAGAAGTGCTTAAGCACTCGTTTTGCCTACAGTCGGACGTCGATAGAATTCTAAATTTCAAAATTCAAATTAAAAAACGCTTGCTCATTTCGTTTAAAAACCTACTTTATAACACGTGCTTGGGGTTATATTTGTGTTGATATAATTACAACTTGTGATCGTTTTCTTTGTTTTATTTCTGAGACCACTTTTTAGGAGGATATTTGCAAAGAACTGTGCATCTAGGGTATAATATATTGATGATTTATTGACTTAAAATTCCACCGAAATCGAGTTAAAAAGTGCATAATGTCACGTTAAAAATCACCAAATGACAAGTTCTCGAATATTATGCAACATTAGCGCACTTTAAAAGTCGATTTCGGTGGAATTTTAAGTAAATTCAAATTCTTTATTTTGAACTTTATTTTTAAAAACACAAAAACAAAATTGAAAGATAACAACTGCGACCTGAGCAGGAAAATTTATGACAACCGTAAATGTATTCGAACTCGATGCGCGTCTATGAAATTTGTATGAAATATTAACCAAACGTCATCAGTGCGCAGCGAACTCGAATACATTTACATTTACATTAGTTTTTCGTGCTCGGGCTACTGAGCAGGAAAATTTCTGACAACCGTAAATGTATTCGAACTCGATGCGCGTCTATGAAATTTGTATGAAATATTAACCAAACGTCATCAGTGCGCAGCGAACTCGAATACATTTACATTTACATTAGTTTTTCGTGCTCGGGCTACTGTAGTAGTTAAAAACTGTGTCACAGCTATTATCGCCCACCCTCCGGGAACATAAGGATACGTAAACAAAGAAAGAGAAATATAAAAAAAGGGAAAAGATTAATAATGAATTATTTGATCATGCACTTAACTAAATAATTAAGTGCATGATTTACATAATTAATAATAATTATTAGCCCTGTAATATTATTGTCCCACTGCTGGGCACGGTCCTCCTCTACTAATGAAAAAATACAAAAATAAAATACAAAATTATTATGTGTAGTGTATGAGTGTATATTTGTGTGTGTGTATGTGTGTGGCTGTAAGTACGTGTGTGTGTGTGTGTGTGTGTTAGGTGATAATGCGAGAAGAATAATAAATGAAACCAAATCGAAATCACAATCGAATCTAGTGGCAAGAGTAAGGGGGCTGGATGGGATCAACTGTTCTTATATAACGTGAATTTTGGCATACACAGATACCGAAAGTATTTCGTGCAGAATCAGTAATCCAATTCAATACTTTAGTCTTCGAGCGACTTAAGAAACGAAATCCGCAGTTGCGGACTTCGTTTTCAAATTCTTTCTGCAACATGCTTGAAAAGTGTGTTGCGGCAATCCTACATTAAGGTGGAATAAGGGCAGGTACAATCATATAGAGGGGTTCTATGGGATGCAGGATCAGGCCGCTTCCAACAGGTTGATCTGGAAATCTTTGAGGGAGGCCTGTGTTCAGCAGTGGACGTCCTATGGCTGATGATGATGAAGGACAGGTAGAAAGAACATACACATACAGAAGTTTTTTTTTTATAGCAGACATTGGCAAACGAGCAGATAGGTCACCTGATGGTAAGTGATCTCCACCGCCCATAGACACCCAAGACACAAAAAGAATCATGGGTGCGTTGCCAACCTAAACGGAGGAAATGGAAGGGGAGGGATAGGGATTTGGAAAAGGAATGGGGAAATGGGCCACCGGAAATCTCACTCACCGAACGAAACGCGACAGCAAGCTGCCACTTTACGTCGGTTTTCTGTGAGACAGTGGTATCTAACCGGTCGAGCCGGCCCATTCGTGCTATAGACGTTATTGTCTACAGCGTGTCTCTACCACTTGAAAAATATATTGATAAAGAAATGTAGCCAAAAAAACTTAAGTCAGAGCTACTTTAGCATTTATAATATTAGTATCGATTGAACCAGTTACCTTGAAGTCTAGATATTACATTTGATTCAGTCTGGAATCGAACAAGTTTAATCAAAGGCCGCCTGTGGACCTATTCATTAGCCTTCAGTCTGGGGCTATCTGCAAAATATCAATTTTCGACCTAGCCTTGATTCTATTACTCGAAGAAATACGAATATTTTAAAACTAATTTCTGCCAAGATGCTTCGGTGGCGTAGTTGTATTGCGTGGTAGGACTACCGTCCTGAGGTCTCGAGTTCAATACCCGGGTCAGGCAAAGAGATTATGATTTAAGATTAACCAGTTGCTGTTTCAGGGAGCTTTATTCGCTTATTTATAGTGATGCTGTGTGGCTTTCGTGGCGGCGGTGTTGTATTGTGGCGTACTTTATTTGCCCATTGCTATCAGTCTAGGTAGTCATGCTCACTTAAGGTCTATGCTTGTGGCGGCATCATGTGCCGGGTCGATCACTTCCCTGCAATATGGTTGAGGAGGTCGATGGCTGGCACATGCGTCATACTCGTGAACGGGTGCTGCTTGCGGAGACTGGTCTGCCTGGACTGTTTTGTTTCCTTGCGTCAATTCTACTTGCCGTGGCTATGGGGGTCGCTCAGTGTATCTTGTATGTTACTTTGTCCCATTTTATTAGATATCTATTGTTATCATGGTTTGGCTGCTCTAATTCAAGGTCTTTCTGTATCTGGTGCTGCACTCTATTAGTAGCTGACTGTAAATTGGTGTTAAAAAGAGCAACGTCAGAGTTTCTTGCCCGTTCTTCTCTGGCGAAACAGCCTTCAGATCAGGCGGTAGAGTTAAAATTTGATGGAATCTAAATAATATTTGGACATTTCATGGATTCAATAAATGATTTGATATGATTTTATTTGATATTGAGATTTTTATTCAGTATCAAACCGGAGTCTAGAGTGCCCGATGTGGCGATAGGCGTGCGCCCGGAACATCTGGGACGGAAATAAGCTCGGCGAATGTCGAATTTTTCGGGGATACGCGTGCGCTTACGTTATGTTAGTCTTGAAGCAATGTAGGTACTGTGGCTATCCATGAAGACTTGGGTTCAAATCCCAGGACAATCATAATCCATGTGAGTTTTATACCTTTTCAACTAATTTAAAAATATGTCTGTATTTTATGTTGTGTATATTTTTCGTTAATGAAACTTTAATTACTTGGCGTTTCGTTAATTTAGGCATCACGTAATAACGATGATAAAAGGCGCGTGAGTGACACTAAAGGGGACTTTAAACATTAGTGTGTCTAAGGGCGCGTTCACACAAAGCGGTAAGAAACGCAGCGAGAACGTCGAGACTACGCTAGCGACGTAGCTAGTTCACGTTAATATTAAAATGTGCAATAAAATGTTGTACTAGACTATATTAAAAGAGGCTGCGTCATTAAAAAAGCTGTTCCTTCGTCCACAGACAATTTGAGTCCCACAGACCTACGTTCATAGTACAATATAATAATACAATAAATAATTTGCGCTTAAATTCTAACCAAGTTTATTCCGTTCCATGATATAGGAGGCGAGCTATCGCCATATCGGAATATACCTCTATATTTCAGGCGCCGAACTGATACTGGATGCAAATACCTAATATCACTTCCCGACTCTGGCATCAAACCCATTATCAGAGGACACAAGTAGGCGCATCGTCTATTCGCCACTAAGGTCAAGGTTACTACTACGCCACCAAGGTAAAAAGGGTAAATAACGTATTTATAAATATATTTTTTTCAAATCAAATAAAATCAAATCGTTTATTAAATCCATAAAATGTCACACATTGTTTAGATTCCGTCTAAAATGTTTACTCTACCACCTAACGTTTTTTTTTCGCCTGACTGCCTCGGTGATACAGGCGTGAGTATATGTATTTTTTTACCATATCGTCACTATTCGTCACGGAGCCGTCCGCCCCACGTGTCCGCGCCCTTATTCCCGTACCTCGGCCTTTAATTTAGGATTTTCCACGCGAGCACACTCAGCTTTTTAGATTAAAACATCACGTAAATTCACGTAACTTACGGCAGAGTGGGAATGTTCGCACGACCGTTACTTCAAGGTTACCGCTATAATCTTGGAGGTTGGAAAAAGGCCATTTTATTTAAAAAGAAAATTTACAGTGTAACGAAATTGCATTAGATCATTTACAATAATATCTCAATTGAATACATGGTCGCCTCCTTGGTCTAGTGGCAGCATGTGTGGGCTGTAGACCGGGAGGTCCTGGGTTCGATTCTTTTGTCGGGTAAAGCGAATTTTCTAATTTAATTTACCCGGGACTGGATCTCTCAGAGGAGGTTGACGTTAGACCAACCGGTCGTAAAAATAAACCAAATAATTTCTGCAACATGCTTGAAAATGTGTGTTGCGCCGACCCCATTGTAAAGTGGGAAAAGGGCAGATAGAAAGAAAGATATCTTTATCTTAATATTATGGTAAATTTTATTGCATCCGTGGGTCAACTATCATCCAGATTTGGGTTCGAACCCCGGGTCGGGTAAAATGATATTGGGTTGTGTATAGCAGCGCTATGATAGTAATGTCTACAGCACGAATGTGCCGGCTTGACCGGTTTAATAAAAAAAAGTCGAAAAAAAAAACAGAAAACCGACGTAAAGTGACAGATCGCTATGGGCTTAAGTCTTCTGTGGGCTTTGGACTGAGAAGTCCTGGGTTTGAAAGCCGGATTTTCTACCCTAATTTTCCCGGGACTGAGCGTTCATCCATCAAGAACTATGTTTCTAGCGTATGGTAGAAAATATTCGGATAAATTTTGAACCGGTTGCCTAACGTCATCCCCCAGGGAATACAGTCCCAGGTAAATCAGTCCCACTTGGAAATCGAACCCAAAACCTCTCGATCCACAGCCCAAATACGCCACTAGACCAAGTCCTAGAAATCGACAATACTGTACTATCATCAGGTCCGCCTATAAGGTGGACCGACGACCTGATAAATGTCGCAGGAAGTCGCTGGATGCAGGCGAGGATCTCTCCCGGGCATCACGGCGCAGGATCGTAAGGCCGGCGAATCCGACATACCCGCCGCGTCTACAGGCGGCAGTGGTAAAACAGTTCCCCAGGAAAAAAATAAAATAAAAGAGGCCGCTTCCAACAGGTCGATCTGGAAATCTTTGGGGGAGGCCTATGTTCAGCAGTTGACGTCCTATGGCTGATGATGATGATGATGTACTATCATCTAATTTCTTTAATAAAATAACATTCTCTAAAACCTTCATATCTAAGGAGACACGATAAGGTTTAGGCAAAGGCCTAAATTGCGCCCAAGTACCGAACCAACAATTTAAACCGTCCCAAGAAAGTAACACTTTTCAGATAAGCGAATTATCCTATCCGCCATCGCATTATTAGATTTGGTTTCTTTATAAGTAGAATATCTTTTGTGGGTATCTCCAACCTTAAATTCGCGAGGAGAATTTCATTATTCGACATTTTATTGGAGGCTGAGTGAATTAGATCTTTGCAAGGATAGGCTAAGTGTTACTTATGATTCGGGGTCGAAGATGAAACAAAAAACCGGGTGACATGGTAATTTGATCTTGAACATTTTAAAAAATTACTTATCAAATTCAAATTAAAATATTTTATTCTGCAAATAGGATATTTATAGTAGGATTGCTAATTAAACGGAGTAAACTGACATTTCGAATGTTGCCACTTTTGCATGAAATTTAAATAGGGCTGCGGTAAAACGATACAAATTGTTTAAACATTTCAATTCAGTGAACCATTTCATTCTTTCATTTTCTAAAGTCCAACTCAAAGTCGTAATTTCTGCCTAATGTATGATTAATACTGCATGTCTACAGGAATTATAGAGATGGTTCATTAAAAACAAAACTTACAAAAATTAGGAATGTGCCGAACGTATTTTTTCTCAAATAATAAAAGTAATATTTGTAATTTACATTGTTATCATTTCGCGAATTTATTATGATTATTTACGCAAAATTATTTACACAGACATTTAGTCGAAGGTTTATGCTGAAATTTATAAAAATACGCAATAAAATTCTAAAATTCTATTTTTGCAAGCTAATGCTGAGATATTATCTCTTTGAATGATAAAAATTGAACTAGATCAATCACTATGTTTTGAAAGTAAGCAACATTATTTTGGAAAGTGACATTTCGATCTGTCAGTTTACTCCGTTTAATTAGCAATCGTACTATAATATCACTTTTACATGTCAATTGCGAGTATATGTTGAAATTTTAATAATGACGTCGGTATTTCTTAGCTATCCCAGTCCGCCTATCATGCGCGCCACGAGAACATTTTGTCTACGCTTTTTGTCCTGTTATATCCAGTTTTGTCTATTTGTCTACGGACACTAACATTTGTCCTCGTTTATTTTCATACAATATTGTAGACAACTCGTAGACAACATCTCGACAGTCGATTATCGAGATATCTCGGGGCGCGCATGCTAGGCGGACTGAGAAGAAATGCCGAAACAAACTCAAGGGTTATCATGTAAATATAAGCAGCGATAGCTCAGTTGGGAATGGTACGGACAATCTAAGGGTACGGACTATCGAGACGAGTGTCGTAGGTTCGAAACCAACTCCAAAAAGAGTATACACCTCCAACTATTTTGTGTTTTCTTTATGAAATATCGCTTCCTATAACAGTGAAGAAAAACATTACCAGGAAACTGATAATTTTTCCATAAGGATTTCGAAGGTATGTGAAGGCTACCAAATCGCATGAGACCATAGTAGAGGAGGTCCATGCCCACATTAGAACAGTAATATTACAGAGCTAATCTTTCTTTCTTTCTTTCTACTTGCCCTTATCCCACCATAATGTGGAGTCTGCGTTTAAGCATGTTGAAGAGACGATTTGGCTTAGTTTTTACGACCAGCCGCCTGCCTGACGTCAACTGCCTATGAGGGATCCAGTCAAGGGCAAATTAAATTAGAAAATTTACTTTGCCCGAACTGGGAATCGAACCCAGGATCTCCCGGTCCACATTCCATACATGCTGCCACTAGACCAAGGAGGCGACAATATTACAGAGCTAATATTAGTTACTATTTATACCATCAAGTAGGTATGATAGCTCTTTTAACTGCCCTTGTGCTACCCATTATGGGCCTTATTTATTAAAACATTTTACCTGAGCAAATGGCTAAGAATAGCCTGTCACTTATTTCCTTGTGTCACATTGTTTGAAAACAAAAGGGACAGGCTAGTCTTAGCCGTTTGCTCATTTGCAATACTTTTAATAATGATGCAGAAACACAGATGGTAGGACCGCTGTCCACTCGGATCAATCATGCCCTTATCCCACCTGAATGTGGGGTCGGCGTAACACACTATTTCAAGGATATTGCAGAAAGGACTTGGCTAAGATCTTACGACTGGACCGGCCTGACGTCAACCACCTCAGGACATCCAGTCCCGGGAAATTTAAATTAGACAATTCGTAACTAACTAATAAAAGTATTTTTACGGATTCTATCACGATTTGGTTTTAATTTTTATTCCCGACGTTTCGAAGGCTTTGTCTTTCTTTGGCTTTCTTCGTGGACACGGGTTGGACTGATGACTTAGACAATTCGCTTTGCCCAACCTGGAAATCGAACCCAAAACCTCCCGGTCTACAGCCTTCTACTACTACTACTTAGAAGAAAAAAGCTTGATTCAGCCAAAAAATAATGTCGTACTAAGAGATAACTTAATTACTACTGTACATAGGTGTTAAATATTATTAAATAAAATGGCCTCTGAGCACGAAATAAAAATACAGTAACCCAACAAAATTGACCAAATAAATTCAGGATTCAAATAGGACGTGTAAATAAAACAAGTATTGAATTAAAAATTGAACGCTCCATTTACATATTATATGTTTATACATATTATAAATACACAATTGAAAGTAACAATAGGCTTACAAAATATAAGTATTAAGTACATGTAAGGGAACAAATGTTTCAAAATCTACTGTTTAATAGTGTCCGACCGAAACAGGATTTTCTACCGAAAACGAAACTTCGGTACATGTTCCAGTTTGGGCCGAAACCGAAACATTTTCAGACATAATGATTTCGTAGGTTTACGTGAATGTTATTCATTGAAATAAAACTATTTTTACGGATTCTATCACGATTTGGTTTTTAATTTTTAATTTTTATGCCCGACGTTTCGAAAGCTTTGCAGCCTTCGTGGTCACGGGTCAGACTAAGGTGTCATTTGTCCAAAATGTTAATATTACAATATCTACCTTCATTTTAAAATTATACAATATTAAAATTTAAAATTAAAACCAAATCGTGATATAATCCGTAAAAATAGTTTAATTTCAATTTTCAGACATATCAAAAATGTATTGTTTTGTGAAATTTGGCTTATTTTATACACTTATACAGATAGTTAAAACGTGTTAAATGAAATGTTGTTCGGGTTTTAATGATACTCTATTCACGCCCGGTTGTTCAAAGGCTGATCATATACAAATTAATGAAACATCTAAGTTTAATGTCAAAAAATGCTATGTAATTTTTAGAACTTCATTATTTTAGTAATAGTGTCAAAATATTTCGTCCAGCAAACGGGTTTTAATATAATTCCAGCCTTTTTGTAAAACACTGGCAAACGAGCAGGTGGGTAACCAAGTGATCTACATTCTCATTCGTAAATTCAAATCGAGATTTAAGATAATCGAGATATCAGCCCAGAGTCTGGAATTTGTGCCCGATATGGATATATGTAGGCTCGCCCCCTATCACATCTGGGACGGAACTAAGCTCGAAGAAATGTGGGTGTACTAGTTGGCTAGTGTGCCTCTGCCTACCCCTTCGGGGATACAGGCGTGATCTTATGTTATGTTATTTAAGATAAATCGAGAAAACAATGCAAATGCTGCAAGTCGCCCATAGCGTCCAATTTTCATAAAAAAAACTAACGCTTTTGTTTGCCAGTGTAACGGACGGGTCGCCTACAATTTAATTTGGGCGGCGAGTTACGCGACACGTAAAATTTTATAACATGTTATTTACCAGCTTCATACACTGTTATCTTTTATGAGAAGGACAATTTTATGGGGGAAGTGGGGCAGCTGACGATAAGTGATCACTGTCCAGGAATCGTAGGTAGTTTGCAAAAGAAATTATGTAAAAGAAAATATGTCTTCCATAATCTAACTCAAGGATCTTTGTTGAAGCATTCACCATATATTTTATAGAATAGGTCTACTTGTATGTAATCAATTCTACATCTTCAATATATTTGGTCACTTTTTTGTTTATTTTATAGCAAAGACTGGCAAACGAGCAGATGGGTCACCTGATGGTAAGTGATCTCCACCGCCCATAGACACCCAAGACACAAAAATAATCATGGGTGCGTTGCCAACCTAAAAGGAAGGAATGGAAGAGGAAGGAAAGTGGATTGGAAAAGTGAGGGAGCGGGGTAAATGGGCCACCGGAAATCTCACTCACCGAACGAAACGCGACAACAAGCTGCCACTTTACGTCGGTTTTCAGTGTATTCAAACTTCGATTTCAAGTGATATCAAATGAGTGCATTCAACTCTGTGTCCCTGGATAGTTTCATTGAATATGTTTTCAGAAATAATATCTTGGTTTACACACGGTATCTTGATTTAGGGACATCTAGAAACTAATATTTTTAATACAAATCAAATCATTAATAAAATATTGTACTTGATTTGGATTCCGACAAATTTTACCTTACCACCAGTTCCGAAGGCTGATTAGTCAGAGAAGAACAAGCACCACTGTGACGAAGAAGAACAGGCAAGAAATTCTAACACAGATAATGGATTAACTTATACTGATGTTAGTTACAGTCACTTTGCTCGGAGCTTTATTATTTGCTTGTATTAAATCCATTTGGAGGATGCAACCATGCAGAAAGAGTTGATAAACTAGATAATTTTAGTAACAGCCACAATGTGATGTTTCTGTTATGTAAAGCAATCTGCCAAAACGCTAAATGCGTTTACACAAGGAAATGACATGGAAAATGAACGCCTAGAGCCCGTCTTAATGAATGTCTAGGTACCAGAAATAATGTAAATACAGACTTAATGAATCTTTCATGTACTTCAATACTAGAGAATGCAAACGACGAAGTTAAGTGAAAGGTAAGTGGCCACGTAGTCATTTCCAAGGTCTCGGTTACGATCCCTGGGTCGGGCAAAGTGATATTGGATTTTTCCATATCAACCCGGGGTCTGGAATTTGTGCCCGATATGGCGATAGGATGCAGGCATGCCGCTTCCAACAGGTTGATCTGGAAATCTTTGGGGGAGGCCTATGTTCAGCAGTGGACGTTCTATGGCTGATGCTGATGATGATAATGATGATAATGGCGATAGGCTCGCCCCCTATCACATCTGGGACGGAACTAAGGTCAGCGAAATGTGGGTGGTCTAGTTCGCTATTGCGCCTCTGCCTACCCCTTCGGGGAAACACGCGTGAGCTTAAGAGTCTGTGTGTGTGTGTGTGTGAGCATCGGTCATCCTCCTGTCTTGTCGCAGAGTTCACGATTTGCTTCTCATCATGTAACGAAACAATTGGAGGCCGGCGTAATCCTGGATTTTTTTGGACTGCACCTACTGCGCTTATCATCAGTTGAAGTAGCCACTTTACGCTGCTCAGATAAAATTATCTTAAATATTTGGTATGTTTTCCTTCACCCGCAAAGGAACAATTTAAAGAAGTCATGAATTACATTAACACCTACAATAAAACAAAGTGAAAATAACTTTATCGCGGAAGAGGGAGTCGCAAATTTGTGCCTTAAAAATGCCAAAAGGTCCCGAGCTTAAATGTGTAATGCTGCGAAAATTGGCCTCGCTTGGAATTTACGTACGCTTTCACAATGACAGGGGGAAACGATGTTATTCAGGGTAACAAAGAAAATAAGATGTTAGTACATAGGAAAAGGTTTTAAGCACTCGTTTTTTTATATCGGTAAAATATTTTTTTTTATTAAGGTGGACCGACGACCTGGTAAAGGTCGCAGGAAGTCGCTGGATGCAGGCCGCTTCCAACAGGTCGATCTGGAAATCTTTGGGGAAGGCCTATGTTCAGCAATGGACGTCCTATGGCTGATGATGATGATGATGATGAAAATAATATTTGACGGTCTGCTGGCACCTGCCTCATCCCATTCTAGTTTGAGGTCGATGCAGTACAATTTTCAAGCAAGTTGCAGAAAGGACTTGGCTTAGTTTCTACGATCGAAAGCCTGCTTGACGACAACCTCGTCTCTGCATCCTGTCGCCGACAAATTTTAAGCATGTTATAATATACTATCACATCTGGGGCGAAAATTAGGTCTGGGTAAATTTGTTTTTTTTAGTTTGCTAGTTTGCCTCTGCCCACCCCTTCGGGGATATAGGCGCCTATGTATTTTTTATAGCAGAAACTGGCAAATGTATATATACGAAAAAGTAATGTATGTATCTTTCTTCCTGCCCTTATCCCACCATAATGTGGGGTCGGCGCAACACAATTTTTAAGCTTATTGCAGAAAGATTTCGACCGGCTGCCTGCCTGACGTCAACCCTCTCTGGGGGATCCAGTTCCGGGCAATATATTAGAAAATTTATTTTTCTCCGGCCAGGGAAACGAACCCAAGACCTCCCGGTCCACAGCCCATATATGCTGCCACTAGACCAAGAAGGCGAAAGTAATGTATATGCAGTCATATCATTTCACACGCTTGCATTACCATCAATGAAATGTTTTTATTTCAGTGGAAATACTCGTATAAACGTCCCAGTTACCGTTAAACTTTATGTCTCAATGTAATGGCTGACCGATGAGGCATTTTCAAAGTAATTTACATGTGCATACTCGGGAAATTGTCGAAATATTTTTGGAACTGGTAAAATTTTAATAATACTATAAATTTTGGGGCAACTTTTTATGCACCGGCCGAAGACCTTTTTTATTTGAGCATGGAATTCCGACTCAACACCTGATGGTAAAAGTTGAGAGTGGTAGAGCCATGCTGTAGACAATTACATCTACAGCATGGATGGGCTGGCTCGACCGGTTTGATACCACTGTCACACAGAAAACCGACATAAAGTGGCACCTCGCTGTCGCGTTTCGTTCGGTGATTGAGATTCCTGGTGGCCCAAATCCTCCCCCCTCCCTTTCCTAATATCTAATTTCCCCCCGTTAGGTTGACAACGCACCCATGATTTTTTTGTCCTGGGTGTCTATGGACGGTAGTGATCACTTACCATTAGGTGACCCATCTGTTCTTTTGCCAGTGTCTGCTATAAAAAAGCAAAGTAGCCCAAAAACTAGTCACAGCCGACAGTTAATTTATTGGTCTCCAGTTCATGCCGGCCCGCATAAATTCTTTTTACACTCCGAAGAGAGAAGCAAATCGTCTCCTAGGTCTGGGCAGCATATATGGGCTGTGAACCGGGAGGTCTTGTGTTCGATTACCAGGTTAGGCGGGGTGTTTTTTTAACACTATTTGCCGCGACTGGTTCAATATGGCGATTGACGTCATGCAGGTCGTAAAAACTAAGTAAATTCCTTTCTGTGGCATGCTTGAAAAGTGTGTTTCGCTGACCTCACATTAACATGGGACAGGACAAGAGGACAGGAAGAATTGAGAAGCAAATAGAGGGGCCTGCTTGACCAAGGTCCTGCTACCATTGTGACTGACGTAAGGTGTAAACCATCTCTACCGACTCTTCCGTGATGAGAATATGAATGTTGGATGTATTGGATAAATAAAGTTTTCTATTCACGATTTTGCGAGTAAATTGGTGTTCTGTGCTTCTTTCATATCGACTATTTCTATGGAACTGTTAATTGCTTTTACTAACTCATATATCTCGTTCCATACCGGTAGTTAATATATAGAGGAACGGTGTCGATGTTCCTCCACCAGAGGGGAGATCTCCTCGTCAGGCGGGTGTAGTGCCTGACCACCGCGGCCCCTCCGATGGTTCATCTTCGGAGGTTGTATATATGCTAACGTCTGCAGTAAACTTTGCCATCGTGATTTAGGATTCGGTGGCTCCATCTGTTGTTCCGTAGCTGAAGCCAGTACCGCCGTGCGCTGACGCTCGATGCGTGTAAATTAGTTCAGCGCGCATTGCAGAGATGTCGCCACAAATATATTGGAGCGATTATTAGAAATTGCAGATAATACCATTCTTGGTTAAGCGGCAGCATAATAAGGGCTGTGGGTTGTTGTATCGAATCTCAAGTCGACAATTCATGTGGGTTTTTATACGACTGTCCCAGGACTGGATCTCCAGAGGGAGGACGTCAGGCTGTGAGACGGTCGTAAAAACTATTTTAAATAATTTCTGCAACCGGTTGAAAAAGTATGTTGCGCCAATCCCTCATTAGAATGGGATACGATATAAGTAGAAGCAGATAATATAAGAAATTTGATTAAATGTCTCATCATCATCATCAGCGTGATTTGTTGATCATAGGCCTCTCTCAATCTCAAGAAATCCATATCGATGCATCCAGCTACTTCCTGCAATCTTTATCAAGTCGCCTGGTCAGGTCTTGCAGTCGCTAATACTCTATCATGAGATTTGAATTTGGGTGCTGTGATTTATTTTCATAGCTCAAAAATATCAAGTTTTAAGTCAACTATGATCTTACTATGTTCAGCAGTGGACGTCCTATGGCTGATAATGGTGATGTAATGATCTTATTATATTTAAAGCAACTGAAATATCTCACGTATTTCTACTAAATCTGAAGATAATATTCGAACAAATACCAGCTAGTCCATTAGTAAATGTTGAACATACTTCATGATCTAATCGCAACGTCCCCGTGAAGAATAGCACACCGGATTATTTAAGTTATGAAGAGTAATCTGAGCGTCCATTGCGATGCGAAATGTGTCATCTTACAAAGGAGAACATTCTGGCACATTCAACATTTATGTTCAGAGGAATGTATACATATAACTAGCACATTTAGGGATCTTTAAAGCTTAATGTTTTCGGGTTCGTGATGGATAGGTCTGCCAGAAAATCTTTAGGAAATTCCTTTGTTTAGCAATAATGGCTGATTGGGATGTGACTAGCGGCTCAACCGTGTATTTTTGACATTAGTGAATAAATAAAGTTATTTAAATTTAACACCTGCCTGACAGACTTCCTCGGTGGCGTAGTTGTATTTCGGTATGACTACGGTTCTGAGGTCTCGGGTTCGATCTCCGGGTCGGGCAAAGTGATATTGGATTTTTCCATATCAGCCCGGAGTCTGGAATTTATGCCCGATATGGCGATAGGCTCGCCCCCTATCACATCTGGGACGGAACTAAGCTCGGCGAAATGTGGATATTCTAGTTCGCTAGTTTACCTCTGCCTCACCCTTCGGGGATACAGACATGAGCTTATGTTATGTTATGTCTATATTTAGGACGCCGTAAATTTCATATAAAATAAAATTAGTCAAGTACCGAATTATTAAATTCGTAGCGCTTTAAAACAGTGGAAATGTACCTTTAACACTCAGGAACTATTTATCAAACGATGACATCACACCTGGTCCAATGGTTTTACTGGAACGTTCTGCACCGCTGCGAGTTGCGACTGGTACATTTGTTACCTTTCAGTTATGATACTCTTTCTCTATCCACTGATCGTTGTTTAACTTAGTTAACGTCTAACAGAAGTGTCGACTAACTTCCAAAAAGGAGGACGTCCTCAATTCGTCTTTATTTTTATTTATGTACGCGATATCTCCGCCAAAAGTGGACCGATTTTCAAAATTATTTTTGTGTTCGATAGAGCTTCTTTCAAGGGTGGTCCCATATAAATTTGGTCACGATTGGATTTGAAGTCGGTCTGTTAAGTTTTTAAACTTGTGATTATATCGCAATACTGTTCACATTTGATAAACTTAAAAACAGACTTCAAATAATAAACTAGGGCTTTTTGGAAACGGTACCTTATCGTTTGATCTACATGGTGCAACAAATCAGATTTTTTAGACCGACTTCCAAAAAGGAGGAGGTCCTCAATTCGTCTGTAGTTTTTTTTGTATATTGTAACTGCCAGACTCCCTAGGAATCGAACCCTGATCCCCAAGTACACAGCCTATTTACCCGTTAGACCAAGGAGGCGACTAAAAATATTCTACCACAATTTTATATTCACGTGTTGTTGAATCCGTCTTGCAATATTTTAAAGTAAAACCTTGGGAAGTTTATTCAGCGTTATAAAATACAGGATACTTTCTTGTGTCGGCGGTTATGTATGAATAATGACGCTTGTATGGTACTGCGAGGAGATAAGCAAAAATAGAAATGGAAGGTAAGAAATGCAAGTATTCCAAGTAGGTCATAGTTATTATTTCTTTCTACCCTTTTTCTTTCTTTCTACCTGCCCTTATCCCACCTTAATGTGGGGTCGGCGCAACACACTTTTCCAAGCATGTTGCAAAGAGGATTTGGCTTAGTTTTTACGACCGGCGCCAGTCTGACGTCAACCCCCTATGAGGGATCCAGTCCCGGGCAAATTAAAGTAGAAAATTTACTTTGCCCGACCTGGGAATCGAACCCTGGACCTCCCGGTCTACAGCCCATACATGCTGCCACTAGACCAAGGAGGCGACTAGTTTCTACCCAAAGAGATTTAATATTACTAAGTATAGATGGGCTACCAAGCAAGTTTCCATACAAAAAAAAATGATCTCAAACTTCAGTACCGCCATCAACTACTTATTACAATGCGAAAGCGATTATTACAATTTACACTCTAGAATGTTTTGTAAATGATTACGAATCACGTAAGACAAGTTTATTCTCTCAATATTATTACGCTGGCCGACCTGGCGCGCGTATATTTCAAATAAACTGAGCGACTTATGACCACTAGGTCATAACTTTTGGATCACAAGTTTTGTGCTGTTGTCCCGTCTAAATAGATACTATTGAATGTCTTTATTTCTACCTTTTATATTAAAAAATTACAATGGGCGCTTATTACAATTGACATCCTAGAATGCTCTGTAAATAGTCAAGAATCACATAAGACATTTTTTTGTTTCAACATTATTCCGTTGGCACGACCTTACGCATGTATATTTCAAATGTGACTGCCTCCGTGGCGCAGCGGGCCAGCAGCCGGTTGTGAAGCGAGAGGCCGCGGGTTCGAACCCCGCACCGAGATAAATATTGGTGGCCCACAGATATTTGATTCGGGTCTGGATGTTGTGAGAAAGAAAGTTGTAGTTCCTGATTCCCATGACACAAGACTCGATCTCAGTGTGGGGTCAGGACTATCTGTGTGACAGTTGGGTGTTATTTATTTATTTAAATACGATTGAGTGTCTTATGACCACGAGGTCATAACTTTCGGATCACAAGTTTCCTGCTGTTGCCTCGTCTATGTACTATTGAATGTCTTTGCTCATAAATTATACAGACCCAAATATTTGTGGGTCATTCAAACATCTGTCTCGAGGGGGATCGAACTCTCTCGCTTCCCAGCCGATTACTTCCCGCATTCATTTGCAAAACAAAATTCCGACAAGCTGAAAATGTGTAACAGAACCATCTTAATACCCTTCATTATATCAGCAAAGAAACCCTTTTAAACGTACATTTCGACCAACATATTTGCACACCGACAGTGATTGATGGTCCCTTTGTTTCAAAATACACGGTAATGATAAGTAATATTATGATGAATGCCATTCGGCACGGCATAAACTGGGTATGAAAAAAATTTACATATTCGCCCCGCGTGGAAATTACCGCATGGCAAAGAGCGTTGGCAAATGTAGTGAAATGTATACAAAGATGTTCAATACATAGACGGGAGATCAGCACGAAACTAGCGACCCAAAAGTTGTTACCTCGAGGTAATAAGTCACTCAGTTTGAAACATACGCGCGTAAGGTCGTGCAAGCGTCATAGTGACTTATAAAAACATTGTAGCTGAGCATATAGTTAAGAATAGTCTTCTTCTTCAAGTGCCTCTCCATCACTGAAGGTTGGCAGTCAGTGCCTTGAACCTTTCCTTGTCCATGGCTAGACGGAACAGCTCTTCAACCGTTTTTATTCCGGTCCACTCCCTTATGTTGCGTAGCCATGACTTCCTTCTCCTTCCAACACCTCTTTTTCCTGCTATTTTACCCATCATAATGTTTCTCAGCAGATGGTACCTATCATGTCTTAAAATATGACCTAGGTACGAAATTTTCCTCTGCTTGATGGTCTTAACTAATTCTTTATCCTTAGTCATATAGTCTGTCACTTTCATTTTCAAACAATGTGACAAGGCAAAAAGTGATAGACTATTCTTAACCATATGCTCAGCTAAACGTTTTTATAAATAAGGCCCTAAGGGTGACTTGCAGCCTTGCGATAAACGACGTTTAATCGTAAAATAAACTCCATTTTGGCATCATTTCAGTTCAACGTCTTGCACGTCGTGGTTTTACCCTTCATCTCGATTTAAATAAACGTTTAACTTAAATGGGCATGGCCGCCGGTTTAAAGTCGCTAATCTTGATTATAATGACAAATAACATAACCTTTTCACATTATTTATTGTTGTTTAATGAAAACCTATGATAAAAATGGCTTTGTTTTTTACACTGAACACGATTTGGTATCAAACAAGGATGATGAATTCGTAAAATATATAAAAACTCAAGTTTCTTTTACGAAGAGTACTTTATTATCAATAACCCATACATATACCTTACAAACTAACATTGTATGTACATAATCTCTTGAAAAACCACATAATTACAACACTTCACTATTATGCACGATATTTGTGTGCGCACGTGTGGAACTAGTCCTTGGAAGCGGTGGTATACCACCCACGCCCGACCCGGCACGGCAGTCGGCAAGTTTTCCTCGATGTCTCGTCGCACCTCGGTGCAGGATAGGTTTCGGCACACGCATCACAAACGCCTTGAAACTGGCGCAACTCCACACTTAGTTCATCATCATCACCGAGTACCTTGTTTACTTGTGCACGCTCGCACTCTACAATGTTCTTCTATTACAAAGTACATTAGTTATTCTATTTTCTAGGAGAGCGTTGTTTTCGAGATGATAAATTTCACTTAAGTTAACGAATTGTAAAGTTACTTCTTGATAACATTTTATTATACCTCTATTATAGAAATTACCATTGTTGACAATAGACTTGTATAGTTCGCGAACGAACTAGTGCGGAGGACAGCTCCCACAGAAGAAATGAACGAACTAGTTCCCAGAACTCTCGTTCTTTAGTTCGTTAGTTCGTTTGAAAAGTTAGATAGATTCTAAGTCTTGAGTATCATCCAAAGTAAGACCATTGGTCCTCATATCATTCTCTAAAAAGTCCAGCCAGCGCTTTTGGGGTCGTCTGGATTTTCTTAAAATAACGCTGACAGACCACGTATCGTACATGTACACAGAAATACTGGCCAAATGATGGTCTTGTTTTCGTAACGTAGTCAATAACCACTAGGGAAATATGGTACTTTTTCAAGCTATATTCAAATATGGTGCGCAGCACTTTTTAGTCTCACAGATGGCAACATATCATAATATTTTCATTTACTTTCTTCGATAAAAAATATTTGAAAACATTTATAAAATACTACGTGTACACAACTCATGTACTTGATCTTTAGCACATTTCCTTTCAGTCGGCCATTTTCAAGCGGCCCCTAGACGCTGTTTATGTTAGACATCAGCGTACATGAACACCCACGGTGGTTGCTGAACCTCCATAGTGAACGGGAAAGGTTTGGTGACGCCAAAAGCAGTCCGAATCAAAGACTTTGATCGGAAGAACATGTCTTCGATAACGTCAACATAAGCTTCTGGCACCCCTTTCAACGATCTAATAGCAAACATTTGGTCCATGCTCTGTCCCCCATACCCTGCAAGGCAAGAACCCAGGTTTCGCCAGCACCTAGTCCGTTACTCAGAAAAGTATACCACATGCAGATAAGGTTGGCTTAAAGCTAAAGGTGTTGGTGGCCTACTGTGTAAGTAGGCCACCGTCATCGTTGGGTTTGTTTGGTAAGGGTTGTCCCTTAGACGACGTCACTACTTCCCAAATATGTACAAATAAAAGAAAAATTGAAAGAATAAAAAAAAATCGAATCGGCCCAGGCGTCTTCAAGTAATCCGGGAACATACATAAAAAGATTCCAACGAATTGTTAACCTCCTCTTTTTTAAGTCGGTTAATTCACCTCCTCCTTTTTTTAAGTTGGTTAAAATTCGTGCAAATAATATTTTTTTAGCCTTTCTTTGGTTCGAGACGAGAACTAAAAGAACGAAATAGTTCGTTGATGAGCCGCGAACTAAAGTGACCATTCCTTATCGCGAAATATTATACGTATGTCTAGTTGACAAGTCGTAATCCAGACAACTGACACTGATTAATTTTTTTCAATTTTGCCTTTCATCAGTTAGGCAAAGGAAGCAAGCACATACAGCCTCATCGTATGTGTGTTTATATTACATGTATTAAAACTGAATGAAAACTAAATATTTGACAACTATTGGCACAAGAGAATCTATTGTAATATCATATAAAATAAAATACAATTCTTTCTACGCGAAATTGTGATGATAGATGTTGCGAGACGGCACTATAGATAATAATATGAAATTTACGGAACGTAAATAATGAGTAATTGTTGGGATTTATTTTATTTTAAAATGCAAAAAATATTTTTTTATGCGGAATTTTGAATGTGGTTATATATATTTTGTGAAACGGAACTTATGAACTTGGAGTAGTGGAGACTTACAGGCATCTTGCCCGCGTTGCAAAAGTTCCCGATTTATCGGGATATCTACTGATTTTGGTCATTGTCTCACGATGTCTCGATGTAGCAGTCATATCTGCCGAATTTTTGAATTTTCAACTAATGTAAAAAAATATTCTTATAAAAAATGGAAAATAATATTATTAATACGGCAGAACTAAAAGAAACCTGTAATACAATACAATACAATACGGCCTATACGACAATAATACATAAATAAAATACCGCCATTCAACTTCGCGGTACATTAAAGCAAATTGCACTGAAATACCTTATAATAGAGTTTATTATTCTCTGGTGAGTATACAAGGGAAAATAAATAAATAACACCCAACTGTCACATACATAGTCCTAACCCCACACTAAGATCGAGTCTTGTGTCGTGGGTATCAGGAACTACTAGATACTTTCGGTCTCACAACACCCAGACCCGAAACAAACATCTGTGAGTCACACAAATATTAGTCTCGGTGCGGGGATCGAACCCGCGGCCTCTCGCTTCACAGCCGGCTGCTCGCCCTCTGCGCTGCGGAGGCTGTCAAATGTCTCTGAAGATAACTTCGTTCGGGTTGTTTCCCAAAGTGGATAACTTATATTTACTTTAGTCGTTCATTATAGTCCATTCATAGAATCGCATGCACATGTCATAGAAATATAACACATAGAACGACAGTACACGGCCGCGGCGTGAAGGCTTTCCAAGTGAGACATTATTGTCTCACTACGTTGCACGGCGTCAGTATCCAAGGTTAAAACTTAGTTACGAAGAGCTCGCACAAAAATAACGGAATAAACTTTCCACTAAGTCAATGGTAGGTCTTCTACACAAAAAAAGATGTATAGAAGACAACAATCAATGTTGTTACATTTTTAATAAAGATGAGAAAATGTTCACGAAAATAGGTGTTAAGAAGACGAAAATGATTAATAAATGTACAATATATCAAACTATAAATGATAATATGTGTAACTTACTGATTATAATTAAACAAATTAACGCATTATTAACATAAAATACTTGTGTTTCATTCCGAATAAAAATCTCCCGATTTTCAGATACCAAATCTAACGATTTTTAATTTTACACTTTTGCAACACTGCATCTTACTCTATTCGCAGTTTTATTAATACACGAGTCAGTCCTAAATGTCATTTAAATCAAATGTCCCATTAGTTGTATTGCACGTACACATTTCTGGTTCGATTTAAGAAATCCGAGTGTAGATTAATGATCCGCGATTTTATTACTACTACTCATTCTTTACGGTCCGTTAGATTCATATCTACAGTTTCGTCTCAAAACATCTATCATAACAATTTCGCATAAAACGAATTCTAGTTTGTTTTATATGATTTTTCAATAGATTCTCTTAAGTCAATAGTCGTCAAATGTTTACATGTAATACGATCACACATATGCTGAGGCTATTTACCAGGAGTAACTTTTCACTTTGTTAGCTCAAGCTGAATTTATCATCTCGTAACTGCAGGGTTAACACCACCTCTTATAGCAGTATTATTATAATCGTTCTTCGTTTGTTTTATATGGGAATCGGTACAAGTAAAATATAATAATACTGCTATAAAAGGTGGTGGTAACCGCCCTGTCTCCTAAAAATAGGAGAACATCGCGGAGTACATGCCTGAAAACATCAGGCCTGTATCCCCGAGGGGATAGGCAGAGGCGCACTAGCGAACTAGAACACCCACATTTCGCCGAGCTTAGTTCCGTCCCAGATGTGATAGGGAGCGAGCCTATCGCCATATCGAGCACAAATTCCAGACTCCGGGCTGATATGGAAAAATCCAATATCACTTTGCCCGACCCGGGGATCGAACCCGAGACCTCAGAACCGTAGTCCTACCGAAATACCACCACGCCACCGAGGCTTAGGTAGACTTGCACCAATTTTAAATGAATGAATAAATGTATGGAAATGACAAGGTTACGCCGCATATAGCGTACTCCTCTGTGCCGTGGCGACGACCACACAGCCGATAGCCTCCGTGGCGCAGCGGGCGAGTAGCTGGCTGTGAAGCGAGAGGCCGCGGGTTCGATCCCCGCACCGAGACAAATGTTTGTATGACCTACAGATAGTTGTTTCGGGTCTGAGTGTTGTGAGACCGAAAGTATCTCGTAGTTCCTGATTCCCACGACACAAGACTCGATCTTAGTGTGGGATCAGGACTATGTTTGTGACTGTTGGGTGTTATTATTTTATTATTTTCATAAAAAAACAAGAAATAATATGAAAATGTTATGTTGTTTGACATTCAATAATCGCGATTAGCCATATAAACCGGCAGCCCCGATGATTTAACTTTGTCGTTTATTTTAATCCAGATAAGGGGTAAATCGACGACGTGCAAGACGTTAAACTGAAATGATTCCAAAATGGGGTTTATTATAAGATTCATCGTGGTTTACTGCGGAGCTGCGAGTGAATTCGTTACAACTAATATGACATTTGATTTTAATCAAGTTTAGGACTAAGTCGGGGACTAATAAAATGGCGATTATAGTGAAATCCCTGCAAGTCGCCCTTAATGTTTAGACAATAAATAGTTACGTAAACCTTACGTAATTTACAAAAATTCTAGTAATTATAATAAGTGCTCGCATTGTAATAAGTGGTAGATGGCATTACTAACGTTTGAGATCATCTTATATATGGAAACTTGCCCGATAGCCCCTCTAGAGTTAATAATATTAAACGTCTTTGTATGTATATGAGAGCATAGATGCTCCCAGTATACATGGAATAAATTATTCTACTGTTTATTTTATCAGTGGTAGAGCCACGCTGAAGAGTTATGTCTACAATACCAATGGGCCGGCTTGACCGATTTGATACCACTGTCTCGCATAAAAACAGCTCAATGTTGCGTTTAGTTCTGTCTCCTTTTCCCAGTCGCTTTTACCTTCCTCCCATGATTTTTTGGTGTCTTCTATGGGCGGTGGAGATCACCCACCATCAGGTGACCGAGGTGCTCGTTAGCTAATTTGTGCTATAAGAAAACCTGTATATCCATCCAATACTCTCTAACAATTATTATGATCTCTTCATAATAATTGTTCTGGATGAATGGTGCTTTCATATTTAACTGCCTATTATTACCGGTTAATAAACAAATTTCGTTTCAGCATTCCTAATGAATATTAACGACGCCATTTATTTCCTAATAAGTATAATTGGTAGAAATGAAATATAATAAGACTTGATAATATTATTATGAAAGAGGGATGACATAAAAGCTTTGACTTTTATTTCGACCGATGAAATCTAATTTGAATATATGATAAGCCTCGTTGTCTAGTAGATGATGGTTCGTTTTCAGGTTGGACAATGCATTTTTTCTATCATGATTTAACCTACAAGGTGGACCGACGACCTGATAAAGGTCGCAGGAAGTCGCTGGATGCAGGCCGCTTCCAACAGGTCGATCTGGAAATCTTTGGGGAAGGCCTATGTTCAGCAGTGGACGTCCTATGGCTGATGATGATGATGATGATGAGATGCCTCAGAGCAGCGGCCTGAGCAGGAAAATTTCTGACAACCGTAAATGTATTCGAACTCGATGCGCGTCTATGAAATTTGTATGAAATATTAACCAAACGTCATCAGTGCGCAGCGAACTCGAATACATTTACATTTACATTAGTTTTTCGTGCTCGGGCTACTGGTCGTACAAGTAAGCTGAAACCTTTCTGCAACGTGCTTGATAAAAACAGCCTCCATGGCGCAGCGGGTGAGTAGCCGGCTATGAAACATGAGGTCGCGGGTTCGATTTCCGCACCGAGACGAATGTCTGTGTGGCCCATAGATATTTGTTTCGGGTCTGGGTGTTGTGAGACCGAACCGAGGAAATCCTGGCTCAGGAATATAAGAGAATGGACAGGAATTACACCAGTAGAAGAACTATACTACGACTACGGTTCTGAGGTCTCGGGTTTGATCCCCGGGTAGGGCAAAGTGATATTGGATTTTTTCATATCAGCCCGGAGTCTGGAATTTGTGCCCGATAAGGCGATAGGCTCGCCTTTATCACATCTGGGACGGAACTAATCTCGGCGAAATGTGGGTGTTCTAGTTTGCTAGTGCGCCTCTGCCTACCCCTTCGGGGATACAGGCGTGAGCTTATGTATGTATGTAAGAACTATACAATAATAATAATAAATAGGGAATAATAATTAAAACCTAATCGTGATAGAATCCGTAAAAATAGTTTTATTTCAATGTATAATATTCGCGTAAACTTAAGAAATCAGTATACAATCTGGCAAGAAATAGAACGGAATATGCAGAGTTGACAGCCAACATCCAGTAGTCGATAGGCACCAGAGAGAAAGTGAGTGAGAGAGAGATACAAATGTAACGGACAATACCAAAGCCAATCAAACGTATAAAAATAAATGGATGTTTTAATCACGGACAGGGTTGAAAGGCAAACCGCGACGATGTGAGGACGGCCTGTCAGAGAACTCCGATAAAAATGGCGCGCCTTTGTGTTGCGCACGTTGGATACACGACACTGTACGCCACTTTGGTGAAACAAGTATTTAAAAAATCAAAAATACTGCCTCGATGGCGTAGTTGTATTGCAATCGCGGTAGAACTACAGTTGTGAGGTTTTGGGTTCGACCCCCGGGCAGTGATTTTGGGGTTTTCTATTACTGCCGTCCCCAAGCTAAAATTCCGTTAAGTGAATAAACCAAAAAAGATGTCTCGAAAAAACGAGGAAAATATTATCCTTACAGGTTTATTAGACTGTAGCTTTTATATTCAATAGACTTAATAACTTGTTTACTTCAAGATGAAAAATTGCCATAAATCTATGAAATCTCTAGGGTCCACATTTTACACGTTTTTTGGAGACATCTCAAAAGTAGGTTTATTCACTTAACGGCATTTCAGCTTGAGGACGGCAGATGAAGTATTAGACCGGAGTCTGGAATCTGTGCCCGATATGATGATAGCTCGTCCCCTATCACATCTGGGACGGGACTAAGTTCTAGTTCGCTGGTGCGCCACTGCCTACCTCTTCAGGGATACAGACGTGAACTTATGTATGTATGCATGTAATCAAAATATTCATTTAATCCATAGCATATTATACACTGCGACTGACTGACTGCCTCGGTGGCGTGGTGGTATTTCGGTACGATTACGGTTCTGAGGTCTCGGGTTCGATCCCCGGGTCGGGCAAAGTGATATTGGATTTTTCCATATCAGCCCGGAGTCTGGAATTTGTGCTCGATATGGCGATAGGCTCGCCCCCTATCACATCTGGGACGGAACTAAGATCGGCGAAATGTGGGTGTTCTAGTTCGCTAGTGCGCCTCTGCCTACCCCTTCGGGGATACAGGCGTGAGCTTATGTATGTATGCATATTATACATCGTTTAGATTCCCTAAAATGTTTAACAATTCAGAAGGCCGTTTGGCCAGAAAAGACCGGACAAGCAAGTTTGGCGTTAAATCATTAATCAAGATACTTTTTGTGGTCTATAGATTTTTTTCATCCAGGCACGGTAAAGTGACTACACTACACCTGATGGTAAGCATAGTGCAGTCCAAAAAAACTAGCGACCACTCACAAACAATAAATAAATAAAGTTTCTGCACTGACAGTAAAGATAAATAAATGTTCAAGAAATCTAAACAATGTATAGCATTTAAGTATCCAATAAATTATTTGATTTGATAGAGTTTACTTCAAGGATTTGATCAATATTTGATGACGTTTGAAGTCAGCGTTTAAGTTTTAAACTTGTTCTTGTATCTACCAGTTCATGCACGCGTCGTGCCGTGTCGTGGCTCCAGTGTAACCCCTTTCTTGTCACCACGTTCAATATTTCCTCACGACGCGACGTCTGACGTGACGTCGTTTACATTCACTCAGGGCTGGACGATCCCTTCCCTACATTAGTGTGAGGTTACATTTATTTGTCTTGCCAAATGTACCTCCATAAGTTTTTATATCGCTCGGTGCAGGGTTTTTAGGGTTAACTCTTTTTTATTTTTGCCTTTATCCCACCTTAATGCGGTGTCGGCGTAATACACTTTTTCAAGCGTCTTGCAGAAATTATTTGGCTTAATTTTTTAGACCTGCTTTCTGCCTCACGACATCCCTCCTATTTAGGTTAGAGGTTTTTAGGGTTCATTAAAACCTATTTTTTGACTGAGTTCATCAAAGATCACCGGTTCAAAAGTTTCTACATTATACTGTCCATCTTCACTGAAGTTTCATGCATTAAACCACATCACTTAAAAACAACAAACACAGCTCTAGAGAATAATATGAAATGATTCTACCAACGACGCTCACGTTGTCAGACTTCCCGTCAAAATCCATCTGTTTCCTCGTAACTACTAAACTACTTATCATAATTTTTACTTCAGATTGGCAATCAGGCAGGTCTCCACTACCCAAGATACAATCAAAAACATAGGTGCGTTGCTAACCTTAAGAGAAGGTATAGGGATGGTATCAAACCGATATCCGACTGCCTCGGTGGCGTGGTTGTATTTCGGTACGACTACCGTCCTGAGGTCTCGGGTTCGATCCCCGGGTCGGGCAAAGTGATATTGGATTTTTCCATATCAGCTCGGAGTCTGGAATTTGTGCCCGATATGGCGATAGGCTCGCCCCCTATCACATCTGGGACGGAACTAAGCTCGGCGAAATGTGGGTGTACTAGTTCGCTAGTGCACCTGTGCCTACGTCTTGGGGTATACAGGCGTGAGCTTATGTTATGTCAAACCGATTGAGCTGACTCATTCGTGATGTAGACGTATTAGTCGTAGGACTCTGAAATTCTGAAGTCCTTTAAAACCAAAGAGATTTAATATTACTAACTACAGAGTGGCTATCAAGCAAGTTTCCATACAAAGAATTGATCTCAAACTTCTATACCGCCATCTACTACTTTTTACAACGAGAGGGCGATTATTACAATTTACACCCTAGAATGATTTTGTGAATGGTTAAGAATCACGTAAGACAAGTTTATTCTATCAATATTATTACGCTAGCTGGCCTGGCGCGCATATATTTCAAATAAACTGAGCGACTTATGACCACTAGGTCATTTTGGATCACAAGTTTTATGCTATTTTGTCGTCTATATACTGTTGAGTATCTTTGTTTTGAACTAACTATTATATTCGTACACCATATGGACGATAATCACTAAAAATGTTATGCAAATATTTACCTTTCCACCAGCATTTTATAATTTTATTTACACAAATCTTGAAGTAAGAATTTATTTACACCGTTCTATAGAAAGTATTCACGAATTCTCACGAAAAGCCAGATGTCGAATAATTACGCAGAAGTGTTCTCGAAAGAAATCACTTCGAAATAATAAGGAGGGGTACGATTTATCACTTTAGCGAATCCGCTCCTACCCAATGACAGAAGAAAATAAAGACTTTGCATAACAAAAAAAGTTGACTTCGTGACTCCGCCTTTTTTGTCGCGATTTGTTTACATGTAAGTTGTAATATTTAAAGCTAAAGTTTAGTGAGTTTAATAAAAACACGGTGTTTCATTCATATTTTATTTATAGCAGAGATTGGCATACGAGCAGGTGGGTAACCTGATGGTAAGTGATCTCCATCGCCCATAGACACCCAAAACAATTTTTTTACTATTGTAATTGGTCTGGGTAGTCATGCTCGCTTAAAAGTCTGTGTTTGTGGCGGCGTCGTGTGCCGGGTCGGTCACTTCCCTGCAATATGGTTGAGGAGGCCGATGGCTGGCACATGCGTCATACCCGTGAACGGGTGCTACTTGTGTGGACTGGTCTGCTCCGACTATATTACATTCATTAATTTTATCCATCCGTTTAATTTGGCGATTATTCGCCGTGCCTGTGGGAGTCGCTCAGCAATCGAAATTGTACGTTTTATTGTTTTTATTTTACATGGAGGTTACCTTGTTGTAGATTGGCTGCTCTAATGTAACGTAAATTATTGATTTTTTTGTTTTCTTATTTTGGTTGTGTATTAATATCTGACTGTAAACTGGTTATTATTCTCAAAAAGAGCAACGTCAGAGTTTCTTGCCCGTTCTTCTCTGACGAACCAGCTTTCCGAATTGGCGGTAGAGTGAACATTTTAGACGGAACACTCACTCACCGAACGAAATGTGACAGGGAGCGACTTTACGTCGGTTTTCTGTGAGACTATGGTATCAAACCGGTCAAGCCATCCCATTCGTGCTGTAGACGTAACGGTCTACAGCGTGGCTCTACCACTAAAAAAAATTCTAAGTTCTGAATGTGAAGATGTCTAACACCTATATTACGGAGATCTTTCTTTTCCTAGGTCGTCATGTTGGTATCCTTATGTGCGTACGTGACGAATGGCACATCCCGAACAATTGAAAGCAGTCTCGAATAAACCACGTAGCTAGCTACACGCTGTTTTATTGGTACATCTCAGTGGCGACGAGGACGGGATTTAATTACGGCAAAGTTATTCGATAATTTCATAAAATGTCTATTGGAAAGTTAACAGAGTTTAACGTAAGAACCGGGAACTGGACAATGTATATAGAACGCATAGAAATGTTTTTTAAAGTGAACAGTGTAAAAGAGGAACTATGGTTACCCACATTAATCGCGGCGATGGGTGATGAAGCCTACGAATTGTTGAGTAATCTCACAAGTCCGGAAAAACCTAGTGCTAAAACATATGCGGTGGTTGTGAAGGTTATGACAGAACACTTGCAACCAAAACCGTCGTTTATGGCGGAGAGGTACCGTTTCAGACAAAGAAGACAAAATGCGGGGGAATCCATTTTGCAGTATATTTCCGAGTTGAAGAAAATGTCAAAGTTTTGTGAATTTAAGGCCGTATTAGAAGAAAATCTACGTGATCAATTAGTATGCGGGTTGCGAAGTGAACCGATAAGGCAACGACTTTTTACTGAGGAAAACTTGCAATACGCAACCGCCGTCAAAATCTCATGTTCAATGGAAGCAGCGGAGAAGGATGCGGCGGCAGTTGAACAGACCGTCGATAATAGCGAGGCTGGCGGTGGCGGTGAGCACGTGGCGGGAGCGCTGCATGCGGTGACAGGCGGCAGCCGTGGCCGCAGAGGCCGGGGTAGCCTACGCGGGCTATCAGCGGGACGCGCACGGAGAAGCTCAACCGACGATTCAAAATACAATTATTGTTCTGCGTGTGGAGCAACAGATCACCACAGGGAAGATTGTCGGTACAATCGGTTTATCTGCGGTAGATGTAGGCAGAAAGGACATCTGCGTCGGGTGTGTCCGATGCGTCCAGGAAGTAAGCCGGCGCAGAATTGTGGTGACAATAACTTGGTGGCGCATGTGCAAGCAGCAGGCGAAAATGCGAGACAGCTGAACCCCGAGGATCAATCGGGGGAGGACGAGCCTTCTTTCTCAGAGGAGGAAGAAGGGGCGGCAGTGGAAGATTTGTATCAACTAAGTTTGAATAGCTATAAACCGGTGAGCTTAACTTTATGTGTTGATAAACGCCAATTATACATGGAAATCGACACTGGGTCATTAGTGTCATGTATCAGTAAGCAAATGTATGATCAATTATTTAGTTATAGACATTTAGAAAGTACTAATTTAGTATTTCGATTCTATGATGGTACGGTAATTAAACCAATGGGTGTAATTAAACCAGTAGTAAAGTATGGGGATAAGTCAAAACAGTTGGAACTGTTTATAATACATGGTGGCACCACTTCGTTGTTAGGTCGACAATGGCTTACGGAGTTGGACATTAAAATTCCGTTGTACCAAAATATGATCAAGATGAACACACATAAAATAAATTGTTTTAACTCTGGTAATAATCAATTAACGATGTTACTTCACAGATATAAAGATTTGTTCACGGAGGGACTGGGCCGGTTCACGGGAGGCAAGGCTCGGCTTCGAATTCGCGAAGGGACGACACCAGTGTTCTGCCGCGCACGGCCCGTACCGTACGCACTCCGCGAGCGCGTCGAGGCAGAGCTGGACGACATGCTGCGCGCCGGCGTCATCGAGCCGGTTGACACTGCGGACTGGGCAACTCCACTTGTACCCGTACGTAAGGCTGATGGTGGACTCCGTATTTGTGCTGATTACAAAATAACTTTGAACCCAGTTCTATTATTGAAGTACCCTTTGCCACGTATAAACGACTTACTGGTTAATTTGAATGGTGCTAAGATATTTACGAAAATTGACTTATCACAAGCTTATAATCAAATCGAATTGGAAGACCCCGATAATTATACGGTGATTAATACACAAAGAGGTCTTTTTAAATATAAAAGGTTGGTTTACGGTTTATCCTCAAGCCCGGGTATTTTCCAACGCATTATGGCGAATCTTTTCAACGATATACCAAACGTAGAAGTATTTCTTGACGATATTATTATCGGGTCTCCAAATATAAAGGACCATTTAAGTACATTGGAAAGGGTGTTAGATAGGTTACATAGTAAGGGTATGAAGTTAAAAGAGAAAAAGTGCTCGTTCATGACTAGGGAAGTAAAATATTTAGGTTATGTAATCTCCGCCGAGGGAATTAAAGTTGACCCTGAAAAGGTTGAAGGCATATTAAATATACCAAGACCGGACAATATCACTGACTTAAGAGCCTTTTTAGGAACAATTAATTATTACGCTAAATTTGTTAATAATTTAAGCACTATACTGACACCTTTATACAAATTACTTAAGAAGGGAGTCTTATGGAAGTGGGACGGGGAGTGTGAGTCAGCTTTTAAAAAAATAAAATCTATTTTGATTAGTACCGAAGTCTTAGTTCATTACGAACCAAATAAACCGTTGTTTTTGACTTGTGACGCGAGCGCACGAGGAATAGGCGGCGTGCTAAGTCAGATGTGCGATCAGGGGAGCTTAGTCGGTGCACGGGAACGGCCTGTAGTGTATGTGTCGCGCACGCTTAACACGGCTGAGAAACATTATTCACAAATCGAGCGGGAGGCATTGGCTATTGTGTTTTGCTTAGAAAAACTACACCAATACCTATACGGGCGACGTTTTGTATTACGCACAGACCACAAACCACTAGTCACTATTTTTGGACCCAAACAAGGTATACCATCGATGGTTGCTAGTCGTTTACAAAGGTGGGCTATTAAGTTATCAGCCTACACATATGATATCGAGTATGTTACTTCTAAGCAGAACGGGGCAGATGGGTTATCACGATTACCAGCTCTTTCGGTGAACAAAGAACCAGTTAAGATTCCAGAACAAACATATTTACATTTTGCACAAAATGCGATATTATTAGATTATAATGAGATTAAAAGACAGACCAGTCGAGACCCGTTACTAAGCCGCGTCTTAACATATCTGCGGGACGAATGGCCGACTTATAATGAAATAACATCACTCAAACCTTATTACAATCGTAAAATAGAATTGTATGAGGAGTTAGGTTGTGTGATGTGGGGCTATAGGGTAGTCGTACCGGTAGCATGTAGGAACAAGGTTTTAGCTGATTTACATGAGGCCCATATGGGCATAGTTAAAACTAAAGCCTTTGCTAGAAGCTACGTTTGGTGGCCAGGTATGGACGAAGATATTGAAAAAACGTGTCGTAGTTGTCCTGTTTGTGTGGTAGAAAATGAGGCGCCACCGCGGCATATGCCCTGTCCTTGGCCATGGCCCGACAAACCGTGGGCTCGAATACATGTTGACTTCTTAGGCCCTATCGCGGGGAGGATATTTCTCGTAATAGTGGATGCTAGGACAAAGTGGTTAGAGGTTAGCCTAGTACCGAGTACAGCGGCTAGCCACACAATTACAGTATTGAGTGACGTTTTCGCGCGTTTTGGTTTACCTAGACAAATAGTCTCGGATAACGGTCCGCCATTCACAAGTCAAGAGTTTTCACAGTTTCTTAGTACAAATGGTATCAGACACATATTCTCAGCCCCATATCATCCAGCCTCAAACGGGGCAGCGGAAAATGCGGTGCATATAGTCAAAAGAGCAATTAAAAAAGCAATTAGAGATAATGTAAACATACACCTATTTTTAAATAATTTCTTGCTGTACTATAGGAATACAGAACATTGTACTACAGGCGAAACACCAGCATCCCTCATGTTTGGCCGTAGGTTACGTACTAAATTTGATGCTCTTAGACCTAACAGAGAGAGTAAAATTAGAGAAGCTCAGGATCGACAACAAAAATATGCCCCAAGCGGTTTACGCCAGTTACATCCAGGGGATGAAGTTTGGTTACGGCAATATAGGGGACAAGATAAATGGATACCGGGGAAAGTAACAGATAGGATAGGAACGACGGATTATAAGGTAGTAGATACTTTAGGTAGGGAATCCCATAAACACATTGATCAGCTCAAACAACGAATACGGAGTTCATTAATCTGTCCTTCTAGTCCTATTGCCAATGAATCCGAGTCTACGGAGATAGTTCGGGACCAAGGACCGTCCATTCAGAGCGATCCACGGAAGGATGAATCGCGCACAACGGACATGGATCAAAGACACAGTGACCAAGAGCATTTTGAGGATTGTGTAGACCTGCCGGTTGAGAGTGCCGCACGAACTTCTTTGCCTTCTCCTGAGCCGCCCCGGTCCCGTCCCATGCGTCAATGCCGTATAAATAAACCAATTAATTATAAGATTTAGATTTATCCATGTTAATAGCACTTAAGTTCCTTTTGGTTTGTATAATTTTGAGTATGTAAGTTTTTGGTTGAAAGTTACTGTACCAGTTCTAGAATAAGGGTGAGGGTGTCATGTTGGTATCCTTATGTGCGTACGTGACGAATGGCACATCCCGAACAATTGAAAGCAGTCTCGAATAAACCACGTAGCTAGCTACACGCTGTTTTATTGGTACATCTCAGTTGTCTGACCCGTGACCACGAAGGCGGCAAAGCTTTCGAAACGTCGGGCATAAAAATTAAAACCAAATTGTGATAGAATCCGTAAAAATAGTTTAATTTCAATGAATAACATTCACGTAAACCTAAGAAATCATTATCATTCTCTCCATAACTTATACACGTTTTTTTCGTAGTTATGCCAAGCCCTTATTTGTCGTTCGTCATTGCTCCAACCCCTTCAGTCGTCGCCGGGGAGTTATTTGACGTCACTCCTCACGTACAACACTACCAATCTCGAGTACACTTGGCGAATTGTTCGTTATTTTTGTAAATTACTTGCTTTTATTCGCCTCCTTGGTTTGGTGGCAGCATGTTTTTTATTTATAGCGGAGACTGGCAAACGAGCAGTTGGGTCACCTGATGGTAAGTAATAAGTGATTGCCCATTTCCCTTGTCCATTTCCAAATCCTTTTTCCCTCCTCTTCCATTCCCTCCTTTTAGGTTGGCAACGCACCTATGATTCTCTTTGTGTCTCGGGTGTCTATGGGCGGTGGAGCTCACTTACCATCAGGTGACCCTGCTCGTTTGCCAGTCTTTGCTATAAAAAAATGGTAAAAAATCACCCAGTTCGGGCAAAGTGAATTTTCTAATTTTATTTGCCCCGAACTGGATCTCTCAGAGGGGTTGACGTCAGGCATGCAGCTGGTCTTAAAAACTAAGCCAAATCCTTTCTGCAACATGCCTGAAAATGTGTTGCGCCGAAACCATATTAAAAGGTAAGTAGAAAGAATGGTAAATCATCACGAAATTTCATTTCCAAAATCAAGTGAAAAGAGCAAATAACAAATACACCGTCACCATTAGTTAAAGTTTTGCCCCACACTGCCCCAGTTAAATTAAACACGTGAGAGAATAAAACAGGTCAGTTCTTGTGGGGAATTTAACCACGCAATTTACAGTTAAGTCTCTCGTCGACAATACGAGTTAAATGTATCTGTAAATAGACAATTAACTATTTAGATTGCAATATTGTGTTGTGAGACTCGTGTTATACTAGTTTCTGGTAGTTATACGAATTTCTCATAGTTCCTACTTCCAGCAGTCCGAGCAGGAAAAATGTGTTTGTATTCACCGGACGTGGACCAACGACCTGATAAAGGTCGCAGGAAGTCGCTGGATGCAGGCCGCTTCCAATATGTCGATCTGGAAATCTTTGGGGGAGGCCTATGTTCAGCAGTGGACGTCCTATGGCTGATGATGATGATGATTCACAAACACACACTTTGCTGGTAGGATATTCGTATCCGACCGCATGGCGACTACCGTACACATGGTGCTAAAACCTGCCATAGAGACCCACACTCCGGGTGTGGTTCGCGTACAAGGATAAGTCAGTGTAGTTACAGTTCTCTCGAGGGGCTTGCGGCACGGGTATGGGGGTATCCCTGTATCTGCATCGATCATCCGCCTGTCTTGTCGCAATGCACTCGATTTGCTTCTTCCCTCTTCGGATTCGGAGTATGAAGAAGAATAAATAAGCCGGCATGATTCTGACGACCACTGATAAACCCAGTGTTTGTCAGTGGTCGCTAGTTTTTTTGGACTGCACTACTCTTACCATCAGGTGCAGTGCAGTCACTTTGCCGTGCCCGGATAAAAAAAACACACACAAAAGCTCACACCAGTAGGCAGAGGCGCAATAGCGAACTAGAACACCCACATTTCGCCGAGCATAGTTCCGTCCCAGATGTGATAATTATGTAATAATTTGTTGTCCTAAATAAATTTAAAAAAATTAAAAAGAAACTACCACCAAAAACATCACAATAATAAAATAACTACTTAAATAATAGAGACAAGAATGCGTCTTCGGTGTACGAATACCAGAGTGGGCCGATTAAGAGTTGGTACAGAGCTCAGATCCGCCCTCGGATGCTTCGCATTCCGCACCGATATTATAGTCCCTTTACATCCACATATCAACGTACATGGCTTAATGATCATGTAGCCTTGAAGAGTATCTACTTAGGATGATATTTATAGAGCGTACTTAGATTGTCTTTTAGATTTGAGCCCAGCTCAGCTCTTAGGCTGAGATCTATAGAACGAACTTCGAATCTAAGTCAAAGAATCAAATTCAGGGAGGTATTGGAATTTTTAAATCTAACTTTGAATTAGTCCGCGTCATTTTTTACAAGAAATCTTTGCTTAGTACGTCTGTCAGTCTGTTTTTCTTGTGAAAAATGACTCAGACTAGGTCGAAGTTCGATTTAGAAATTCCAAATCCTCAGTGATATCGTTTCTTTGACTCAGACTTAGTCGAAGTTCGCTGTATAGATCTCAGCCTTATTTCTGCTTGAAATAAAATTTTTACGAGAGTGGACGTATTTTCTACTGTGTTCTTATCTTAAACTTAACTTGTGTATGTTTTTTATGTATGTATGTTTTTTGTATGTTCTTATCTTAAACTTACTTTAAAAAAGGAAGAAGTTGCAAGAATCTTATTTTTTAATATGTTACTCGATCACTCTGGAAATGTTTTTTTTTAAACGAAAATTTCGTGAGTGTTAGAGCCACGCTGTAGATAATTACGCCTACAGCACGAATGGGCCGGCTCGATCGGTTTGATACCACTGTCTCACAGAAAACCGACGTAAAGTGGCAGTTCGCTGTCGCGTTTCGATTGATGAGTGAGATTTCCGGTGGCCCAATTCACCCCTTCGCTTTCCTATTCCCTATTTCCCTCCCTTTAGGTTGGCAACGCACTTATGATTACATCTTGGGGACACCCAAGACACAAAAAGTTCCCATAGACATATAGGCGGTGGAGATCACTGACTGCCTCGGTGGCGTGGTGGTATTTCGGTATGACTACCGTCCTGAGGTCTCGGGTTCGATCCCCGGGTCGGGCAAAGTGATATTGGATTTTTCCATATCAGCCCGGAGTCTGGAATTTGTGCCCGATATGGCGATAGGCTCGCCCCCTATCACATCTGGGACGAAACTAAGCTCGGCGAAATGTGGGTGTTCTAGTTGGCTAGTGCACCTCTGCCTACCCCTTCGGGGATACAGGCGTGAGCTTATGTGTCATGCGTTTTATCACTTACCATCAAGTGACCCATCTGCTCGTTTGCCAATCTCTGATATAAAAAATACATATTCTGTTATGTGGAAATCACGAATTTCCATCCCAATTGTTACCTGGCGATAGTTAGAATATGACATGTAATAAAATATTTTTATTACATTTAGAATCGAGACATTAAACCGCTCCGTTCCACGCCATAGCACCTGATACCTCGCTCTGTATTCTTACTTCTGATAGCTTTATGTCTGTTACGTTAAGGAGGGTGCAGATTGATGGAGTCTAACGTATTTCTTCCTGTGATAGATTTAAATACGACAATGGTATAACAACTTTGATATAATAACTTTCTTTAATTCTACCTGCTCTAATGACACCTTAATGTGGGGTCACCGCAACAAACTTTTTCAAGCATATTGCAGAAATGATTTGGTTTAGTTTTTACGACCGACTCTCTTCCTGACGTCAACTTCCTCTGAGGGATCTAATTCCGGGAAAACTAAATTAGTAAATTTGCTTTGCCCGACCTGGGAATCGAAACTGGCAAACGAGCAGATGGGTCAGCTGACTGTAAGCCACCTCCACCGCTCATAGACAACCAAGATATGAAAATCATGGGTGCGTTGCCAACCTAAATGGAGGTAAATGGGGATTGGGGAAAAGAAGGGGAATCGGACCACCGGAAATTTAACTCACCGAACAAAATGCGACAGCGAGCTGCCACTTTACGTCGGTTTTCTGTGAGACAGACAAACCGGTCGAGCCGGCCCATTCGAGCTGTAGACGTTTTTATGATTTTGAACATGATTTTTATTGGAAAAGATATTTAACGTAAAGTTGAATGTATTTTATTTTATAACAAAAACTCGGGTAGAATCGATATTCACCTCTATACATAAGCTTTTATAAAAAGTGTGCAAAAATTTTTCATTCCTGCAACGTAACAAAATTTTTCAAAATTAACCTATTATTTTTACGAATTCTATCGTGATTTGCTTTTATTTTACAGCTTTTATAACGAAGCGGTATTAGTTTTATTTCAATGTATAACCTAGAAAAACTTTATCTTTTGTGAGAATATCATATTCCGTTTCGCACGTTTGAATGTCGATTCCAAAACCAATATTAAAACAGACATCGAAGTTATTGTAACATATATTGAATTAAAATAATATTCAATAAAATACACCCAATAGTCACACATCTAGTCCTGACCCCATACTGGGTATAACCTGTATCGTGGGCGTCAGAGACTATGAGAGATGCGCGGTCTCACAGCACCCACACTTGAAACAAATATCTGTGGGCTACACAAACATTTGTCTCAAGAATCGAACCCGCCGCCTCTCGCTTCACAGCCGGCTACTATAAACTATAAAATACATTTATTTTGATTACCTCTTTTTGGGGGTATAAAATTATTGGTCTCCAACAAATATTCCGCTCATGTACACTCGCCTGAAGCGCTATAATAAGCATAGAGTTAATATACGACTTACAAGTAGGGAATGAGTTTTCACTTGGTGACGATCTTTGTCAACAACACGGTGGCTATATGCCATATGTATGTATGTAACCAATGATAAAATAATCATTGGGACTTGACATAACTTTGGAAAAAACCTAAAGTTTAGACAGAACAGTTTCTTGCCTGTTCTTCTCTGGCGAGACGGCCTTCCGAACTGGTGGTAGAGGAACTTTGACGGAATCTAAATGACGTAGTAACATTTCATGAATTCAATAAATATTTTGATTTTGAAAAAAATAAAAACAAATATAGCGACTTTCTTGACCCTCAATTTGCTTCTTCTCTCTTCGAACTGGGAGTGAGAAGAAGCATAACTAGGCCGGCATGATTCTGGAGACCACTGATAAACCCATTGTTTGTCAGTGGTCGCTAGTTTTTTTTGGGCTGCATTACGTTTACCATCAAGTACAGTGTAAAATAATAATAAATAGTCCGTCTTCACGTGGAGTACTGTTCTCACCTCTGGGAGGGGCCCCAAAATACCTGTTCGACCCTCTTGACTCCTTACAAAGGCGCGGACTCCGAATCGTCGGCGATCCCAATCTCACGGACAAAGAGGAGGCGTTGGGGCTGCGGAGAGACTTTGGGTCTCTCTGTGTGTTTTACCGCCTCTATCACGGGGATTGTTCCGAGGAACTGTTTAACATAGTGCCTTTGGCACCATTTTACCATCGTGCCACCAGACACCGTAGTAGAGTTCATCCTTATCACCTGGAAATAATCCGAAGCAGTACGGTGCGTTTCCAGCGGTCTTTTCTACCACGTACGTGCAAGCTCTGGAATGAACTCCCTGCTTCGGTGTTCCCCGAGCGACTTGTCCCTCTTTAAACGAGGTTTAAAAAGAGTACTCACTTCACGGTAGGCAGTGGCTTGGCTGTGCCCCTGGCATTGCTTCAGTGTAAGGGCGGCAGTCCCGCTTACCATCAGGTGGACCGCTAGGTCGTCTGACCACTTTGGCAATTAAAAAAAACAATGGATCATAGACAAAAAAATAGAAATACCATGTTTTGTGTAATGTTTTAGGAGACGTGGCTTAACACACAAAACTTGACGAATTGATAACCTGTTTTTTAAGTAGGTTAAGCTAGTCATAAACTGCTGCTTCCACATTTATTACAAGATACACGACTCGTAAAAACTGTAAAAACCTCAGAGAAGATATCCTTACATTATTAATAGTAACACAACGCTCAAATTGCTCTCTACCGACATCTATCGGCGTTCTGCAGAATTATTCAGTGGTGGCCCAGTTAATGGGCGAACCCGAGTGAAGAATGGAATAATACTAGGTTTTATTATCAAATAAAATTGGCCACTATCGGTTTGGAATAGTGCCTTTATTGTGTTTGTTTCTTTAAATATCGAGGCACTTCTTTGAAGAACTTTTGTTCATGTCATTCCTTTAAAAAAGCGTGTTTTTATAGCAGAGACTGGCAAACGAAGAGATGGGTCACCTGATGGTAAGTGATCTCCACCACCCATAGACACCCAAGAGACAAAAATAATCTTGGTTGCGTTGCCAACCTAAAAGTACGGAATGGAAGGGGAGGGAAAAGGGAGGTTCTCACTCACCGAACGAAACGCAACAGCTGCCATTTTACGTCGGTTTTCTGTGAGACAATGGTATCAAACCGGTCGAGCCGGACCATTCTTGCTGTAGACGTCACTATCTACAGCGTGGCTCTACCCCACAAAAAGCGACTATAGACAATTCTCGCGTCATTGTCGTGTACCCGAAAAACGGGTGATGTTTGCGAACACTAATGGCCCTCAGAGGGTGGACTCGCCTCTCGGGCTAATCGATCTGTGTTTGTTGAGGTCCCGACTTCGATACCGCGGGGTTTTCACTTGCACCAATATTTAAGTTATTATACATAACATAAGCTCACGCTTATATCCCCGAAAGGGTAGACAGAGGCGTACTAGCGAACTAGAACACCCATATTCCGCAGAGCTGAGTTCCGTCCCAGTTGTGATAGTGGGCGAGTCTATCGCCATATCGGACACGAATTCCAGACTCCGGGCTGATATGGAAAAATTCAATATCACTTTGATATTATAAAATAAATAAATAAATACACCCAACAGTCACACACCTAGTCTTGACCCCACACTAGGTATAACCTGTATCGTGGGTGTAAGAGACTATGAGAGACTTTCGGTCTCACAACACCCAGACTTTAAACAAATATCTGTGGGCCACACAAACATTGGTCTCAATGCGGGAATTGAATCCGCAGCCTCTCGCTTCACAGCCGGCTACTCGCCCACTGCGCCACGGATGCTGTCGATATTGAGACTTATAATGCCTCAACACTGCCTCGGTGGCCTGGTGGTATTTCGGTACGACTACGGTTCTGAGGTCTCGGGTTCGATCCCCGAGTCGGGCAAAGTGATATTGGATTTTTCCATATCAGCCCGGAGTCTAGAATTTGTGCCCGATATGGCGATAGGCTCGCCCCCTATCACATCTGGGACGGAACTAAGCTCGGCGAAATGTGGGTGTACTAGTTCGCTAGTGCGCCTTTGCCTATACAGGCGTGAGCTTATGTTAATGCCTCAACACTTTTGAACTTTTAAAATACTCGTATAGACAAACTTAATTTAATAACGAAAGACGTAAATTGCATTCCGTAATACATTGCAAACATTTTGAATTAATGTTTAACTAACACATTTAGCGTCATGTTAAACACAAATCCAATTGCATTAGGCTAAATTATTTTCCATACAAGTAATTTGGCTAAATGAATTTTGAAGTAGAGGCATTAGTATGAAACTGGAGTTTGCAAATCACCTAAATTGGTTCCCTTTCCGGACAGTTGAGAGGATTATAGTAAATCAAGTTGCTTTTAGTAAAGAGTATCTTTTTCTAACTGTCCATAAACTTATTTTGTCGGCGACAGACAATTTCAAGCTTGTCGGAGATAAGATAAGACGATTATGTTTTGACGACTAACTGGCTGTCTGACGTCAACTCTTTCGGGATGATTCAGTCCTGAATAGTTGTGTTAAAAAGCCGCTTCGCTCGTCTTCGGATTTGAAGCCAGGATCTCGCGGTTGATAGCCCTTCGACGCTGTGATTAGACCAAGGAAGTCGACTAGTAACATTATTTTATTTATTCAACCTTTGGGTGATGCAGAAATTATGGGAGTAGGGTTAAAAACAAAAGTATTCGAACATGAAAGTAAATTAATTACTTTTCTTTCTACGTTAATGTGGGGTCGATGCAACAAACGTTTTCATGTATGTTGCAGAAATGATTTGGTTTATTTTTAGTAGTTGTGTTGAGTATTTTTATTTTATTTCACCCAAATCTGGGGGATTAAATCCCCATCTAGAGGATACTAATTTCATTGGTTGAAGGTCACCTGCTTGGCAGCATGTATGAAATGTAGATCGCGAGGTCTTCGGTTCAAATCCCAGTTTAAATCTCTAACACGATTTCCCCGTGACTAAATCCCCCTAAATAGCCAGCCGCCCATATAAACTAAATCAGATTCTTCTGCAACATGCTTAGAAAAGTATTATGCGCTAACCCCACAATAAAGTGGGGCGAGGGCAGCTGGAAGACGATAACCATTCTTTCTGCAACATGCTTGGAAAAGTATTATGCGCTAACCCCACAATAAAGTGGGATGAGGGCAGCTGGAAGAAGATAACCACGAAATATTAAGATTGTCTTTCAATCGATCGCCCCTCATGAGTTGTATTTGAAAGAGAGAAAGAAACTTTATTACTGGTTTTGTTTCTACTGTATATGTCATGCATATTTTAGTACTCGGCTTAGAACATCAAAATTATAATTAGAGCACTATAACTAATGCGTTTCATACATGTTTTACACATTTTCGTGAAACGAATTTCATGAAACGAAAATTTCATTTACTCTTATTTTTAGTTGTTTTTAGGATTTGCAAGCTTGGAGTGGTACTACAAATAACAAAAACTGAAAATCAACATCAAAAACGAACACTTAAAAGTAATAACATACCGATTCAAATCCGATCATGACCAAATTAGTTTATATGGGACCACCCTTGAAAGAAGCTCTATCGAACACATAAAGAATTTCGAAGATCGGTCCACATTCGGCGGAGATATCGCGTAACATACATAAAAAAATTGATCTCAAACTTCAGTAGCGCCATCAACCATTTATTACAATGCGAGAGCGATTATTACAATTTACATCCTAGAATGTTTTGTGAATGGTTAAGAATCATGTAAGATAAGTTTATTCTCTCAATATTATTACGCTGGTCGGCCTGGCGCGCGTATATTTCAAATAAACTTTTTTTTTATAACAGTCTGGCAAACGAACAGATGGGTCACCTGATGGTAAGTGATCTCCACCGCCCATAGACACCCAGGACACAATAAGAATCATGGGTGCGTTGCCAACCTAAAAAGAGGAAATGGAAGGGAAGGAAAAAGGGATTAGGAAAGGGAGGGGGTAAATCTCACTCACCAAACGAAACGGGACAGCAAACTGCCACTTTACGTCGGTTTTCTGTGAGACAGTGGTATCAAACCGGTCGAGCCGACCCATTCGTGCTGTAGACGTAAGTGTCTACAGCGTGGCTCTACCACTCCAAAAAGGATTTGCGGTTAACTTTTTTAATTTTGTATAATTTTAAAATGAAGGTAGATATTGTAATACTAACATTGTTGGATAAATGACATCTCCGTCTGTGAACCGTGACCACAAATACTGCGAAGCCTTCGAAACCTCGGGCATACAAATTAAAACCAAATCGTGATAGAATCCGTAAAAATAGTTTTATTCCAGATCACTAATATACATTTATTTTAACTGTACAAAAATAATTCATTTTGATTAAAACTATGAACTACAGAAGTTATCAACATTTCAACGGATTACATACCTAAAACAACAGTGCAGGCAAATACAGAGTTAATTTAAATGTTAATAAACGCGGCGTGCTTTTTAATTTGACTACTTTAACATTTGAATTGTAAACTGGAGCGGCGAGCGCTGACCAAATGTTTATAACACGGGCGCTCGTAATATCCTGACGAATATTAAATTTACGCGAAAGTTGAGTGTTTAGATCCTACTATTATAAACGTGAAAGTTTGTGTGTGTGTGCGTGCGTGTTGCGTGCGTGCGTGCGTGCGTGCGTGCGTGCGTGCATATGTGTGTGTGCGTGTGTGTGTGTGCGTGTGTGTGTGCGTGTGTGTTTGTCAGTTCATTTTTCGACCGACTTCCACAAAAGGAGGAGGTCCTCAATTCATCTGTATTTTTATGTATGTCACTCGATATCTCTGCCAAATGTGGACAGATTTTTAAAATTCTTGTGTTCGATAGAACTTATTTCAAGGGTGATCCCATATAAGTTTGGTAATTTTAATTGTAAGTCGGTCAGTTAAGTTTTTAAACTTGTGATTACATAAGCTCATAAGCTCACGCCTGTATCCCCGAAGGGGTAGGCAGAGGCGCACTAGCGAACTAGACCACCTACATTTCGCCGAGCTTAGTTCATTATCTTGTAAAAAATGGATCGGTCTATGTCAAAGTTCGATTTGAAAATTCCAAATCCTCACTAAGTTCGTTTCTTTGACTTAGACTTAGTCTAAGCTCTATAGATCTCAGCCTTACTATCAGGTGCAAGCCTCTGCCATAAAAAAAGATTCGGTAATAAACCACGCGAACGAAGTCACGGGCATTAAGTAAGTTGATTACGGTAACTTCAGATACTTTTACCTTAGCTCTTCGCCATTTTATTTTCGCCTCCCTATATGATTACATTCGACACTTTTTCGGGCGACCCGTAGGCGTCTATTGTGCCAAAATGTTTGATCAGTACATTTTCATCTCATCTCTATAATTACGTGTGAGGGTGAACCGTGAATGCAATATTTTGGCGGTCGATTACCTCAGTTGGTTACGTTTTATGTTGATTTTAATTAATTGACCCCACGCAGGACTATACCTTCTTGAATTTTAGTGCGTTTTTTTTTTATAGCAAAGACTGGCAAACGAAAAGATGGGTCACCTGATGGTAAGTGATCTCCACCGCCCAGACACCCAAGACACAATAAGAATCATGGGTGCGTTGCCAACCTACAAAGAGGACATGGAAGGGGAGGGAATAGGGATTCGGAAAGAGGGGGGGGGAATGGGCCATCGGAAATCTCACTCACCGAACGAAACGCGACAGCAAGCTGCCACTTTACGTCGGTTTCCTGTGAGACAGTGGTATCCAACCGGTCGAGCCGGCCCATTCGTGCTGTAGACGTTACTGTCTACAGCGTGGCTCTACCACTCATTTTGTTTTTTAATAATATCAGCCCTGTAATATTATTATCCCACTGCTGGGCACGGGCCTCTTCTACTATTAAGAGGGGTTAGGCTTTAGTCTCCCACGCTGGCCTAATTCGGGTTGGTAAACTTCACATACCTTCGAAATTCCTGTGAAGAAATTCTCAGGTATGCAGGTTTCCTCACGATGTTTTCCTTGACCATTATAGCAAGCGATAGTTCACAAAGAAAACACACTTAACATAGGAAATTCAGAGGTGTATGTATGACGCACGCAATGCAACTACGCCACTGAGGCAGAGCTTTTTTATAGCAGAAATTGGCATACGAGTAGATGGGTCATCTGATGGTAAGTGATCTCCATAGCCCATAGACACTCAAGACACAAAAAGAATCATGAGTGCATTGCCAACCTAAAATAAGGAAATGAGGGGAGGGAAGAAGGGATTGGGAAAGGGAGAGGGGTTATTAGCCCGCCGGAAATCTCACTCACCGAACAAAACGCGACAGCAAGATACCACTTTACGTTGATTTTCTGTGAGACAGTGGTATCAAACCGGTCGAGCCGGCCCATTCGTTCTGTAGACGTAACTATTTACAGCGTGGCTCTACCACTCAAAAAACCTCGTTCTTTAAAGTCGTTCGAAATTATAAACTGATACTACGGGACCAGGGCAACACGTTAATTTGTGTTGTGCCCTCGTCGGCACGTAATGTGTTTGCCCCACGTTTGCCCTGTTGCCCTGTACAATTCGTGCCATTACAATGTCATTAGACACAATCGGTTTCCCAAGTCACGTGCGTTCCGCTTGTATTTGTTGCCAGTTTTTTTCTTGCATATCGTCGGGCTATGAAGTAAGCGGGAATTAGTTTAAAAGTACAATTTAATTTTAATCGACACATAAGCTCACGCTTGTATCCCCGAAGGGGTAATCCGAGGTGCACTAGCCACTAGAACACCCACATTTCGCCGAGCTTAGTTCCGTCCCTGATGTGATAGGAGGCGAGCCTATCGCCATATCGGGCACAAATTCCAAACTACGGGCTGATATGGAAAAATCCAATATCACTTTGCCCGACCCGGGATCGAACCCGAGACCTCAGGGCGGTAGTCATACCGAAATACAACCACGCCACCGAGGCAGTCCAAACGACTCCAAATTAAAACAACGTCGACTTCAGCAGTGGACGTCCTATGGCTAATGATGATGATATGATGACTTCAAAAAAGAGGAGGCTCTTCATTCATATATACATAATATTTTTATGTACGTATGTTCACGGATACCACGTTTTACACATGTGGACTGATTTGGATGATTCTTAATTAATAATTCTTTCTTTCTTTATTTGAAAGAGTATTGCTTATATTTAGTACATTTAGTACATTTGGAAAACTATAAAATTAAAATAAATAACACCCAACAGTCACATACATAGTCCTGACCCCACACTAAGATCGAGTCTTGTGTCGTGGGTATCAGGAACTACGAGAGACGCGCGGTCTCACAACACCCAGACCCGAAACAAATATCTGGGGGGTTACCACGACCTCTTATAGCAGTATTATTATAATTATAATCTTACTTGTACCGATTCCCATAGAAAACAAACGAAGAACGATTAGAATAATATTGCTATAAGAGGTGGTGGTAACACTTCTGTAGGCCATACAAACATTTGTCTTGGTGTGGGGATCGAACCCGCTGCCTCTTGCTACACAGTCGACTACTCGCCCGCTGCGTCGAGAGATATGACTACCCATGAACAGTAACAAAAACCGCTATTTTCAAAGCCACACGCGCCTGTGGCGTGGCTCGAATGAGAAACTGGCTCATTACGGCAGCTCTAAAGGGAGAAATCAAACAATTTATCGAATTTGTACTCGCGCTATCTTCCTCACGCCAAATCGTTCCTTTTTACAGCCATCTGCGAAATGTTCAATGAGATTTGTCATTACAATTTTGAAGACCTGATTTTGCAACCGACTTCAAAAGGCGGGTTCTTAATTCGCCTTTTTTATACTTTAAAATAAACAACGATTCCAAAAACTGTAATTTATGATTAGTACAAATGAGTACCAATTTTACGTAAATTACAGACGCTTTATTTTTTATTATTATTATAGAATCAGATATAGCCTTCTTGGTCTATTTGTATCACTTATGTCTACAGAAGATCTTGGGTTCAAATCCCAGGTCGGACTAGATGGTTTTTCTGGCGCAATTATTTCGGTACTATATTTTATGTATATATTCAGTAGTCGGTACACTATAATGTATATTTTATTCGCTCCTGTATTGTATTTATACCTAAAGATTATTTTGGCATCAGTACACTACCGGTCTCTGGATGCAGGCCGCTTCCAACAGGTCGATCTGGAAATCTTTGGGGGAGGCCTATGTTCAGCAGTGGACGTCCTATGGCTGATGATGATGATGACACTACCGGTCGTCAAAAGTAAATCAAATGCTTTCTGCAACATGTTTAAACTGTTCCTCTGACCCCACATTAGGAAGAAGCAATAAAGCAGATATTGTACTCATTAACGACCAATAGTAATGTTTTTTTTTATATAGCAGAGTTTAGCAAACGAGCAGATGGGTCACCTGATGGTAAGTGATCTCCACCGCCCATAGACACCCAAGACACAAAAATAATCATGGGTGAGTTGTCAACCTAAAAGGAGGAAATGAAAGGGGAGGGGAAGGGGATTGGGAAAGGGAGTGGGGAAATGGGCCACCGGAAATCTCACTCACCGAACGAAACGCGACAGCAAGCTGCCACTTTGCGTCAGTTTTCTGTGAGACAGTGGTATCTAACCGGTCGAGCCGGCCCATTCGTGCTATAGACGTTACTGTCTACAGCGTGGCTCTACCACTTGAAAATATTATCATAATAGTATCATAATTAAGCGAAATTCAACTAGAAATCTTGTAAATCAAAGCTCAAACATGCAAAGTCGCGTAGTTAGCGTCAATTCTAATATAAATAACACTATTACGTCTAGATAGCGCGTTTATGAGTCATTTGTAAACTACGATTTATCAAATTTGTAAATGCAACCTATTATTTTTATAAGAATAGTTACATAATATAATCATAATATAATAAATAAAATGAATCATAAAAGAAATCATAATAAGTTTAAAAACATAACGGACCTTCAAAATGTATCCTATCGTGACCAAATTATATGGGACCACCCTTGAAACAAGCTCTATCGAATACAAAAGAATTTTGAAAATCGGTCCACATTTGGCGGAGATATCGCGTAACATACACAAAAAAATACAGACGAATTGAGAACTTTCTCCATTTTGGAAGTCGGTCAAAAAAAATACAGACGAATTTAGGACTTTCTTCTTTTTTGGAATTTGTGCCCTATATGGCGATAGGCTATCACAGTGGGAGGGAACTAAGCTCGGCGAAATGTGGGTGTTCTAGTTCGCTAGTGCGCCTCTGCCTACCCCTTCGGGGATACAGGTCTGAGCTTTTGTTATGCTATGTTATGTCCTTTTTTGAATTCGGTCGAAAAATGATATTTCGTTTCAGCTGTCCATCTAGACGAGTACAATGTAGTATAAGCCCGCGGGTACAAGGGGGTTGGTAATTAAGTAAGGGTTCTGTACGATCTATTTCCTCAAAGGGTGCGGATACAGCGCTTCCTCTGTAATCAGTTCATAGTGAATGTGAAACTTTAAATTATATTATGGTTTTAATGAATTCGAAACAAAACTATTAATAACTGTATCTGTAGGTACTTCCTGCTTCTTAATTGACCGACTTCCAAAAAGGAGGAGGTCCTCAATTCGTCTGTATTTTTTATGTATGTTACGCGATATCTCCGCAAAATGTGGACCGATTTTCAAAATTATTTTTGTGTTCGATAGAGCTTATTTCAGGCATAAGCATATTCATTATAGGCAGGTCTCATATAAATTAAGTCACGATCGGATTTGAAGTCGATTAAGTTTTTAAACTTGTGATTATTTAAAATGCGAAATAATTAAATTCTACGTGGCGTGGGCGAGTAACCGGCTAAGAAGCGAGAGCCTGCGGGTTCGATTCCTGCACCGATAGAAATGTCTGTATGACCTACAGATGAATTTACTAGCGTAAATCTCTAGGGGTTCCTATGCCGAGCAATTTTTTTTCGACCGACTTCGAAAAAGGAGGAGGTCCTAAATTCGTCTGAATTTTTTTATGTATGTTACGATATCTCCGCAAAATGTGGACCGATTTTCAAAATTATTTTTGTATTCGATAGAGCTTATTTCAAGGGTGGTCCCATATAAATTTGGTCACGGATCTGAAGTCGGACTGTTAAGTTTTTAAACTTGTGATTATAAAAAAGATTTTGAAAATTTGATCACATTTGGCGGAGATATGGCGTAACATACATAAAAAACATACGAATTGAGGACCTTCTCCTTTTTTGAAGTCGGTCAAAAATACAGATACAATAACGAAACGGGTGTTACCAAAACACAACGAGAGATTTCCCGCGCGGACCCACGAGCAAAACCTCATATAAAATAACACGAAAATGTGGCGCATATTTAAGTGTTTTGCTTTGATGTGTACTCAGAGTTAAAAATACTTTCAGTATTTCGTCTCGCTAAGTACTCGACAGGCGTTACTAATATACAGTAAATTACCGCGTACGTGTTACTTTGCGAAATAAAATTCAATTTCGCACGGCTGGTTGGCAGCCGGTCGTTTAACTAAGCCGATTTCATTCTGCAAACGCTTGAAAATGTGTTGCATCGATATGCGCCGAAAAAGGTACGAACCTATGAAGTAACAATCACAAGTTTATAAACTTAACGGTCCGACTTCAAATCCGACAGAGACTAAATTTATATGGGACCACCCTTGATATAAGCTCTATCGAACACAAAAATAATTTTGGAAATCGGTCCACATTTGGCGGAGATATCGCGTTACAAACATAAAAATACAGACGAATTGAGGACCTTCTCCTTTTTGGAAGTCGGGCGAAATAGCAGAATATTGTCTACAGCAAAAAACATTAACCATCTCCCGAAGCAGTCAGGTAAAAAAATCGAGCAAGTAGTCAAAGATATTTATCAGTCTATAGACTGGACAACAGCACAAAACTTGTGATCCAAAAGTTATGACCTAGTCATAACTTTTCCTAGTCATAAGTCGCTCAGTTTATTTGAAATATACGCGCACCAGAACAGCCAGTGTAATAATATTGAGAGAATAAACTTAGCTTACGTGATTCTTAACCATTCACAAAACATTTTAGGATGTAAATTGTAGAGGTAATAATCGCACTCGCATTGTAATAAGTAGCTGATGGCGGTACTGAAGTTTGAGATCAATTTTTTGTATAGAAACTTGCTTGATAGCACCTCTAGAGTCAGTAATATTAAATATCTTTGCAAGTAGTCAACGAAACCACAAATTTGGGTACGTCTGATGTAACATATACATCTCGGTTCAGCGTCGAACTTTGTATCTGACAGTCGATGGCAGTATGCGTGAAGCGAATAAAAATATCGATGAAAACGATGCTCTATTTGTTTTTGTTTATTGGCCTACGAAGGCAGATGTGCAGACGGCCCACCTGATGGTTAGTGGTTACCGTCACCCATGGACATCGACAATGCCAGGGGCACAGCCTAGCTACTGTCTACCGTGTTTTTTAAGCCTCGTTTGAAGAAGGACATGTCATAGCGCTGCGGGAATATTCATTGAAAGACATAAGCACACGCCTGTATCCCCGAAGGGGTAGGCAGAGGGGCACTAGCGAACTAGAACACCCACATTTCGCTGAGCTTAGTTCTGTCCCAGACGTGATAGGGGCGAGCCTATCGCCATATCGGGCAAAGACTCCGGGCTGATATGGAAAAATCCAATATCACTTTTCCCGACCTGGGGATCGAACCCGAGGCCTCAGGACGATAGTCGTACCGAAATACAACCACGAAATTCATTGAAAGAATAATAATATTACGGATTCTATCACGACTTGTTTTTATTTTCGACCGATTTCAAAAATGGAGGTCCCAAATTCGTTTGTTTTATGTATGTTACGCGATAATTGTGGTAGAGCCACGCTGTAGACAGTAACGTCTATAGCACGAATGGGCCGGCTCGACCGGTTAGATACCACTGTCTCACAGAAAACCGACGTAAAGTGGCAGCTTGCTGTCGCGTTTCGTTCGGTGAGTGAGATTTCCGGTGGCTCATTTCCCCACTCCCTTTCCCAATCCCCTTCCCTCCCCTTCCATTCGCTCCTTTTAGGTTGGCAACGCACCCATGATTCTTTTTGTGTCTTGGGTGTCTATGGGCGGTGAAGATCACTTACCATCAGGTGACCCATCTGCTCGTTTGCCAATCTCTGCTATAAAAAAAAAAAAAAAACTCTGCCAAATGAGGACCGATTTTGAAAATTTGTGTTCGATAGAGCTTATTTCAAAGGTGATCCCATATAAACTGAAGTCGTTCCGTAAGCCAGCATTTCTTTTTTTTTTATATCAGAGACTGGCAAACGAACAGATGGGTCACCTGATGGTAAGTGATCTCCACCGCCCATAGACACCCAAGACACAATAAGAATCATGGGTGCGTTACCAACCTAAAAAGAGGAAATGGAAGGGGAGGGAAAAGGGATTGCGAAAGGGAGGGGGTGAAATGGGCCACCGGAAATCTCACTTACTGAACGAAACGCGACAGCAAGCTGCCACTTCACGTCGGTTTTCTGTGAGCCTTCTTACAGCCTTCAAGCCTAGGTGAACATAGTCAGTGTATGCGCTCGTCTCCTGAGACAATGTTAAGTCTCATAACACCCAGTAAATACAGTGTAATTACTACGATGCCCTTCAAACCAAAACAGACTCCACATTGAAGTTAAATATCTTAATTTTAAGATAGGAAATCCCTCCACTGTTAAGTTATAACATAAGTAACAACGTAACGTATGGTCAAACACTACTCAACTTTAACGCCTTCTTACATTGATTTTCGCCGTACAATTTCGACAGATAAGGCGGCCTTAAACGACATAAGATGAGCTTGAGTGTATGAGCATTTGGCGGATACAGATGTAAAAATACAATGGAAATTGACGACTGCCTCGGTGGCGTGGTGGTATTTCGGTACGACTACGGTTCTGAGGTCTCGGGTTCGATCCCCGGGTCGGGCAAAGTGATATTGGATTTTTCCATATCAGCCCAGAGTCTGGAATTTGTGCCCGATATGGCGATAGGCTCGCCCCCTATCACATCTGGGACTGAACTAAGCTCGCCGAAATGTGGGTGTTCTAGTTCGCTAGTGCGCCTCTGCCTACCCCTTCGGGGATACAGGCGTGAGCTTATGTTATGTGGAAATTAACTTTTAAATACGAACATTAAATATATTTTACTATCACAATTAATAAAATACAAACGCGATATTTCACGAAAGTTGGCACGACAGTATTATTATAAACTTCACAAAGTAAATCTGTCGCTAGTCCACAGACTAAATAACATTAAGAGGCTGCATGGACAAACACTGTACTGTAACCCTAGTAAGAGTTAATTTTGGTAGTGCTCACTTCTCGACAACGTCGATAGTTCCCGCTTTTTCCAAAAAAAACAGCCTGTAACCCAACCAAGCTTTTTGTTGTCATGTCTAGTGACTCCGTACAATTTTTTATAGAAAATTACATTAATTCTTAACGTCTCCGCAAGAGGCGTTTGGGTGTTTGTCATACAAATATTTTACGTTGTAGCTAAGGAGAAACGTCAAACAAACTCATGGTTGAACTATTGGTTATAAAACGGCGGGCCTCAAGTTTTAAGTGCGTGTGATCCACAAATATGTGTTTAGGGTATGGTATTTATGATTCTGTGTACAATCATATGGGGGGGGGGGGGGTTGTTGGTCGCTGGATGCAGGCCGCTTCCAATAGGTCGATCTGGAAATCTTTGGGGCAGACCTATGTTCAGCAGTGGACGTCCTATGGCTGATGATGATGATGATGATGATTTATGATTAATAAGTCAATTCACTGGTTATGGAACACAAGATTAATTTATATGTCGTGGCACATATTTTGCTAAACACTAATTTAAAAGACCACATTTGCTGATGCGTTTCGTTCGATAAGTGAGATTTCCGGTGACAGAAACTCCTTTTCCCACTCCCCATTCCCCCCATTTTCGGTTGGTAACGCGCCCATGATACATTTTGTGTCTTGTGTGTCTGGGCGGTGGAGATCACTTACCATCAGGTGACCCACCTGCTCGTTTGCAAATCACTGTTAGAAAAAAAACATTAAACGATTTCAATTGTAAATTTCAAAACATAGTATAAATTTTTGTTTTCTGGTAAGCTTTGAGATCGACTCTTGTCTACATAAAGCTATAATGTGGCATCTCGTACATTTATTTATCTGTGCCCAACTCAGGAACAGTACATTTTAATCAGTACTCATCCACATTTAGTTCCAACACGGAAACTTTGGCAGTGAACTTGTATTAATTAGTGTATTCGGTATAATTGCAGTCAAGTGTGAACCATTTCACTACTAATTAGAGGGAAATGGTTGAAAGAGAAATTTTATATTTAATTTACGACTTCATTTTTATTCCGGTCAGTTAATTTAGGGTTCCGTAAATAAATGGTAAAAACGGTACCTTTATTATTTCGTAATATATGTCCGTATGTCCCATACATCTGCAGGGTTACCACCACTTCTTATAGCAGTATTATTATAATCGTTCTTCGTTTGTTTTGTATGGGAATAGGTACACGTATTATTTATTATTATTTATGGTGGGGATGTCTGCAGTCGCACAGACGGGTGATCAGCTCAGTCACCAAAACTATTTCACCCTTACGCACGTAAGATAATAATAATAATGCTATAAGAGGTGATGGTAACCCCCTCTAGATAAATAAAATTTGGAAGATAGGTCTTTCAAAGATGATATTAATGATACTAACTTATTTTTAATTTTGTCAATAATTAGCACGATATCTTAGTAATTACTTCTCAAATAGTAAAAATGGTGTCCACAAACTATTGAAGAATTTTTGGCGAAAATTCGTATCTTTCTTTCTTTCTTTTAAACATAACATAAGCACAAGTCAAGTCAGTATTACTAAGGTATAGGCAGAGAGTACTAGCGAATTAGAACACCCATTTCGCCGAGCTTATTTCCATCCTAGAAGTGATAGGAGGAGAGACTAACGTCATATCGACACAAATTCCAGACTCCGGGCTGATACTGATAAAAACCAATATAATTTTACCCGACCCGGGGATTGAACCTGAGAACTCGGGACGATAGTCGTACCGCACACGCAATACTTTCACGCCACCAAGGTAATTTATGTGACTTTTTATAGGAAAATGCTAATTTTCGACCGACTTCCACAAAAGGAGGAGGTCCTCAATTCGTCTGTATTTTTTTTATGTATATTACTCGATATCTCCACCAAATGTGGACCGATTTTCAAAATTCTTTTTGTGTTCGATAGAGCTTATTTCGAGAGTAGTCCCGTATAAATTTGGTCGCAATCGCTAAATTGGAAGTCAGTCAGTTAAGTTTTTAATCTTGTGATTATATTGACGCTAAACGCTATGCTGATTGCCGAATGCTTATACACTTAAGGTAGCCTTATGTCGTTTAAGGCCGCCTTATCTTTCAAAATTGTATGGCGAAAATGAATGTAGGAAGCCGTTACCGTTGAGTAGTGTTTGACCATTCGAGCGTCAGATACGTCCTATATCTACCTCAAAGGCCGGCAACGCATCCATGATTCCCCCGGGTATTGTGGATGTTTATGGGCGGCGGTGATCACTTAACATCAGGTGACCCACTTGCTCGTTTGCTCCCTCTTCTATAAAAAAAAAAGATACACAAATATACAAAGTGGCATTAGCTACCCAAATGAACACTTAGAGCATACTTAAAGCTAATGTTGACATGCGAGGTAAACTGCATAGCGTTGGAACTTTCAAGGTACAAACAATAATGAAGGTGCGATGACCTAGGCGTTGGATAAGGCTGGTCACTAACGAGCAGTCTTTCTTACTGCCTGGCGTTGTCCTGGCCTAGTGCCAGGGTCCGTCTCCTACTTAAACGCTTCCACTTCCCTCGGTCTTCAGCATCCTCTACAGTAAAACCATTGGCTCTGATATCATCGTCCAAAACGTCCAGCCAGCGGTTTTCGGGCCGTCCTGGTACGATCTGGTCCGGATACTTTCGACCCCCGTACTCCTGTGATTTCCTCAAAACGTGACCATACCATCGCAAGCGACATTCTTGCAGTTTATCCGCCACGTCACAGACATCCATATTAATCTAACGAGTCGTCGTCTAAGACGTATATTTTCCAAAAAAATCTAGGTCAAATTCATTCCAGTGAGACATCCTCAAAATTTCAAAAATAACTTTCTTCCTACCTGCCCTTATCCCACTTAAAGAAAGGTCAGCGTAACACATTTTTTTAAGCATGTCGCAAAAGCAGACTTAGATTTTACGACTGACTGCATTCCTGATGGCAACCCCCTACTGGGGAATCCAGTCTCTGACAAATAGTGTCAGAAAAACATCTCGCCTGAACCGGGAATTGAACTTAGGACTAGGTTCACAACCCACGTACGCTGCCACTCGACCAAAAGATCAGCTGAAATACAATAATGTTTAACATAATTTTGGTTTTAATCAGCTTTTAGGAAACTGAGTGATGACATTTTTATGACAACCTCCGTGGCGCAGTGGGCGAGTAGCCGGCTGTGGAGCGAGAAGCCGCGGGTTCGATTCCCACACCGAGACAAATGTTTGTTTGACCCACATATATTATGTTTCGGATCTGAGTGTTGTGAGACCGAAAGCCTCACATAGTTCCTGATACCCACGACACAAGACTCGATCTTAGTGTGGGGTCAGGTCTATGTGTGTCAGGGACGGTTCCGGTTGAAGCCTGGGCGCTTCTCGCCTAGGGAAACCCGGGGCCGTTCCAATGCGCCGAAGAGGGCCACCGCGGGGTTTTAGTCGGTATTGTCGGTGTAGGGTGTACATAGTGTTAGGGACTCGGCCCAAGGGTCGCTCGGATGATTTCCATCTCTCCCGGGCGGCTCAACGTTGGGTCGTAAGACCGGCGAACCCGACATAACCGACACGTCTCCCCCCAAACGTGGCGGTAGCGGTAAAACGCTTTCCCCGCGACAACAAAAAAAAGGTCTATGTGTGTGACAGTTGGGTGTTATTTATTTATCGTTTTTATAGTTAGTGCCCTGCCTAAGGAATTAAGCCTACTCTTTATTTCTAAAAGCGATTTAATTTAATGAGATAGTGAAGATTCGTTTAGTAAACATTATATAAATGTTATTCACCGTTTTAAGTAGTAGTTAACAACATACTTCAAAATAAGGACGTTCTTAATTCGTCTACTAATGACAGGGTGACAGAAATAATGTATGACAGATATATCATACTAGACGTTGATCGCGACTTCGTTCACGTGGGAAAATAACATGAGCTCACGCCTGTTTCCCCAAGAAGTATGTAGAGGCGCCCTAGCGAACTAGAACACCCACATTTCGCCGAGCTTAGTTCAGTCCCATGAGTGATAGGGGGGAGCCTATCGCCATATCGGGCACAAATTCCAAAAATCCAAATCACAGTGCCTCGATTATCAAACTCCTCGGGGATCGAACCCGAGACATCATGTTGGAAATCGTACCGAAATACACACAGTACCCCGGGAACCGTGCATTTTTTCGAAATAAAATGGCAGCTGGTCGTAAAGGCTAAGCCAAATCCTTTCTGCAACATGCTTAAAAAGTGTGATGCGCCGACCCCACATTAAGGTGGGATAAGAGCATATAGTTTAAAAGGCGGTTTTAAGTTTTCATTGTTAATCCAGCTCTAGCTGGAATTTTCAAAAACACAATAAAATTCATATTTCGCGGCTAGCTGATCTTTCGCGATCATCAATATATTATACCCTAGATGAACCTATACCTAGAAGAACTGTGTTCTTTGCAAATACCCTTCTAAAAAGTGGTCTCAGAAATAAAACCATTAATATAATATACCCTAAATGCACAGTTCTTTGCAAATATCCTTCTAAAAAGTGGTCTCAGGAATAAAACAAAGAAAACGATCACATGTTGTAATTAAATCAACACAAATAGAACCCAAAGCACGTGTTATAAAGTAGGTTTTTAAACGAAATGAGCAAGCATTCTTTTATTTGAATTTTGAAATTTATAATCCTATCGACGTCCGACTGTATGCAAAACGAGTGCTTAAGCACTTCTTTGCTGTCCCATTTTCCGAGCGTCAACTGTGCATCTAGGTAAATAATATATCGATGTTCGATATATTACAATATACAACCTGATGTTTTTATAAACACGGTCCTACATACTATTCGTCCTACATTCGCTGGGATCGATGACGTCACACGTCGCCGAAAAGTCTGCTGTATGCGGGGTCAACACTCAGATAAACGCGTGAACCGACTTGTTTGTCGGGGGAGGGTATTGCGTTAGGATACCGTATGAGGAGGCACCTCATAGTATTGTTAACCGACTTCAAAAATAGGAGGTTCTCAATTGGTTATAATTAGACTGGCAAACGAGCAGATGGGTCCCACTGCTAGGCACGGGCCTCCTATATTAATGAGGGGTTAGGCCTTATTCTACCACGCTGGCTTAAATGCGGGTTAGTAGAATTCACATACCTTCGAAATTCCTGTGAAAAAATTCTCGGGTATGCAGGTTTCCTCCCGGTGTTTTCCTTCACCGATAAAGTAAGCGATATTTCACTATGAAAACACACTTAACATAGAAAAGTCAGAGGTGTATGCTCCATATTGAGGTTGGTCTCGAACCTCCGGCACTTGTCTTGGCAGGCCCTACCATTCCCAATTGAGCTATCGCTGCTTTCATGATTTCATTTATTTACATAAAATTCCACCGAATTCGACGTCAAAAGTGCACTAATAATGCACTACTAGTAGACATAACTGCCTACAGCATGGCTCTACCACTCAATATAGGGATTTTTGAGTGGTCCCTCCACGCTGTAGACAGTAACGTCTACAGCACGAATGGGCCGGCTCGACAGGTTTGATACCACTGTCCCACAGAAAACTGACGTAAAGTGGCAGCTTGCTGTCGCGTTTTGTTCGGTGAGTGAGATTTCCGGTGGCCCATTTACCCCCTTTCCTTTCCCAATCCCTTTTTCCCTCTCATTTCATTTCCTCCTTTTAGGTTGGCAACGCACCCATGATTCTTTTTGTGTCTTAGGTGTCTATGGGCGGTGGAGATCACTTACCACTAGGTGACCTATCTGCTCGTTGGCCAGTCTCAGCTATAAAAAAATACAAAACTTCCAACGTCATTGTCCGCACATCTGCCGTCATTAACTAGTTTTATCTAACACATTCTGTTCCCGATAATGACGGCGTGTACTGCCTATACCAAGACATTCTATCACAATAAAATGTACTAGCAACTTCGTGTTGGTCCCTTAGATAACTGGTTTGTGTAAATAGAATATTTATGGACGGATTTGGACCTTATTTCGTCATTCTCATGTCAGGAATGAAACAAGGGATGAGAACACGAAACAAGATGTTAGACTTAGCATAGCTTACTGTAGCTTATACTATTATTTCCCGAAACCTTCTTATGTTATACCGGGTGTTTCGTTAAGTTGGTACCAATTGATTCCACATACAGTGACAACGATTTGAAGCGCAATGGTAAAGGAAAGAAATAAAAAATTGAACTTAATTTTCGACCGATTTCCAAAGAGAAGGTCCTCAATTCGTCTGTATTCTTTTTTATGTATGTTACCCGATACCTCCACAAGATGTGGACCGATCTTTAAAATTCTTTTTGTGTTCGATAGAGCTTATTTCAAGGTTCCCATATAAATTTGGTCACGATCGGATTGGAAGCTTAGTTTTTTTAATCAATTATTAAGCATGGGCATTTTAAAATCGGAATGCGACATGAAAATAGCAGGGGAATGGCTTTGTGTATGGTGAAATAATTAATTACCCCATAGCTGGTTTGCAAATGTACTGCAGCTGACCCAAAAAGCCAGAAATCTATTTTTCGTCACAAATTCAAGTTGCTATTATTAAAAAACCTTACAAAATTTACTGCTAGATTGCTAGCCAACCTTTCTTTGTGTGTATTTATTATTGATACCAACTTTATAAAACACCCTATATACTACTAACTCACGCCTGTAATTTTTAGGGTTCCGAAGCCAAATGGCAAAAATGGAACCCTTGCAGTTTCGCCGTGTCCATCTATCTGTCTGACCGCGGTTTAGCTCAGATACTATTAGTACCGATATGGGACCACCCTTGAAATAAGTTTAACGAACACAAAAAGAATTTAAATCGGTCCACATTTGGCGGAGATACCGCGTAACATACATAAAAAAATACAGAAGAATTGAGAACCTTCTTCATTTTGGTAGTCGATCAAAAACAAGCTGTCGACTACAGATAAAACTTCAAATTTTCCATTAATAGTGATCATGGAGATGTTACCAACAGAGCAGGCGGAGTATTTACCGCGAGTAGTTGCAGGAACTGTGGTGTCGCTGGGAACTAGGACACACGGACTAGAAATACGTGCAGCCGTTTTGTTGGTCAAATAGTTGGAAATTGAAACAAAGGGTAAATGTTTCTTTCTATCTCACCTTAAATGTGGCATCGGAGAAATACACTTTTTCAATCTTTCAATACAATATTTCATGTTGCAGAAATGATTTGCTTTAGTTTTTACGACCGGCTGCCTGCCTGGCGTCAAACCCCTCCGGGGGATCCTTTCCCGGGCAAATTAAATTAGAAAATTAGCTTTGCCGGACCTGGGTATCAAACCCAGGAGGTCCACAGCCCATATATATATATGCTACCACTAAACCAAGGACTCCAAGGAGGCGACTGATGCAAAGAGCAAAATATTTTATAAAAAAAAAACAATGCCAAAAAGACATCAAATCCTTCCTCCTAAAATCTGTAAAATATTATATGTTATAGGACTGCTGCTGCTGCTTGCTGGTTGTAGGATATTCGTATCGACCACCACCGTGGATGGCGACCACCGTACACATGGTGCTAAAATCTGCCATAGTGACCCACACTCCATGTGGTTCGCGTCCCAGGATCAGCCAGTGTACTTCCGGTTCTCTCGAGGAGCTTGCGGCAACCAGTTGTCTTGTCGAAACCACGTGTCCTGTCTCTTTCTTGTCTTGTCGCCAGCCCCTCGATTTGCTTCTTTCCTCTTCGGATTTTGAGTGTGAAGAAGCATAAATAGGCCGGCATGTTTCTAACGACCACTGATAAACACAGTGTTTGTTAGTGGTCGCTAGTTTTTTGGACTGCACTACGCTTTCCATCAGGTGCATGCAGTATAGTCACTTTTCCGTGCCCGGATAAAAAAAGAAAAAAAACTATAACAATGGGTAAAGACCATGTATATGACTGTTGGCTGTTAGATGCTATTTATTATTATATAATGGTTATCACTTACCATAAGTTGAACTATTTGCTCGTTTACTAGCTTGCTGTAACAAAATGGAAGATTCAACATTGACTATTAAACTTGATGAATAAGAAACGATAAAAGTTTTCCAACGCGCCCGTCCGTATATCCCAATGCAAAACATTATCTCGGCATCACCCCGCAGGAATTTGTCGGTGACAGTCCCGCAGCTGTGCAGCAATCCGACGTATAAAAATAGAATTAATTTAAAGGAAAAATTGAGACTACATTCCCAGTTTAAATTCAACTACGAATCTTGTTATCTCACTTGTTTATGTATGTTTATAGTTGATTTTTCAATGGTTTAGTGAGAGTGGTGTACGGAACGTCAGGAGTACATTGGTCGCAAGTATCTGGACCAGGGGGTCGTCTCCGCAGACGACCCAAAAAGCGCTGGCTGGACGTTTGGAAGATATGAGAGTCTGAGAGTCAATGGTCTTACTGTGGAGGATGCTCAAGACCGGGCGAAGTGGAAGCGTTTAAGTAGGAAGGCGGACCCTAGCACTAGGCCGGGATAACGCCAGGCAGAAAGAAAAAGTACTAAGTGCGGTGTGGTTTGAAATAGATAATAATAACGAGGATTGATAAAGGAATGTTGAAGTGGTTTGGGTAGATAGAGAAGATGGTTGAAAGGAGGTTGACAAAGCAAATAGTAATACATGGTGAGTGTGAATGGTAGAGTTGGAAGGGGAAGTCTGTTCTGTTCTGTTTATCAATCTGGTTTCTGTTTCTTTAATAGCTATTGAAGATATTTTGTGTTATTATTTATTTAAAAACCAACAGCGGCACAAATATATAATATATCCTTGAGTACACGTAAAACAGTGAGGCTAATGACAGGTTTTCCATGATAAAAGTATTCGGTTAGTGAATGGGCACTAAAAAAAAGATTAACTTTTCTTATTATCAATGAGCAGTCAGCGATGCATACAATTTTATCCATTATTGTGTTTTTTGATAAAGAAGTACGTACCAACTTGAAAATTATTTGCATCCCTGTCCGCTTTACATCATATTAAAAGATTAATAATTTAAAATGATGTATCTAGTTATCTCTTTTTCGTGTAGGTGATTAAGTAATTTACGTTTATGAATGAGTTGTACAGGGGGGGTTACCACCTCCTCTTATAGCAGTATTATTTTCATCTTACTTGTACCGATTCCCATACAAAACAAACGAGGAACGATTATAATAATACTGCAATAAGAGGTCGTGGTAACCCTGCAGATACGAGTACGTTTGTCAATCAGAGTACTTATTGTTTGTGATTTAAAAATGAAACAGTTACTATTATGGTCGAATTTCAACCACTAGGTGTACATTTTACTTCACAAGTGTTACATTACTTACCCTTATAGCATCTTTACTTTCCCCACACGTTAACGTGGGTGTAAGGAAAATATTGACAAATCCACAAATATCCGCGCCGGGATGATTTAGGACGTCCTCTCCGCAAGTATTACTTCGCAGGGTCAGGTTACCATATTGGAGTAAATATTTGACCAAATCTAGGTATACTTCGTGTTTGTAAGGAGTTTTATTATCCGCAGACTGGGGAGTAGTTTGTTGCGTGTGTGGTATAACTACCGTCCTGAGGTCTCGGGATCGCTCCCCGGGTCGAGCAAAGTGATATTGGATTTTTCCATATCAGCGCGGAGTCTGGAATTTGTGCCCGATATGGCGATAGGCTCGCCTCCTATCACATTTGGGACGGAACTAAGCTTGGCAAAATGTGGGTGTTCTAGTTCGCTAGTTCACGTCTGTCTTCGGGGATACAGAGGCCTGAGCAGGAAAATTTCTGACAACCGTAAATGTATTCGAACTCGATGCGCGTCTATGAAATTTGTATGAAATATTAACCAAACGTCATCAGTGCGCAGCGAACTCGAATACATTTACATTTACATTAGTTTTTCGTGCTCGGGCTACAGGCGTGAGCTTATGTTGTGTATTATGTTATATTAGTATCAGCCCGGGGTCTGAAATTTGTCTAATAGGGCTCGCCCTCTATCATATCTGCACCGAGATTAACGATTGTGTGACTCCAAAGAGATTTAATATTGATATAAAACTATTTTATACGGATTCTATCACAATTTGTTTTTTCGGAATTTTATGTGGGACTTTCTTTCTTCCTACCCGTATCCCACCTTAATATGGGGTCAGCGCAACACACCTCACCTGTTGCAGAAAGGATTCCGCTTATTTTTTACGATCAGCTGCTCGAATGTCGTTAACCCTTCTCTGGAGATTTCAGTTCCAGACTAATCGTGTTAGGAAAATGCCCTGCCCGACCTGGGAATCGAACCCAAATCACAGCCCATACACGCTGCCACTATACGAAGGACGCGGATTTTGTGTGTGACTGTTGGATGTATTTATTTTAATTATTTTCAGTCAAACTATGTCCTTCTAAGTTTTAATAGCAATTTTGTTACACCGCTAAACACGAAATTAATTGAATCGGGGTCGAAATCTGTCGCTAACGATCCCTTTAGCGTGGTGACGAAAACTTCAAACAATTTTGAAGTATTTGCTAAGGAGTTATAGAACAGACGACGGTTCCTCCAGTTTTGGATGACATATTATTTACTGCAGAGCTATAATTTAGTAGGTGTCTTTGTCCCTGGTCTTGTGGTTACGTATGAGGGCTGTGAACCTGGTCTTGGGTTGGATTTCCTGACGGGTTGTTTATGAGCCGGGTCTGAAATAATTGTATTTCGGTACGACTACCGACATGAGGTCCGGAAGAAAGAAAGAAGAAAAGGAGAAGGTCCTCAATTCGTCTGTATTTTTTGTTGTTTTTTTTTTATGTATGTTACGCGATATTTCCGCCAAATGTGGACCGATTTTCAAAATTCTTGCGAATCGCCCGACCAAAGCCAGCCAACGCTCCAAGCAAAACTCATCAAAGGTTCGGTTAAAATTTTTCCACATTATACTGTCCATCCTCACTGAAGTTTGATGCATCAAACCACAACACTTAAAGACAACAAACACAGCTCTAGTGAATAATATGAAATAATTTTAAACAGCGACCCCACCCTGTCAGACTTCCCGTTAAAATCCCAAAAGTCAATGATGTAATTGAAAGATAAACAAAAAGAGGAAATGACCCTTTTAACAAACCTTCTTCATTCAAACGACATCCTTAGCGAAGCACATGTCACGAGTATTCCAAACACACGAGAGTGCAAGATTAGGATAATGGAAGTAAATGAAGCAGAAAGGGGTTTCTCCGGGTCGTGTAAACTTATGAGTCTATAGTATTAACCAGCTGAGAAAAGGAGTTTCTCAATTCATTTTTGTGTATCTTAAGCCGCGTCTCCTGAAGTAGAACATTACACAAAACACCTACACAAAACAGGTTTCGCTATACATTTTTATCTATGGTCTATTGTTCTATGAGCAGGAGTCAGCGAAAAGCATTATTTTGTATTGGTGTTTTTGTGTTTTGTTTCAAGAAACATGCAGAATACTCGCCTTTATGCGATATTTAATAATGTGAACTGATTTTCGACCGACTTCCAAAAAGGAGGAGGTCCTCAATTCGTCTGTTTTATTATGTATGTTACGCGATATCTCCGCCAAATGTGGACCGATCTTCAAAATTCTTTTTGTGTTCGATAGAGCTTAATTTAATTTTAATTTATTTATTTTATCTGGGACGGTAATAAACTCGGCGAAATGTGGGCGTTCTAGTTTTCATGTGCGCCTCTGCCTACCCCTTCGAGGATACAGGCGTGAGCTTATGTTATTCCTGTAATAGCCTTTTATCTCAAGCAAAGCCGCAAGCAACAGCCGGTCTTGTTAATCGTTGCTTAAAACCATATTTCGAGTCGCACAACCGACATGAATTATTATACATTCCGCGTTTCCTCACATTAAATACATACGTAAATATCTCCATTAAACACGTTGTTTGAATATCATCTTATTTTCAATTTAACTGCGAAAAATTCTGTAACGCTTAACAAACATGACTGTTTTCTGTCGGAAAATTCAAAATCAATAGCGGTAAAATACCTTTCTTTCTACCTGCCCTTATCCCACCTTAATGTGGGGTCAGCGCAACACACTTTTTCAAGCATGTTGCGGAAAGGATTTGGCTTAGTTCAACTCCTTCTAGGGGATCCAGTCCCGGGAAAATTAAATTAGAAAATTATCTTTTCCTGACCAGGGAATCGAACACAGGAGCTCCTGGTCCACAGCCCATATATGCTGCCGCTAGACCTAAGAGGCTACTGAAAAAGCTAGAACTGTAGGTTAGTAATAGCGGGAAAATACCATTTTAAATGAATAGTCTCACGCCTGTATCCCCGGAGGGGTAAGCAGAGGTGCATTAGCGAACTAGAACACCCACATTTCGCCGAGCTTAGTGCCGTCCCAGATGTGATAGGGGGCCTATCGCCATATCGAGCACAAATTCAAGACTCTGGGTTGATACTGAAAAATTTAATATCACTTTGCCCGACCCGGGGATCGAATCCGACCTCAGGACGGTAGTCGTATCGCGCACGCAACGTCTTAAATAATATATTATAATATCAGACCTGTAATATTACTGTCCCACTGCTGGGCACGGGCCTCCTCTACTAATGAGAGGGGTTAGGTCTTAGTCTACCACGCTGGCCTAATGCGGGTTGGTAAACTTCACATAGCTTCGAAATTCCTGTGAAGAAATTCTCGGGTATGCAGGATTCCTCACGATGTTTTCCTTCACTGTTATAGCAAGCGATATTTCACAATGAAAATACACTTAACATAGAAAAGTCAGAGGTGTATGCTCCATTTTTGGGGTTGGTCTCGAACCTCCGACACTTGTCTCGGCAGTCCGTACCATTACCAACTGAGCTATCGCTGCTTCTCATCGTCTTAAATAATATTTTATGATAATTAGACAACTCTAACCTTGCGAAACATTAAAATGGCTTCCTTTTCAATTTTTTGTCTCACTTGTCTGTTACATTTTCAGTTATAATTTATCATTTGAGCACTTTCTCTGTACATTAGTGGCTTCACGACGCGACGGTTTATGAATTAAAATATAAATGGGACTGACGAGACATTTTTTATCTTGTTTAATTATTTACTAAAGGCTAAATTTTCAGATAGCGATAGCTCAGTTGGGAATGGTAAGGACTGACGAGACGAGTGTCGGAGGTTCGAGACCAACCCCAAACTGCTGCCGTCCTCAAGCTAACTTTTGGATGTTATTTAATTAGCTTTGCCCGACCTGGGAATAGAACTCAGGACCTCCCGTTCCACAGCCCATATATGCTGCCACTAGACCAAGGAGGCGACCGGACCGACCGAATATTGGCTATTGGTTATTTTGTTGGCTTTGTTGTATACATGTACGATTTGCATTAAATTAATAACATAACATAACATAAGCACACGCCTGTATCCCCGAAGGGGTAGGCAGAGGCGCACTAGCGAACTAGAACAACCACATTTCGCCGAGCTTAGTTCCGTCCCAGATGTGATAGGGGGCGAGCCTATCGCAATATCGGGCACAAATTCCAGACTCCGGGCTGATATGGAAAAATCCAATATCACTTTGCCCGACCCGGGGATCGAACCCGAGACCTCAGAACCGTATTCGTACCGAAATACCACCACGCCACCGAGGCAGTCAATTAATAAATATGTAAGTATTCTATTAAATAAATAAAACTAAACTCATTCAGAGTCCGACATCCATAGCTTGTGCAAAATTGAAAACGTTCCATCCGAGTCGAATACAAATGACGTGGGATTAGAGTTTAAGAATTTCCGATAGAAAATTTTAAAGGGTAATGACGAAAGCTGAATTCGTACCAACGTGACCGACTTTACACGAAAAAGGAGAACTCCGTACATCAGCAGTGTTACTAACGTATTTTTCTGTACTAACCCGAAGTCTCTTCAACGAAAATAATAGAATAATAGATGTACGAAAATGTGGAGAACAGGATTTTCCGCAACCAGTATTCATCAAAGCTTAATTGAGTACTGTAATCTAGTATCCATCTTTTTTTCCACCTGCCCTTATCCCACCTTAATGTGGGATCGGCGCAGCACACTTTTTCAAGCATATTGCAGTTAAGATGTAGCTTAGTTTTTACGACCGGCTGCAGTGCTGCGTCCTCTTTTTTCGACATCCGTAGGTACAAACTCTCACGCAGGCAAAGCCACGAGTCTGGTATAGTCGCTTCTGCCGTTCTTCCCATTTAAACGCTGCTTAAATCTCTACAGAACAGTTAATCCTATTGATCTGAAATTTATTCGAGAACTGGGATTGCTTAGCATAGGATACCTGTTTGAAATCTAGCCTGTTTTGCATGCTATTTGAATCCGGAATAGCATGTTATCTGTATCGTTTAGAAAGGGATATTCGATTAAGCTATGTTATTGTTCAATACCGTTTTTTACATGCTTTATATAATTTTTTAAATTTACAAACAAACGCTTCCTCAAATCTCAAACTACACCAAAATATGGGACAAATATTTAAGAAAGCCTTAAAACCTTTGTTGTGAAATAATAATTTAAATACTGAGAATACGCTTTCAAAGCTCCGACACCTGTTTATATGAAACCACATTTGGAGAAAGTTTTAACAAAATTTTGAAAATCGGTCCACATTTACAGGAGATATCGAGTGACATACATAAAAATACTGACGAATTCTTCTTCTTCTTTTAAAATAATGGCTTCCACGCCTAATGCCATGATTTAGCCAATGTCAAGGTAAGTATAGCAATTATTAAGTCTTCACAATGACCATGAGACTCAGATGTGGATGATCTCAAGGCCCTGTTGGGTTTATGGCGGCAATTCCTTCCAGCACGGTGCCCGTCAGATGACCTTCACTCAGCAAATCGACTGGACAAAGCCAACGCGCTAAGCAAAACTCTTAAAGATCGCCGATTAAAAAGTTTCCACATTATACTGTCCATCTTCGCTGAATTTTTATGTATAAAACCACATCACATAAAACAACCAACACAACTCCAGACAATAATATGTAATAATTTTAACAAGCGACGCCCACCCTGTCAGACTTCCCGTCAAAATCCTACTGACGAATTAAGAGCACCCTCTTTTTGATGTCGGTTGCACACGATTGACAGATATAAGAAAAACATAATATGTTTTTCTTATATCTGTCAATCACATTCACGCACATTATATATTATATAATGTGCGTGACCACGCATAGTGAAGGGTTCCGTTGCGGAGAAGAAACGCTCAAGGTTTACAAAATTCCATCACCCTTAAACAGCTAAAGAACATTAATACAAACATGGAATGTACGAGCCTTATTGTTGTTGAAAATTCGTAGTAACGTATATCAGCATTTTACATTCCAGAATCAATATGCGGATCTCTATTAAAATCAGGCAGATATATTGATATACCAAAAAACATAAATGTAAATGAAACATTATGTAAATTTATACAATAGGCCGCACGTTTTATAGTCCACTCGAAACATCTTCATATTTCACTGCGATTTGTATCGATAACTAGTGATGTACCATGATTACAATTCAAGTTCACGTGATTGTCCCGCTTTATAATCTACTCAAGATTAATTTTAAATAGCATAGTAGTGCGCTTCTATCATACCCTATGATTGACTTAAATAATAAATACTCAATCCTAAAAATCACTTTTTTTTTTTTTCCAAAGTATGTTTTTACCCGAGCACGGGAATGTGACACTGCACCTTCTTCTTTTAAAAATAATGGCTTCCACGCATATACGATGATTTAGCCAATGAAAAGATAAATAGAGCAATTATGTTTTCACAATGACCATGAGACCCAGATGTGGATGATCTCAAGGTCCTGCTGAGATTATGGCGGTAATTCCTGTGCAATGCCCCTCAGATGACCTTCACTTGGCGAATCGGCCAAATAAAGTCAGCCAACGAACCAAGAAAAACTCATCAAAGATCACCGGTCAAAAAGTTTCTACAATATACTGTCCATCTTCACTGAAGTTTGATGCATTAAACCACATAACTTAAAAACAACAAACACATCTCAAGAGAATAATATGAAATAATTTTAACAAGCGACGCGCACCCTGTCAGACTCCCCGTCAAAATCCCAACACTGCACCTTCTGCTAAGCGTAGTGCAGGAAAAAACCAGCAACCACCAACGTCAGCATAGTGCAGAAAAAAACAACATAGGTACAATAGGTTTATCGATGGTTACTAGAATCATGCCGGCCTATTTATGCTGAAAATTTACGAAATACCATCCCTACAGCAACAATACAACTGACATCACTATTGTGAAGACAAAATCTCCAATACACTTAAGATAAACCCAGTAACCGCTGACAGAATGGACGGTATCAGATCGACCATGGCCGGTTTGTTTCAATGCTTCATAACGATTGTACCTTTGTAGGGTAGGCAACTTAACGTTTCTGCTGGGTCTGCATCTGCCTTAGACAAAAGAAGATAGATGACGAGGCCTAACAGCATTGCTAATGTATGGAACGAAACCAAAATGGCGACTTTGCGAAAGAAAGATTCTATTAATATAACAGTTAGACATCTTCTTCATATTCCATAATGAGTATTATTGTAAATAAAATACCGCATTTATAATGAAATCATTAAGTTATTTAATTCTTATGACACGGTGACAACTTAAATGTAAATAGATCGAGAAACTAAATTGGCAGAACCGCATTCATAGTAAACACGTATTTTCGTAGTTTTTTTTAGTCATTGGCAACTACGCTTACAGCTACCGGAAATCTCACTCGAACGGAACGCAACAGCAACCTACCAATACAGCTGCCGGAGCAAAAATGATCTTTGGCCGACTTCCAAAAAGCAGAAGTCCTCAATTCGTCTGTATTTTTTATGTATGCGATATCTTCGCAAAATGTGGACCGATTTTTAAAATTATTTTTGTGTTCGATAGAGCTTATTTGTTACTGGTGGATATTGTTCATTCTTTGCAAAACGCTAAAATTATGCGAAACAAACGTTGTGACTTTTCTCCCTCGCACCTCCATTCCCTATCCTATTTGTGTCCTTTGCATCGTCTATGACATGCTGAAGATTTTCACTAGCAGTGACATGGTACGTAAACGTCACTGTCGAACCCAAAGTGTCACTGTCAGTTTGACGCGGACTGCTCAGAATTTTAAAATTACCAGTCTTCTATCGATCGCAAACCGCTAGACTCGCGCTCGCGACGCCATCATCAGCTCCTGAGTTCCGGGGCCCCGGAGAAAACTCCACCAGGCGGCGCAAAGTGAGTGTTTTTCCAATTATCTAAATCTATACACATTCCCGCAGGCAACGCAAATTGTTTTCGCAGAAGAATCATATACAGTCCACAACTCATAAAAAAAATCGAATGGTGGGGACCTTTACCCCCCAGTTACCAAATTTATATTGGACTACCCTTGAAATAAGCTCTATCGAATACAAAAAAAGAGTTTTCAAAATAGGTCCACATTTGGCGGAGATATCGTCTAACATACATAAAAATACAGACGAATTGAAGACCTTCTTCTTTTTGGAACATAGACTCACGCCTTTTTTCCATAGGGGTAGGCAGAGACAACAGATTTCCACTTGCTACGATCCTTACATACCTCTTTCGCCTCATTCAGTCTCATGACATTCTTCATGCGTGCACGACGGTTTAGGGTACTTTTAACTTGACCTTTCTCGAGTATATCTCTGACTTGGTCAGAGAAAGTTCGATGAGGTCTTCCCCTTCCAACTCTACCATTCACGCTTGCCATATATATTTGCTTTGTCAACCTCCTTTCATCCATCCTCTCTACATGCCCAAACCACCGCAATATTCCTTTCCCGATCTTTGTTTCTATTTCCTCTTTCAAACCACACTGCTCTCTCACCATACTATTTCTTACTCTATCTTTCAAAGTTACACCATACATGCTCCTTAAACTCTTCATTTCTACTGCATTTATTCTACTTTCATTCTTTTTCTGCCACACCCAACTTTCGCTTCCATACATAAGAGTTGGCACTAACACCACACATGCACGGCCAGTCGAGCCTTTTTAAAGACTTGGCGACTACTCATGCAAGCGTGTAGTGCCCCGTTCACCTGGTTCCCAACATTCACTCTTCTTTCAATATCCCTTTCATGTTTTCCATCTCTTGTAAACAAAGTCCCCAAATATACAAACTCTTTTACCTGCTCTACTTTCTCTCCTCCAATCACTATATCACATAGCGTCATACATTCATCCCTTTCCTTTTTTTGGAAGTGGGTCGAAAATACCTGTGAATTAACCTCAAGAATTCCGAAGTGTTTGGCTCTTGACCCAAGCCCGAATTAAACCGGAAGCTACAAAAAAAAATAAAGACTACAAAGCACACTCACAAACTTGCAAAGCGGCACAAAGCATACTGCACAGTCTCCGTTAAAGAGATTACTGCCGGGAGCGACACCCACTCCAGCTGATTGTATAGTTGAAAACAACTGTTTATTATAAAACTTTCATTTCAGAATAACTATGACACTTGACTTCATGTGCTCACTTTATAAAAAGTTTCATGTCATAACCGCGTCTCCTGTGTATGTTTTTCTCGAAACAAAACAAAATAATCACAAGTTTGACAGCTTCCGTGGCGCAGCGGGCGAGTAGCCGGCTATGAAGCGAGCCAAATGTTTGTATGGCCTACAGATATTTGTTTCGGGTCTGGGTGTTGTGAGACCGAAAGTATCTCGTAGGTCCTGATACCCACGACACAAGATTCGATCTTAGTGTAGGGTCAGGACTATGTATGTGACTGTTGGGTGTTATTTTTATTAAGTTTAAAAACTTAACGGACCGACTTCAAATCCGATCGTGACCAAATTTATATGGGACCACCCTTGAAATAAGCTCTATCGAACAGAAAAAGAATTTTGAAAATCGGTCCACATTTGGCGGAAATATCGCGTAACATAGAATAAAAAAAAAAACAAACAAAAAATAATACAGACGAATTCATGACCTCCTCCTTTTTGGAAGTCGATCGAAAATACCTAACCAAAACAGTCTTTTTCGCTGCCTCATGCTCATGAAACAATGGACCATAGACAAAAATGTGTAGCAAAACCGTGTTTTGTGTAGGTGTTTTGTGTAACGTTTCAGTGTAGGAGAAGTGACTTTATAATGCTTTTTTTTTAAAGCAGATATTGGCAAACGAGCAGATGGGTCACCTGATGGTAAGTGATCTCCACCGCCCATAGATACCCAAGACACAAAAAGAATCATGTGTGCGTTGTCAACCTAAAAGGAGGGAATGGAAGGGAAGGGAAGGGGATTGGGAAAGGGAGTGGGGAAATGGGCCACCGGAAATCTCACTCACCGAACGAAACGCGACAGCAAGCTGCCACTTTACGTCGGTTTTCTGTGAGACAGTGGTATCTAACCGATCGAGCCGACCCATTCGTGCTATAGACGTTACTGTCTACAGCGTGGCTCTACCACTTGAGTTTATGTGCTCATCCCATTGGGTAATATTATGCCTTGGTCTATTGATAATATGGCTCATGGATTGGAAGGTCCTGGGGTTGAATCCTAGGTACGAGGTATATGAAATGGAACATTCTTCCACCGGCCGTTATCCCACTTTAATGTGGGGTCGGCGTAAACTTTTTTTCTGCCTGGCGTTAGCCCGGCCTTTTGGCCAGGGTCCTTCTACTTAAACGCTTCCACTTCGCCCGGTCTTGAGCATCCTCCATAGTAAGACCATTGGCTCTCACATCTTCCTCCAGAACGTCTAGCCAGTGCTTTTTGGGCCGTCCACGGGAACGTACCCCTGGTACAATCTGGGCCAGACACCTGGAGCTGACGTACTCCTGTGGTTTCCTCAAAAAGTGGCCATACCATCTCAAGCGACATTCCTGCAGTTTATTTGCCACGTCGCGGTCTACTTCAAATGACTACTTCAAGCATCTTGCAGAAAGAATACGGCTTAGTTTTACCTGCTGGCGTGAATCTCCATTGCAATAAGTTCCGGCAAATTATTCTCGGTTCTCTGCCTCACCCAACCTGAGATTGGAACTTAGGACATTCCATTCCACGGCCTCTTTCTGACGATATATAAACGCGTCACAAACGTCCTTCGCAAACTGAATTAACCGTCATCACTTTCCCAATTCCCAAAGAAAGTCAATAAAAATATTTTCGATCAGTTTTCCTTATCGACAGAGCATCCCTTCCCGAAGGCCTAATGTCGACGTCGTTTACTCCCTCAGTTCACATAAACAAGTGTTTAGTAACGACAAAAAAATGTGAAATCACTATTGGCATCAATAGCTAGTTTATTTGTAGCCTTCTAATACATAAATAATGGTTTAAAAAACCGGGCAAGTGCATGCTGCATATCTGATCACTCACAGTATAGGGTTCCGATTTCCGAATTAAGGGTAACTGTTACTTAAATATAATTTTATTAGACATAATTTTAACCCGTCGGAGGCGTCACATAAATATGTTACATAAGCGTATGGGCCACCGGAGGCCGAGCCGCCCGTGACTATCCACGTGTGTAAATTCATATTTACTACCTGTTTTACATAAATAACAACTTCATATAAGTGATATTGGAAATAAATTGTTCGAATTTGTCCATTTTACTTTGGTCGTCTATTACTCATTAACTTGTTAAGTCTGTATAGCCGCTATAGTTTTCGTTTAAAATTCACGATAAATGCTACTACTGTAAATTTTTTCACGTATCCAAAACCAAGCATTTCGGATATAGGGGGGGGGACGCCCTACTCTACCAAATTTTTTCACTTTAAAGCTTAATATATCGCAAACAGAGCCTCCAATCGAAAAATAGTTTGTGCAAACCCCATTGTTTTTGAAAGACCTATCCTATGATACCTCACACCATAGGATAGTCTAGAAAAAAAATCACTTCCACTTTACATGTATATATTTTCAAAGATTTTATTGCACGATTTTCTTAGTTTGATAGATATGTATACTCGTGCGAAGTTATAGCCATCTAGTACGTATAGTCTCTGAGATAATCAGTGGTCAGACAGACAGACAGACGGACATGGCAAAACTATAAGGGTTACTTTTTGCCATTTGGCTTCGGAAACCTTAAAAACTAATCAAAAACACGCTTAGCGCACCGAACCAAAAGTTATCATCAAAATCACGTTGGAAGATAGATGTGTAGATACCTAGTTAAAATATTTAGATCAAGCTAATATAAAGCGTGTAATAAAAAAAACAGCGATAGCTAAGATGGCAGGGGTACGGACTGCCGAAACGAGTGTCGGAGGTTCAGGACCAACCCTAAAAAAGAGCATACACCTCTGACAGAGGATACATTGTATACGTTGTATACATTGAGGATACATTGTGAATTTACGCTTGTTATGACGGTGAAGGAAACCTGCCTATCCGAGAATTTCTTTACAAGAGTTTCAATGGTATGTGTAGTCTACCAATCCGCATTAGGCCAGCGTGGTAGACTAAGGCCTAACCCCTCTCATCAGTAGAGGAGGATCGTGCCCAGCAGTGGGACAGTAATATTACAGGGCTAATATTGTATTATAAAAAAAAATAGTGAAAAAAGAGAAAAATAAGCTCTCAAAAGACTGACTTCAAATAAGGCGTACTATTGTTGATGGAGACTGCAAGTGTAATTTTGTAGTTAAATATTTTTTGTAGGTGTAAAAATATCTCGGAAAGGATTCGGCTTATTTTTTACACCGGTTGTGTGCCTGACGTCAATCACATGTAATAGATCCAGTCCATGGTCAATAAAAAACGTACATAAGCTCACGCCTGTATCCCCAAAGGGGTAGACAAAGGCGCGCTGGAACACCCATATTTCCTGTGCGAATCGTCTTTAACGCTTTCCGTGATCTTGGATTCGAATCCAAGACTTATAGGTCCAGCAGCTCAATTACTCGATCAAGGAGGCGACACAAATAAATTCTTTCTCAAAATATCAACCCCGAAAAGTATATGAACCGAAACTATTGAATTCGTTCTGCCAACACCGAGACAAATTCAAAGAACATAGAACTGAATAAATTGATTCCGATCTGAAAGTTAAAGTTCGCAAAGAGAACTCTGTTGGAAATGTAACGTAGTTTCGGCACTTTGACCTTTATAACTTAGTTCAAACCAGAAAAGTGTTAGCGAATTAAATAGAGTTGAGGCCTCTTGAACACGAATATATATTGACTATCAAGCTCGAATCTACCTCGGTTCGGTCTCAGGGAATTCTGTATGCTGATATAAATAAAAATATTTAATAAACACAAACTAAAAATTTTACTGACCGACTTCCAACTTGATCCAATCGTGACCAAATTTATATGGGACCACCCTTGAAATAAGCTCTATCGAACACAAAAAGAATTTTGAAAATCGGTCCACATTTGGCGGAGATATCGCGTAACATACATAAAAAAACAGACGAATTGAGGACCTCCTCCTTTTTGGAAGTTGGTCGAAAACTAAATATACTTCCTCGGTGGCATAGTTGTGTTGGGTACTAACGTCCTGCCTGGAGTTCGATCCCCAGGTCGGGTAAAATGATTTAAATTTTTCTATTCACTATCATGCCGGAGTTTGAATTTGTACCCATTATGGCGATAGGCTCGGACCACATCTGGGACAGAAATGAGCTTGGCGAAATGTGGGTGTTCTAGGTTGCTAGTGCCCCTCTACCACTTAAGGGATGCAGGCGTGAGATTATGTTATATTATAGAGGTGTGTAAGGATCGTAGCAAGTGGAAATCCGTTGTCTCTGCCTACCCCTATGGGAAAAAGGCGTGAGTCTATATATGTATGTATGTATGCAAAATAAGTATTGAAGGCAATTGATAGGCAAGTTATTATAGGCGTGTTTGTAAATAAATTATATTTGATAATAAAATGCCTCATCTGGTTATCAGATGAGTGAAGGTCGATGTACCACGGTCTCCCCTACCATATAATGCTGTGCGTGGCGGAAACCAAAACATTGATTTAGTTCTGTGCGATTTTGACTGATGAACAGAAATTATTCCATGTTCATAATTATAATAATACTAGCTGACCCGCGCAACTTCGTCTGCGTAGGAGAGAGAGGGTTGAAAGAATGAGTCGTAGGCACCTATAATCTAATAATTCTAAAGGAGGTAATGAGATGATCTACTTCGGTCCGGTTTCGTCAGTTACCCCGTCAGTCACCCCGTCCATCACCCCGTCGGTCACCCCGACAGTCACCCTGTCGGTCAAGCCGTCGGTCACCTCATCTTTCTGCTCGATTGTCACCCCGTCTGTCACCCGTCTGTCACCCAGTCTGTCACTCCGTCTGTCACCCGTGTGTCACCCGTCTGTCACCCTGTATGTCACTCGTCTGTCACCCGTCTGTCACCCGTCTGTGAACCCGTCTGTCACCCATCTGTCACTCGTCTGCCATACGTCTGTCACCCGTCTGTCACCCGTCTGTGAACCCGTCTGTCACCCATCTGTCACTCGTCTGCCATACGTCTGTCACCCCGTCTGTCATCCGTCTGTCACCCCGTCTGTCACTGCGTCTGTGACCCCGTCGGTCACCCCGTCAGTCACCTCGTCAGTCATCTCGTCAGTCACCCCGTCCGCCACCCCATCAGTCACCCTGTCAGTCACCCCATCAATCACCTCGTCAGTCAGCCCTTAGGTCATAGTGTGATGTTATATAGCCAATAGCCATCCTCGATAAATAGACTATCCCACAAAAAAATATTTTTTCAATTCGAATCAGTAGTTTCTGAGATATCAACTTCCCCGCTTCTTAACATTTTTCATTTTTGCTTCGCTCCCATTCGGGACGCCGCGCCGGGTCAGAGTGACGTTACCATCGTATAAATATTGACAAATATTGACGTCACTCAATTGTTTTGCCTTCCCGGAACCTCTCCACTAAAATTTGAACTTTATCGTATGGAATTAAAGTTCAAATTGACTTTTAAGTATTATTACGAATGGATTGTATGGGAGTATAGAAAAGTGTTGTTTTTAGACTTTTTAGGCAATTTTTAAATTTTTTCTCTCCGTAAGAACCATCCTCGTACTTCGAGGAATATTCTAAAAAAAGAATTAACGAAATCGGTCCAGCCGTTCACGCGTGATGCCGTGACAACGGAAAACGGGTTTCATTTTTATATATATAGATGTAAAATAATAATATCAGTCCTGTAATATTACAGTCCCACTGCTGGGCACGGGCCTCCTCTACTAATGAGAGGGGTTAGGCCTTAGTCTACCACGCTGGCCTAATGCGGGTTGGCAGACTTCATATACCATCGAAATTCCTGTGAAGAAATTCTCGGGTATGCAGGTTTCCTCACGATGTTTTCCTTCGCCGTTATAGCAAGCGATATTTCACAATGAAAATACACTTAACATAGAAAAGTCAGAGGTTTATGCTCCATTTTGGGGTTGGTCTCGAACCTCCGACACTTGTCTCGGCAGTCCATACCATTCCGAACTGAGCTATCGCTGCTTAATATGTATATAAAATAATATGTATATCAAATCAATTCCAACATGAACGCGTTGTCCAATGTATTTCAATTATGTACATCGGAATTAATTACTGAGTGGAGTAAAATAATTTATCAACTATTTTGCAAATCGACCTATCCAAAGAATAAAGTTACATATGATAATTAATCGAAATTGCTTTCTTATTTTTCTGAGCTTATTTATTGACCTGTATATTTAACTAGTGAATATTTTTTTAAGCTATGTCATAATTTAACTTGTTATTATGTCATAAATTGAAAAAAAATACTAGTATTAGTTAAATATATAGGTTAATTTAAGCTCAGAAAAATATAAAAGCAATTTCGATTAATTATCATATGTAACTTTATTCTTTGGATAGGTCGAAATATCACTGTAAATACATCACAACTATTTAGTGCTATTAATTACTGTACAGTTAATTAACTATAAATGACTCGGTGGCGTGGCTGTATATCGGTACAACTACCGGCCTGAGGTCTCGGGTTCGATCCCCGGGTCGGGCAAAGTGATATTGGATTTTTCCATATCAGCCCGGAGTCTGGAATTTGTGCCCGATATGGCGATAGGCTCGCCCCCTATCACATCTGGGACGGAACTAAGCTCCGCGAAATGTGGGTGTACTAGTTGGCTAGTGCGCCTCTGCCTACCCCTTCGGAGATACAGGCGTGAGCTTATGTTATGTTATTACCAGAGATATCGGGTATCACACAAAAAACGTACGTACGATAACCTTCTTTTACAGAGTTGGTAAACTAAACTACATCTTAACTCGCCACATTTACGGAGCGGGCAGTCCGTCTCGGTTCATTAGCGACTATTAATCACCCTCCCCCCTTTTCCCTTGGTCCATCAGCCTTGACTACCCCGCTGTACCCCACAAGTCACAGCTAAACTAGTGTTAAATAGATCTTCACATTCGCTATTAACTTCTTTGTTGTTTTATTCATCAATCTTTATACAATTGTACTTGGAATTGAAATTTGGTATCAATAATGAAGTAACATAAAATAAGTTTTTTTTTATAGCAGAGACTGGCAAACAAACAGATGGGTCACCTGATGGTAAGTGATCTCCACCGCCCATAGACACTCAAGACACAAAAATAATCATGGGTGCGTTGCCAACCTAAAAAGAGAAAATGGAAAGGGAGGGAAAAGAGATTGGAAAAGGGAGGGGGGGAAATGAGCCTCCGGAAATCTCACTCACCGAACGAAACGCGACAGCAAGCTGCCATTTTACGTCGGTTTTCTATGAGACAGTGGTATCAAACCGGTCGAGCCGGCCCATTCGTGCTGTAGACGTAATTGTCTACAGTGTGGCTCTACCAGTCAAAAACAAACTCAAACACAAAAAACACTTACGCCTGTATCCCTGAAGGGGTAGGCAGAGGCGAACTAGCAAACTAGAACACCCACATTTCGCCGACCTTAGTTCGAGAGATGTGATAGGGGCCGAACCTATCGCCATTCCATAATTTATAATGGTCGCAAAAATTTATAATGGTCACTCGAAATCTTTGGAAAATATGAATGGTGGAAATCATTAGGCTGATCACAGCGAAAATTCGCGAATGTTTGGGAACGTTCGGCCTCCATTGCCGATGGCCCTTCGCGATCGTTCGTTCGCCTTCGTTCGGTTGGTGTGTACCCGGCATAATAGGAAAGAAAGAAAAGAAAGAAAGAAAAGGACATAAGAGGAACATATTTATACCTCTATATACAGGTAGGCTACAGAATAACATCTGCTACCTTAATTTCGACTTTAATGACTGCCTCGGTTGCGTGGTTGTATTTCGGTACAACTACCGTCCTGAGGTCTCGGGTTCGATTCCCGGGTCGGGCAAAGTGATATTGGATTTTTCCATATCAGCCCGGAGTCTGGAATTTGTGCCCGATATGGGTATAGGCTCGCCCCCTATCACATCTGGGACGGACCTAAGCTCGGCGAAATGTGGGTGTACAGTTGCCTAGTGTGCCTCTGCCTACCCCTTCGGGTATACAGGCATAAGCTTATGTATGTATGTATGTTTTTTCGAAAATGTGACAAAGTATCCAGCCAACTGGATCCACATGCTAAAACTGATATTAGATAACAATATGAATATCTAGGAATCAAAGGAAAATCGCCGCAAGATTATAGTCCATTTTTAAAACTTCCTTAGCAATTATAATTAATTTTAAAGATATGAGATATCTATTACATCTAATCAGTATTACTTTATTAATCCTCAGCTACATGCTACGTACGCGTTTCCGGTGGCCAAAGGGATTTGGCTTAAATTTTACAAAAGATGAACTGCTTGACGTCAACCCCCTTCTGAAGGATCCAGTCCTGGGCAAGAAAAACACCCGGCCGTCCTAGGAATCGAACCCAAGACCTCCCGGTCCCCAGCCCATATACCCTGCCACTAGACGACGCGTATATTATATTTTCGTGCCTGGTCGCCAGTAGTCAGTACACCACCGAGGCCCATAATTTTTAAATTCCCTTACTTCGATACTTCACAAATTTTTACATACTTTAAAATACTTCCATCCCTGTTCATAAACTATGGGCATGTCTAGCGTAAAATTGAGTTCTGGCGGTACACATGCTATTCAGATAACAAAGCTAGCGATGCGGTTGGATTATTTTATACTCCTTCGAAATAATATGGGGGATGTATCGCCCCGGCTGCAAATATAAGTTTGCGCGATCTGATGCAAGACCAGATAATGTAGACCTCCGATTTTTACTAGTTTTCTATCTTGTACGGAGATGGTGACAAATTGGATGGATTATGCCTGGTAATATTATGGTAAAGCTGCTTTGTAAGCGGTTTAGACTACAGTGTGTTTTCGATCAACTGCTTGCCTAACGTCAACCCCCTCTGAGGGATCCAGTTCAGGGAAATTGGATACTTGACTAATTTTTAAAAAGTATTCAGGGCCATTTATTACTTCATCCTAAATATTAAAAAAAATGTTTTCGTAATGTGTGCATATTTTAAGTTAATAATCCCAAAAAATACTATTTAAAATTTAATTTGCAGTGACGACGCTATATGTTGACTATTGAGATGTGGTTAATCACTTACCTAAAAATAGAAGAATATCGATAGGATTTGATTAATGTTTCCAAAACAAAAATCTATGTAGATAGTTCGTTGAACAATTTTTGATAGTTGATCACATCCGCGTTCAAATTGGGTTGAGTATTAAATAAAAATATGAAAAAACACATGTAATGTCGTGGTTGGTGTTTCGTCACTTTCAAATCAAGTGATTAAGGGCCGAATGGTCAAACAGTGCTCAGTCATCCAAGTCATTTGAGCACTACCCAAAGTTAAGCAGACAATAATTTTTGAGCGGCATGGTCGTACGCACTTGAGAAGACTTGGCGGAAAAATCAGCTGAGGATCAATCATTTTGCTACAGATAATAAAAGTTTGTTCTCGATTACAAATTTTTTATAAAATTATATTTTTGTTTCGTTTCACGTAGAATCATTTTATTTCATTTAGTTTTTTTTTTAAGATAATTATAATAAATAATTGGCAGAATACATGATTCGATAATGTTTATTTAACCTTTTTGCTTTCCATGTGCCATTCCGATCATATTTCATCTGTAGTAAATTTTTCTGTAATGTTTATGTTATCTCTGTCTATTTTTTTGTTATTATACATTTTTATATAATAGAAACGGAACTTAAAATGGATCTTTTTATAATTTATTAGTATCTTGTTAAAATATTTACCACTTGGCAGCATGTATCTTTCGTCCTTAGCCAATGATTTGTGTGGAAGCAATTAAAAAAAAATTGGCAAATGGCGACCTGTTTGTTTATATTTATTTTCGTAATTAAATAACTGTGTTTGTTGTATGTGAAGTGATTTTGTTTTATGTAATAAACATCAACGAAGATGGAGAGATTATGGAAACTTTGAAGTTTGGATATGGAGGATATTTCTTGGAGCGTTTCAATGAAAGGAGTATTCTCGAATGTTTTCTTGCCCGGGACTGCCGTCCGTGCCAAGAAAAATAATGGAATTCAGGACGTCCCAGTACACGCCGGCTTCATCAGAACCATCTAAAAACCATTATATTGGAGAGGAATTCGGCAACATGCAGTAGTGTTGAATCGGATTTAATAAAATTAAACATTGTATTTTTGAAGTGTTTTATTTGTTTGTGTTGTATTTGTGTGTTGGCTTCTTCGAGTGCGCTATATTGAGGAAAAATAAATTTTATTGAAATCAAGGGGTAGGTATATATTATTAAACACTACACGGAACACGGAAATTATGAAAACAAAACATCCATACATCATCACAAACTATACAATAGTTTCATTTGAGATTGGTCGCAGGTACTCTCAAACTAATCTCGATTAAATGCTAGTTAAGCGGGCCTTAAATAGCTGTCAAACTTTAGGCAGTTGTTGACCATGCCGTTTTATGAAATAAGCGGGCCTTAAACTGGGTCCTGCTTACATTTAATGTGAAGAGATAGGTTCTGTTTGACCATGCCAAATTGAAGAATAACGAGTGCTTAAATCGGTAAGGCCATCCCAAATATTTAGGCAGCGTTTGACCATTTGGGGGTTACAGATAACAAATTAAGTATTCAAATTACATACATATATAGACTCACGCCTTTTTCCCATAGGGGTAGGCAGAGACAACGGATTTCCATTTGCTACGATCCTTACACACCTCTTTCGCCTCATTCAGTCTCATTACATTCTTCATGCATGCACGTCGGTTTAGGGTACTTTTAACTTGACCTTTCTCGAGTAAATCTCTGACTTGGTCAGAGAATGTTCGATGAGGTCTTCCCCTTCCAACTCTACCATTCACACTTGCCATATATATTCGCTTTGTCAATCTCCTTATATCCATCCTTTCTACATGCCCAAACCACCGCAACATTCCTTTCTCAATCCTCGTTATTATTTCCTCTTTCAATCCACACCGCTGTCTCACCACACCATTTCTTACCCTATCTCTCAAAGTCACACCATTCAAATTCCACTAAGTATTCAAATTATTAAAATAAAATTATCCTTGGTAAACCAATTTTTAATAAATTTCCGTTGCACACGTGATTTTGATGATAAATCTAGCTTACTACAAAAATCCAATAATATATGTTAATATAGTCAACTACCTAATTGTGTTAGAAAAATACCTCACCCGATCTAGGAATCGAACCCCTCCCGGTTCACACTCCATATACGCTTCCACTAGACTAACGACCATTATACATGAATATTTACTATTTACATTCAATTTACCTTTTTACCCCTAACTGTAATCACCTTGGTGAAATCCATTTGATGGATTAGTACTTCGCGTGACAAATCAGTTGTGATTACTGTAACTAAATCAATGTAGTGTTACGAGGCTAAACTATGCAATGACGTCATAGTTCAGTTTCAATATAACTGCCTCGGTTGTGTAGTTGTATTGCGTGAGAAAGAAAGAAAGAAAAAAACTTTATTTGACCATTTCCACAAGGACATAAATAACGCATTTTTTCTACCTGCCTTGCTTTTCTAACAAACTATTTCAAGCATGTTGCAGAGAGGATTTGGCTTAGTTTTTAATACCGACCGCCTGCCTCACGTCAAACCTCTCTAAGGGATCCAGTCCCGGGGAAATTAAATTTAAAAAATTTGCCCGACCTGGGATTCGAACCCAGGACCTCTCGGTCCACAGCCCATATATGCTGCCACTAGACCAAGGAGGCGACTACAAATAATGCATAAATCAATAAAATTTATCTCAAATTACGAGTAACAACACATAAAATTAACAAAGCTCTCGCCTGTATCCCCGAAGGTGTAGGCAGAAGCACCCTAGTGAACTAGAACACCCACATTTCGCCGAGCTTAGTTCCGTCCGATATGATAGGGGGTGAGCAATGAACTATGGGGGTGAACTATGGCGATAGCGCCATATCGGGCACAAATTCCAGACACTGACCTGATATGGCAAAATCCAATATCACTTTGCCTGATCCGAAGATCGAACCCGAGACCTCAGAACGATAGTCGTACCGAAATACGAGTCGGGCGAAGTAATATTGGGTTTCGATAGATTCTCAGTATTACACTTTCACCCGGATTCTAGGACGGAAATGAGCTCGGCGAAATGTGGTGTGTGTGTTAATTAATTTTGCTAGTTTGCTACGCCTTCAGAAGCCTTGGGAGAAACGTAATTATATTATAGATGGATCATCGGCGTTCGAAACGTTGAAATGTGTCCCACATGACGTCGAGGAAAAAAAATCGTTCAACAAGTTATGTTTTTAATATCGCATGGAGGGGCGAGGGCAGGACACATAACCGTCATTGCGCAAGTTTATTAGTTCAGTAATGGGCTGTAGGGTACCGTCGACATAATAGGGAGTTCAAATTAAACACTAAACACGCTATATAAAAGTAGCTCTGACATACGGACAGCGGTTCCGTGGAGACGGCATCATAATATCATAAAGTTAATACACCCAACAGTCACATACTTAGTCCTGACCCCACACTAGGTATAACCTGTATCGTGGGTGTCAGAAACGATGAGACTTTCGGTTTCACAACACCCAGACTTGAAACAAATATCTGTGGGCCACACAAATATTTGTCTCAATTCGGGAATCGAACATGCGGCCTCTCGCTTCACAGCCGGCTACTCGCCCACTACCCCACGGAGGCTGTCATACATAAACTGAGTTACATACACTTGCCTACATCAAAGTGGTAGACAAAGGCGAACAAAAAAAAACTCAAAACACCAAAAAAAAATACCATAAAAAATCACCATAAAACACCCACAATTTGCCGAGCCTATTTCTGTCCCAGATGTGATAGGGGGCGACCATATCGCCATATCGGACACAAATTCCTCCGTGCTGATACTGAATATACCTCTAGAATAGTGGTCGGCAACCTTTTGGCAGGCAGGGGCCGCAAGGTGGCAAAATACAGTAAACGGGGCTTCATCTCATATTTTATATCTATAGAGGTATAATCTATAACATTTTAGATATTCAGGATTTCAGGCCCGCGGGCCACGTGTTGCCGACCGCTGCTCTAGAAAACTAAATCAAAATCAGCACAAAGTCTCAGATACACACGTCAAACTTATAACACCTCCCTTTTTGGTTCGGGGGCTAAAAACCCAAAATCACTTTGCCCGAGCTCAGGATCGAACCCAAGATCTCAGTAGAATAGTACTGCGTATACAATACAATTAAGACACTTAGGGTCAGCCAGACTGATATTAAGTTTTCCTTTTCAGTATCAGCTATCTGAATATAAAAATGGAGGACACCATCTCCGGCATTTGAAGGTATGTGAAGTCAACCAACCCGCATTGGGCAAGAACGGTAGAGTAAGGACTAATACCCTCATTGGTAGAAGAGACCCGTACCCAGCAGTGGGACAGTAATATGACTAGGCTAATATTACTGTTGTATTGAGTGGTAGAGCCACGTTGTAGACAATAATGACTATAGCACGAATGGGCTGGCTCGATCGGTTAGATACCACTGTATCACAGAAAACCGACGTAAAGTGGCAGCTTGCAGTGGCCCATTTCCCCCTCACTTTCCCAATTCCTTTTCCCTCCCCTTTCATTCCCTTCTTTTAGGTTGGCAACGCACCATGATTCTTGATGATGATTTGATGCATGATTCTTTTTGTGTCTTGGGTGTCTATGGGCGGTGGAGATCACTTACCATCAGGTGACCCATCTGCTCGTTTGCCAATCTCTGTTATAAAAAAAATATAATAACCCAGTCCACAGTTTTCCCTATGCACAAACTCTGTTCCACAACGTCCCGGCCCTCGGGGCTTCAGTAGTTTTAAACTGTTCATCAACTAACAAATTGAGCTCTCTATACACTACACCGCTAATGTACTCCAAATATAATAGTTTCGTAGTTTACTCAGGGTAATGGAAAGTAATCTCAACTATACACGTTACTGGTTGAAGTGTATACCTGTTAACTTGTTATAGTTTTCACCGACTTCAAAAAAGAAGGAGGTGGTCTTCGTCTGTTTATTATTTAAGCTTCTTCCTCTGGACTTGACCTGTTACGGCCGGTTTCAATAAACGATCTCAGTTTAGAGTGTAGCGGCCTCAGCAGGAAAAATTCTGACAACCGTAAATGTATTCGAACTCGATGCGCGTCTATGAAATTTGTATGAAATATTAACCAAACTTCATCAGTGCGCAACGAACTCGAATACATTTACATTTAGGTACATTAGTTTTTCGTGCTCGGGCTACAGATAGATCACGATTATGAACCAATCAAATCAAGTCATTTGACGGAATCATGTTCAAACTGTGTTCTTATTGGCTAATTTTTGTAATCTATCTTCACATTCGAACTGAGATTGTTTATTGGAACCGGGCGTTACAAGTCGAGTTATTGTGCGAGCCGTAAATGCTAGTTGTTTTTTCAACCGACTTCAAAAAAAGGAGAAGGTCCCCAATTCGTCTGTACTTTTTTATAATAATAAATAAATAACACCCCACAGTTACACATATAGCCCTGATCCCACACTAAGATCAAGTCTTGTGTCGTGGGAATCAGGCACTACTTTCGGTCTCAAAACACCCAGACCCGAAACAAATATCTGTGGGCCGCACAAATATTAGTCTCGGTGCGGGGATCGAACCCACGGCCTCTCGCTTCACAGCCGGCTGCTCGCCCGCTGCGCCACGGAGGCTGTCTATGTAGCTATGTTACGCGATATCTCCGCCAAATGTGGACCAATTTTTAGGAATCTTTTTGTGTTCGATAGAACTTATTTCAAGGATGGTCTCCTAGACTCCTAGACTCCTAGACTCCTAGACTCCTAGAAACCTAGACTCCTAGGCTCCTAGACTCCTAGACTCCTAGACTCCTAGACTCCTAGACTCCTAGACTCCTAGACTCCTAGACTCCTAGACTCCTAGACTCCTAGACTCCTAGACTCCTAGACTCCTAGACTCCTAGACTCCTAGACTCCTAGACTCCTAGACTCCTATACTCCTAGACTCCTATACTCCTAGACTCCTAGACTCCTATACTCCTAGACTCCTAGACTCCTAGACTCCTAGACTCCTAGACTCCTAGGCTCCTAGGCTCCTAGACTCCTAGACTCCTAGACTCCTAGACTCCTAGACTCCTAGACTCCTGGACTCCTAGACTCCTAGACTCCTAGACTCCTGAAGAAGAAGGATGTAATTTGGTCACAATCGGATATGTTTATAAATCGGTACGTTAAGTTTTATCTATGTATGGATATCCACATCTCCACATGAGTATAGAATGTCGCTTGAGATGGTATGGTCACGTTTTGAGGAAATAACGAAACGATTTTCAAAATTCTTTTTGTATTTGATAGACCTTTCAAGGGTCCCATATAAATTTGGTCACGATCGGATTTGAAGACGGTCCGTTAAGTTTTTAAACTTGTGGTTATTATTGGTGCCTGCCTCGGTGGCGTGGTGGTATTTCGGTACGACTACGGTTCTGAGGTCTCGGGTTCGATCCCCGGGTCGGGCAAAGTGATATTGGATTTTTTTATATCAGCCCGGAGTCTGGAATTTGTGCCGGATATGGCGATAGGCTCGCCCCCTATCACATCTGGGACGAAAATAAGCTCGGCGAAATGTGGGTGATCTAGTTCGCTAGTGCGCCTCTGCCTACCCCTTCTGGAATACAGGTGTGAGCTTATGTTATGTAATTATTATTAGTACCAACTTTATGAAACACCCTGTATGTGTGCCAATTTTGTATGCGTTGTGCGTCGTCCATTTCGTTTTACATGAAATGTTAACTAATTAATATGTCGCTACATTATGCTTTAATTTGTATGCAACAAAAATCCACGCTATGAAATTCATGATTACAATTCATTTCACATTCAACTGACAAAATGTTTGAGCTTTAAAACGAAACTAGTATTTTCTCGCGACTTCACTCCCATAAGGTACCACAGATGTTTTTATAGCAAAAGCTGGCAAACAGACAGGTGGGTCACCTGCAGCCCGAGCAGGAAAATTTCTGACAACCGTAAATTCGTGCTCGATGCGCGTCTATGAAATTTGTATGAAATATTAATCAAATGTCATCAGTGCGCAGTGAGTTTACATTTACATTAGTTTTTCGTGTGAAGGTTCACTTAACTTTACTTAACCTGAAGGTTAAGTGATCTCCACCGCCCATATACACCCAAGATACAAAAAAAGTCAAGGGTGCGTTGCCAATCTAAAAGAAAAGGAATAAACATTGGAAAAGAGGGAATCGGGCTACCGAAAATGTCACTCACCGAACAAAACTCAACAGCGAGCCGCCACTTTACGTCGGTTTTTTGTTAGCAATGGTATTAAACCGGTTGATCCGACACATTCGTGGTAAGTCATTACTGCCTACACTGTGGCTCCACCACTAAAAAAATAAAAAAATGTGATTATTCTAGTTTTCGACAGACTTCAAAAAAGAGGAAGGTTCTCAATTCGTCTGTTTTTTTTATGTGTGTTCCCCGATATCTCCGCCAAATGTGGACCGATATTCAAGATTCTTTTTGTGTTCGATAGAGCTTATTTCAAGGGTGATCCCATATTTTAAATTTAAATTTGGTCAGGATGGGATACATTTTGAAGTCGGTCCGTTAATTTTTATATCATATCGTCTGTACTTCTCCGGGTACCCACTCACTAACTTATCAAAGATAGAGTATTTAGGCTCATTGTCTCATTGAATAGATATTTAGGTCGTCTTTTTGGTCTAATGGCAGCATAATAATATATGGGCTATGAACCGGAAGCTCCTAAACTCGAATCCCTGGTTGAACAAAGCAATTTTACTAATTTGATTTGTCCGGGACTGGATCCTTCGGAGGTTGATGGCAAGCAGGCAGCCGGTCGTAAAAATCATTTCTACAATATGCTTCAAGTGTATTGTGTTGAGCGATAAGTGGGGTAAGGGTTGGTAGAAGAAAGAGTATGTCAGACAGTACACGAGACTGCGATATATTTACCGATGATTGGAAGGTGATCTTGTCGGAATGTTTGAATTTCTGTGAATTGAATGCCTGATGTTTGCGTATTTCTATTTCTGAAATTACTGTTAATTATAGTGTAAGTTGTTTTGTTTATATTCTTATTTTGTTTATATGTATCATGTTCTTAATTATGTCTTCAATTAGTGTAATTGGTCCTGACCGTACTAATTGATAAAACAAATAAATAAATGTCATGATTCTCTTTGAAGTATTTACTGTTTAGTTATACTAATTGTTACTGTTGCTTAAGAAATTTGTACTGACTGACGTGAGCTTATGTTATGTTACTTAAGAAATTTGGTTTCATTTATTCGTATCAATCAATCACTCTATTTATTTAGAAGAATAAACTCGCACCATTCGTTCCACATCCGAGCTCACTCGTGCAAAAAGCTGAGAATAATTAAAGGCGCCCACAAGCGGACTTCATTCAGGACCCATGTCACTTGGATGACGGACGAGACAAAAACACGCCGTCCGTGTGAACACGGCCTTTTTGTACAACGTTAGGGAGCGTTTACATACGCTTGCGTTTACGTTCGTCTGAGGAATCATTTCATCACTTTGATAGATTTCGACAGACTTCAAAAAAGGAGGTCCTCAATTCGTCTGTATTTTTTTTGTATGTACATTAGGCGATATCTCTGCCAAATGTGGACCGATTTTCAAATTATTTTTGTATTCGATAGAGCTTATTTCAAGGGTGGTCCATATAAATTTGGTCACGATCGAAATTGAAGTCGATCCGTAAAGTTTTTAAACTTGTGATTATTCATAAATATTAACAACCTTCGTGGCGTAGCGGGCGCGTAGCCGGCTGTGTACCAAGATGCCGTGGGATCGATTCCCGCACCGAGACATATTTGCGTGATCCATAGATGTTTGTTTCGGGTCTGAGTGTTGTGGGACTGTAAGTCTCTCGTAGTTCCTGAAACCCACGATACTAGTTCAAAATAGTGTAGGGTCAGGACTGTGTATGTGACTGTTGGATGTATTTATTTATTATCAAAAAACCCAAATTACTTCCCAAAAAAAGTTAACCTGATCATTAAAAAATCGGCCCTTACACAATTTTACGCACAGCATAAATGATCTGGTTCGACTGGATTACTACTAGTCTCAACTATCGGGAAATATTTTTGTACACCTAAACGCCTTCTTTCCCAATACCTATTCCTTGATAATCAGAATTGCTGCTGTGCGATAAAGTTTGAAAATATTTAATATCGGCTGGATCCTCACATGTCTGCCTTCGTAAGCTAATAAAACAAAATATTATCAACATTTTCCCTCATATTTAATTTAATATAACCCTGTAATTAATATGGAAGTTTACTGTAACGAGAGGATATAATTACAGCAATAAAACCTTAATATCCATGTACTATACATTAGCGACAACTTTGTTATAATTTTATATGAGGCTTTTAGCTCAATTTATGAAAGTTATTAGGTAATGAAAACCAGTCGCCGCCTTGGTCTAGTAGCAGCATATATAGGCTGTTGGGTTCAATTCCCAGGTCGGGCAAAGCGAATTTTCTAATTTAATTTGCCCGGAACTGGATCCCTCAGAGGGGGTTGACTTCAGCAGGCTTTCGGTCGTAAAAACTAAGCCATATCCTTTCTGCAAAATGCTTGAAAAGTGTGTTGCGCCGACCTCAGATTAAGGTGGGATAAGGGCAGGTAGAACGAAAGACTAGGTAATGGAAACCACTGTCATTATCATCAGCCACTGGTGTACTGCTGAATATGCCTCTAGTCTTCCTCTAAGAATTTCCAGGCCGAAATGTTGGAAACAATAGTCTCCGAATAAAATTGCCTGACATATGGATGGCCAGACTGACATGACAAAACTATTGTTTTATAGCAAACACTGGCAAACGAACAGGTGAGTCACCTGATGGTAAGTGATCTCCACCACCCAGTTACAAAAATAATCTTCAGCACGTTGCCAATGTAAAAGGCAGGGAATAAGGAGTAGGTAAGTAATGGAGGGGGAAATGGAACCACCGGAAATCTAACTCACCGAACGAGCTGCCGCTTTACGGACGGTTTTCTAGACAGTGGTATCGAACCGGTCGAGCCGGTTAATCGTGTTGTATACGTTACTGTCCACGTTGTGGCTTCACCACAAAATAAGGGCTCTCTTTTTGGCACTTGACTCCGGACTCCAAAATGCGTTTTTCGCTGCATTTTTCTAAACGCGCGACGCTATCTGCAGTATGCATACTTCTTTATATACGTAGACTACCGTTTGTTGGACGAGAATTTTTGTTGTTTGCAATTTCGTGCCCCTTTACAACGCCGCGTTTAGATTTGTTTCGCGGATATTCTGTACATTTTGAATGTTGAAATAATATGCTTTTTTTGCTTATTCACGCGTGTTTTTAGATGATTGACATGTTTAACATTGAAAATCGTGTTTCGATTAAGTATGTTTTGTTCAGATTAGAATATTTTCAAGCGAACAAATATGGGGGTTACTTGTTAAAGATAAAGATAACTTGTTACTAACTGTACTGTTGAATTTCTTTGCTTGTTACTAAGCGAGAATTGATTATTTTAAATTAAAAGTAAAATCTTTTTTATCTGCGTTATAACTAAGAGAATGTTAAATGAGTATTCATTCAAATTATCACTTGCCCTTATATACAGGTCGATCTAGAAATATTTGGGGGAGGCCTATGTTCAGCAGTGGACGTCCTATGGCTGATGATGATGATGATTATATAAAGTAAAACATCAAGGGGAAATCTGCATAAGCTCACGCCTATATCCTCGAAGGGGTAGGCAGAGGCGCACTAGCGAACTAGAACACCCACATTTCGCCGAGCTTAATTCCGTCCCAGATGTGATAGGGGGCGAGCCTATCGCCATATCGGGCACAAATCCCAGACTCCGGGCTGATATGGAAAAATCCAATATCACTTTGCCCGACTTTCTTTCTTTGTTTGTTTCTTTCTTATATCTAAGAATTTCTCCATAAGAATTACGAAGGTAATTTGAAGTCTATAAACATACTTTCAATTTCTTGTCGAGAAATTCTCGGGTATGCCGGTTTCCTCACCGTTACAGCAAGTGATAATTCACTATGAAAACACACTTAACATAGAAAAGTCAAAGGTGTATGCTCCATTTTGAGGTTTGTTTTGAACCTCCGACACTCGTCTTAGCAGTCCGTACCATTCCCAACTGAGCTACCGCTGCTATTTAGTTTAACATTCTTAGTTACAATTTTCATAACGCACCTATTATATACCTCTATATAAATTATTATCTTGGTACCGTTTACGTGAATGTTGACCTAAAAATTCTTATAAGCGTATGGGCCACCGGAGGCCGAGCCGCCCGAGACTATCTAAATGAGCAGCGGCCTGAGCAGGAAAATTTCTAACAACCCTAATTGTATTCGAACTCGATGCGCGTCTATGAAATTTGTATGAAATATTAACCAAACGTCATCAGTGCTCAGCGAACTCGAATACATTTACATTTACATTAGTTTTTCGTGCTCGGGCTACAGGGCAGTAAAACGGATCGATAATCTAAATGAATTAACCTCACAATATATTGCAATACCCAAAATCGTACAAAAACGCCCCAGCTAAATCAAAACATTCCTTCCAACACCATTAAATAAAAATTGCACCTATTCTTCCCGAATATCAATACATTTGGGGTAAAGGAATATATCCGTAGTGTTATGGTAAAGCGAGGGGATCCCGGCCGTCCGTAGGGACCTTGTAACGACGTCCCAGGTGTGACCCCTCACAATCCTGGTCTACACCCGACATTTTCGATAAATTGGCCGAATTATTGACGGTCTAAAATTTTGTTACGTTTGTTAGTAATAACTAAACTAACATTTTACACATATCATTCTTTCTATTCTCTATCACTTTTTCATATACTTCTCCTATAACATAACATAACATAAACTTACGCCTGTATCCCCGAAGGGGTAGGCAAAAGGCGAACTAGTACACCCACATTTCGCCGAACTTAGTTCCGTCCCAGATGTGATAGGGGGCGAGCCTATCGGCATATCGGGCACAAATTCCAGACTCCGGGCTGATATGGAAAAATCCAATATCACTTTGCCCAAACCAGGAATAGAACCCGAGACCTCAGAACCGTAGTCGTACCGAAATACCACCCCGCCACCGAAGCAGTCTAATAAAATTTTTCCATTAATGTTATTTGACGCCTCCTTAGTCTAAAGGCAGCATATATGGGTTGTTGGTCGGGAGGTCCTGAATTTCATTCCCAGGTCGGGCAAAGCTAAGTTTCTAATTTAATTTGCCCGGAACTGGATCCCTCCATAGGGGGTTAACAGGCAGGCAGCCGGTCTTAAAAACTAAGTCAAATCCATCCTGCAATATGCTTGACAAAGTGTGTTTCGTCGACCCCACATTAAGGTGGGATAGATGTAGAGATTTTTTTTTTACGAAAAATTTATATCACGCCTGTATCCTCGAAAGTGTAGGCAGAGACGAACTGGTAAACAATAAAAGAGCCCAAATCTTGGCCAACTTTCCGTTCCAGATGTAATAGACGGGTGGCGTAAATCTATTGAAGCATTTTTTTTTTGTATTTTTTATTTTAGTATTTTTATTATCCGCAAGAGGCGCTAATATCTATGGAAAAAACGAAAATCCCGTCTTAGGCAATAGTTTTAGAAAACACTCCGCCTGACCTGGGAATCAAACCCAGGATCTCCCCGTTCACAGATCATATACGCTGCAACGCCAAGGAGGCGACGAAAAAATTCATTATCAGTGCCACCTAGAAACAAAAGAATAGCATCAAATACCCTGCTCATATGGGGTTTCCTTTGTGAACTTTGAAACTGATAAGTTCCTTTAAACCCCGTTAGAGACCGCTGTTAAGTAACGCCATCTGAGAACTATATTCAGAACTAAATTCCTGGCTCCTGGGATGTCTAATTAACGTTTTCGCCGTACAGATGTCGCTACTTAGTAACTAGAATATGATTTTGAGACCGACTTCCAAAAAGGAGAAGGTCCTCAATTCGTCTGTATTTTTATGTATGTTACGTGATATCTCCGCCAAATGTGGACCGATTTTCAAAATTCTTTTTGTGTTCGATAGAGCTTATTTCAAGGGTGGTCCCATATAAATTTGGTCTCGATCGGATTTGAAGTCGGTCTGTTAAGTTTTTAAACTTGTGATTATTTATATTCTCTTACGTTTAGTATTCCCGGATTTTTCGAGCATATCTGGGATAAAAAGTTTCGCCTCCGTGGTCTAGTGGCTGCATGTATTGGCTGTGGACTGGGAGATCCGGGGTTCGATTGCCAGGTCGAACAAAGCCAAATTTCTAATTTAATTTGCTCGGGACTGGATCCCTCAGAGGGGTTGACGTCAGGCGGCCGGTCGTAAAAACTAAGCCAAATCCTTTCTAATATACTTGAAAAAGTATGTTGCGCCGACCCCACATTAAGGTGGGATAAGGGCAGGTAGAAAAAAAGATCAGGGGTAAGAAGTAGTTTGTGTCCCTGTCCAAATTCTCCGTGGCGCAACGGGCGAGCAGCCGGCTATGAGGCAAGAGGCCGCGGCTTCGATCCCCGCACCGAGATAAGTATTTGGGTGGCCCACAGATATTTGTTTCGGGTCTGGGTATTGTGAGACCGAAAGTGTCTCGTAGTTCCTAATTCCCACGACACAAGTATCGATCTTAGTGTGGGGTCAGGACTATGTGTGTGACTGTTGGGTGTTATTTATTTGTTTTTATTTACCTTCAAAATTCTGGAAAATTCTCAGACACGCTGTTTTCCTTACGTTGTTTTCCATCACCGTTAAAGTGATAATTTATCATCACAAGTTTTAAAACTTAACGGACCGACTTCGAATCTTATCCAATCGTGACCAAATTCATATGGGACCACCCTTAAAATAACTTCTATCGAACACAAAAAGAATCATGAAAATCGGTCAGCATTTGGCGGAGATATCGCGTAACATTCATATTAAAAAATACAGAATTTATTGCAGTCGGTCGATAATGAATATCGTCATCATCATCATCATCATCATCATCATCAGCCATAGCACGTCCACTGCTGAACATAGGCCTCCCCCAAAGATTTCCAGATCGACCTGTTGGAAGCGGCCTGCATCCAGCGACTTCCTGCGACCTAGGGCACATAATGAATATACTCTTAAGTAAATGTGCATGTTGGAGTTGGTCTCGAACCTCCGACATTCGTCTCGACAGTCCGTATGACTCCCGACTGAGCCATCGTTGCTTAGTTTTAAGCCTTCACTAAATTCTTCTTATCTGTTCCAATGTAATCTTCGATCAGACAATTTCCTGCTAATAATTAAATTTTAATTCTATAAGATAAAGCTACTGCAAATAAATCTGATAAATATTTAATTTAATATTTTGTTTACAAAACCAATATAACATTAATCAATCTATGATATAATAAGATTTTATCTACAATCATTATAAACAATACTAAGAAATGATATCAGTATTTTTCTATGAATAAACTTAAAATAAAAAAATAAATAAAATATTGGTCACGTAACGTAGGCATGTAAAAAAAGCACTTATAACAAGTCCACACAAGCAAATGTTGAATAGGGAACTTGCATGTCATTTTCTTTTTAGTTCATTGTTAAGAACTAGGTCTCGAATAAACACACCAGAAAGAAAAACATTAAAATATGCACAAATCATTTAATTATCGCAAGTCAAAATATGACTTTCAAAACCCCGCGCCAAAAAAGGACGTGACGTCACCGCTTAAAAATTGCTTTTTATTGACATCTCAGTTGACACTGACGGCTACAATGACGTTTGAATATTGCCTAGAATGACGTTTGAACCGCTATAATTGCCTATCGTTTAAAATTTCCCCAAACCGAACAAAAATGTCCCCAAAAGCTATTTCATTAAATAACGAAGTAAAAATTAATTGCACTCTTGAATCTTGAGCGGAGCGATGGGAAAATTAAACAAAGAAAAGAATTTGGAAAGAGGAGGAAACCTTCGAAATCTCATTCATCAATCACCATACTAAACATAATAACTGTTTTCCGCAAAATTGGGAAAAATACCCCAACCTGGAAACCCTGCCTAATGCAACGACGTCACTTGTGTTTTGCAATAACGTTCCATTATACGTAATTTATAATTAAGATATTTTGTAAAATATCAAGTATTTTATCCTACAAATTTCATTATAGCACATTTCAAGGGTTTGTTTATTGATTTATCAACACAATTGCTCGTTATAATTTTCGTGCAAGTTCCCCATTAAGATAATTTACACTATCCCGCTATAAATTTGAAGACAGGCAGGCAAATAGGGACATAATAACGATGGCATGGCTAAGATAGGGTGATAAGGGGATATAGGAATAGAGTGTAAGGGAATGGGTTGTACGGGAATTGCATATGGCAGGAATGGTGGTAGGGGATTGACTGGAAATACTGAAAGCAGTTGGGATTGGTGAATGAGACCCTATCTTAGCTAACCTACCAGCCTTTCTCTAGCTACCTACAGATAACGACCCGAAGAAGAAAGGCAGAAAGAAACTCCGGGCTTATGTTTTTCGTCATTAATTGACACCATTTCCTTTTTTGTCTTTTTTCCTTTTTTTTCATTTGATTTACAAATTGTCGATACAATTGATAATCATGATGAAAAGGTGAATTGACATTGAAGGATGCAAAAACCCACACTAACAAAAATCCTTATATTGAGATATCCTTATATCTCAATTAAGAGGGAGTAGGAATTAAAAAAATGGGGTATTGTTTGTCCCCTTGGAATGTATGATGGAATGGAACATTTGCTGGTAGAATGAGAGTCGAGTAGTGCTTTGTAAAATGTACTTACTGTATTCAGATACGAAATGGAAGAGAGAGCGGAAGGATACACCAATATTACAGAACTAATTTACATCATCATCATCAGCCATAGGACGTCCACTGCTAAACATAGGCCTCCCCCAAAAATTTCCAGATCGACCTGTTGGAAGCGGCCTGCATCCAGCGACTTCCTGCGACCTTTATCATAAAGTAATGTATTTACATTACATAAATAACATAGACACGATCCACAGATATAGTATTTTTAATTAATATATTTTGGTGTTGGTGTTAACCACCAGACGAGATATTCTATCTTGAATTTTTTTGGAAATTTTCCGTATATTACCAGAAATGATTTTGCTTACTTTCGACCATCAGACAATTATTCCAGCTTTAGGTGTTGTGAGACCGAAAGTCCTAAATAATATAGTCCTAATATTCGAAGATCCTAACTGGATATCAGATTGGACATAAAATTCGTATCTTAGTATAGGTTCAGGAGTCAGGACTACATCTGTGATTATTAAGTTTTATTTATTTATTTATTCTTGATTATAACCTTATGACAAAATACAAGGAATATACAAAAACAAATTCAGTACAAATGGCGGTCTTATCGCACTAGGCAATTTCTTACAGACAACCATGGGATGGATATAAGCGAAAAAGAGAAAGAAAGGGCAGTCTGAAGAGAAGTATTTAGTTATTTTTATCTCCTAAAAGCAGACTCTTAACATCCTACAGCTCACTCCTATGTTTAAATCAATATTTAGGATAAATAGAGATACATATACATAGATTCACGCCTTTCCACTCACGGATTTCCACTTGCTACGATCCTTACATACTTCTTTCTTTCTTTACATATATCGTGGAGCTGCAAGTGACCCTAAAATATGTCTTCTAAAATCTAGTACAAAAATAAATTACTTATTAACCATTATACATTGTATTTCCTATTACTAAGCCGAATCGATACTGCAATTAAATACATATACTCGAAACACCATTATCCTTCTACAAGGCAATCGTGTTTGATGTGCCCAGGGACCGTCATAAGCCATGCCCCTGGGCCCCTGGGCACACGAGAATTTGGGGGCCTATTGAAGAGTAAAAATTAATGAAGAATCAAGCCTATCGGAGGCCCTGGGCACGGGCCACGTGTGCCCTTATGATAAAAACGGTACTGAATGAGCCGACCATACTTTAAAGAGGAATAAGGACAAATGAAAAGAAAGATTTGCTATATCCACGTGTAATGAAAAAAAACGGTAGGATAAATATTCAACTCTATATTGTATTTCCACCAAAAATAAAGGCACCAATCTTATCAATGCAATCACAAAAACTGATATTGCATTCTTATTGTAAATGCGACACGTTTATATATGTTAAAATAATTTTCCTATGTAAAATCTCTCTTTATTTTTTGGATTTAAATTGGATCAAGAATCAAGGTCACAAATATTCTGAAACCAGAATGCATGAAAAAAGTGATGAAACTAAACGAAGTAAAGATTTTTCAAAGTCGTATAGTGGAAATCCAGAGTTTTTTTAGGAAGTAAAAGTGGCAATATTACATCTGCACAGTGCAGTAAAAAAACAGTGACCACGATAAACAATGGGTTGATCCAGAATCATGCCGGCCTATTTATGCTTCTTCAACACTGAAGAGGGAAAATGCAAATCGAGGGGCTTGCAACAGGACAGGCTGATGACCGTTTCATGCAATGCTCTCATACTCGCCTCAACCAACCATCAAATCATGTCACAAGCCTCTCAAGAGAACCATATAATATACACTGGCTAATCTGGCTAAAATGAAATGAAAACTGACGTGCCGTAACAGTTTGTATCTTTCTTTCTGATTCTTTCTATCTTCCCAATCCCCATTTTTTTTCTTCTGATATTAATTTGTATGCAGTCTGTGGAGATCATTTATTATCAGACACGTTAATATTCATTTACCAGCACCTGCTTTTATTATTATTTCATATGGCGTATGAGACTAGCATGTATTTAGCCGTAGTTATAATATAGGTCCAACCCAGCGATCCAAAGTCTGGCATCTGGGGAAATTTGGGGAGATGATGAGCCCGTTATTAAAACTTCTTTTTGGGCATTCCTCAACATTGTGTCGGGTGGTTTGACAGGGGGCTCCACAGTCGAAGCTGCTCTTTGGCCACAGCTAGATGTCTCAGTGATATCCTACTTGTGAAGGTGGTAGTTGCAGCCACACCTGTTCTAATGGGTTTAGCTTGGGTCACATCTTCCGATGTTCGTAGAAAGCTGACTGTACGGTTGTAGGGTAAGGGGCTGCTAAAAAACCAGATCCATTGCATTGAAGACTGAACCCTAAAAGTTAAATATCTTTTGTTTTATTTTTAAAACAGTAGCGGATTCCCAGAATATAAAATTTGACAAAAAGTAATCCAAAATTAATTCGAGGTACTGTCCCTATTATCGAACCAGATTAGATACCAAAAAGTATCGACAATTGATTCAATGATAGCCAAGAGATTTAATCAGGCAGTATAATATAAAGCGGTACTTGATTACTAATGGTAGAAGGGTAATTGTCAAGATGAAGTTGGTAGTGTTTTTTGTACCATTGCTATTGGCTTTAGCCAGAGCCAACGTAGATGAGTTGGCGTTGGCGGATATATGTGATGTTGAAGCATGCAAGTTGCCGAGCTGCAGATGTTCGTCTTCTGAGATACCTGGAGGATTGGAGCCAAGGGATACTCCACAGGTATGACATATTTTAACAGATACCTTAAAGGATCTGTATAGAGGTAGATAATACTGAGATTACTATATTCTGGGGATAAAGAACTAAGAGATTTTATTAATCAACTAGAAGATGCGAAGGTCAGGTCTCTTGCCTGGTGGTTACTATCGCACATGCTTACAAACAGTCCATCTCACCCTATATTACTTAACCTGAAGGTTTTCTTGAGTAATGAACGAGGCTAGACAAAGTAGTCTAAACTCTCTAGCTTATTATCAGTTAGTGAACGTCAAATTAGATTACTCTCATCGAAATAGTATTCTTTTTTTTTGTAATGTTTATGATTTAACTATGAATGCACTTGAGGTCGAAGCTGTACCTTTATCTCGATAATCTATTCTATCTAGCCCAACCATCTTAGGTGGTTGCTGATTCGTTCATTAATAATCTAATAGTTCAGTATTATTACAAGGTAAATGCTTTACCTCTACTCATGAGAGGAACAGATCCATTTCCATTTTTGAGCGAAGACCGTTTCGAAAACAAACTTATTTCACTATCTAATTGTATATTCATGAGCACTGAATGCTCAAAGTATTTGATGTAATTTTAAACATGCACGATTAATAATTATAACTACATATTTTAGCCGAATTTAATTTAAAGATTGTAAATAATATACTTTTTGCTGACTATTTTAATTGTAACATAACTACAGGTAAAACCGAAAACGATGGATACAAAATTATCTACAAAACATCTTATCCGTTTTGATGATCAGGACTTGAATCAAATGAATTAATTTCGGCGTTATCGTTAACAAATATATATTGTCCTATATTTGATAATGACGTATGTGATACGGTATATACTAATTTATGATTACCAAGTTAATAAAATATCTGATTCCATAAAATCAAGAGCTAAAAATAATTTTAGAGTTAAAGATTTATAGACACATCATAATGTATTTTAGTTCTTAGCTACGAATGTAATGTGAGATTAAAACTCTGATGATTCCAAATACTAATAACACCTAATTGACCCTAGTAGAGTCTATCGAGAATCACAATACTAAAAATGTATTATTATTGTAAAAAAATAAGATTTCGAATCGAATATTTCGCACCGACCTAAGATATAAGTTGGGAATAACCTTAACAATTCACTTTGCGACAATTAGACACTTAAGGATTTAATAATTTAAAAACCCACATCTAAATCAGATTAGTAGTATTATTTTAGATACTACAATGTTACTACAGACGGACAAACATACCTATACAAAAAGCCAGAGTCCAGACAGATTGATTTGTCAAACCAGTAACACTCTGAATATTCTGGGGACTACTTATTTCCACGATCAATAAACATACATACATACATAAACTCACGTCTATATACCCGAAGGGGTAGGCAAAGGCGCGCTAGCGAACTAGAACACCCACAGTTCGCCGTGCTTAGTTCCGTCCCAGATGTGATAGGGGGCGAGCCATGATGTGATAGGGGCACAAATTCCAGACTCCGAGCTGATATGGAAAAATCCAATATCACTTTGCCCGACCCGGTAATCGAACCCTAGACCTCAGGACGGTAGTCGTACCGAAATACAACCACGCCATCGAGGCAGTTAAATAAATAAATGTTTTCTAAATTCCAGTTTGTGATGGTAACCTTCGACGATGGCGTGAACGTGTTGAACATCGAAACGTACCGTGAGGTTCTCTACAACCGCAACAACTTCAACGGCTGTCGAGCTGGAGCCACCTTCTACATCAACCATGAGTACACAAACTACCAGCTGGTTAATGAGCTCTACAACAGAGGCCTTGAAATTGCCCTTCATTCCATTACTCATAGAACTCCTCAGAGCTTCTGGGCGACGGCCAGTTACGAAGATATGGTTAAAGAATTCGCTGACCAGCGACGACAAATGGCACACTTCGCGAATATCCCCATGAATCAAATCAAGGGTAAATAATTATTTCTATATTAGCTAAATTAGCTACAGTCAAAGAAGCGTAATAATATTATCCCTTAGAGTCTCACTCCTAAGGTCATTGTTTGGAAATCAGTCCACCATGATGCTTACTGCGGGTTGGTCCAATTCACATAACTTAATTTTTTATTATTTCGATTTCGTACAGGTAAAGAAATTTCGAAGCCAAATACGATAAAAGTCCCCTTTTCAATCACTCTTTACTTTAAAATTACAAAGTATGGAGTTCTTTCTTTCCATCTGCCTTTCCCCACTCTAATCTTTCTTTCTACCTGCCCTTATCCCACTTTAATGTGGAATCGGCGCAACACACTTTTTCAAGCATGTTGCAGAAATTATTTGGCAAAGTTTTTACGACCGGCTGCCTGCCTGACATCAACCCCTCTTTCCCCACTCTAATATGAGCACCCTATTTCCAAACACGTTGCATAAGTTTCGGCTTTTGTTTTATGACCGGTAACTTAGCTGAAGTCAACAGGACAATATATACAAATCCATAATGTAATTGGAATTATACTTTCAGGTATTCGCAAGCCCTTCCTCCAACTGAGTGGAAACAACAGTTTCCTCATGATGGCTAACCACGACCTCATGTACGACTGTTCCTGGCCCACAAATGCGCACAACAACCCTGGCCTGTGGCCCTACACCCTGGACTACGCCTCGATCCAGGACTGTCCAGTTCCACCTTGCCCGACAGCTTCGATACCTGGACCTTGGGTGTTGCCCATGATATCCTGGCGGGATCTGAATGACTTCCCTTGCGCTATGGTTGACTCTTGCGTGTTCTTGTAAGTATCTCTTCTAGACGCGTTAAATGGTAGATAGTCACTTATACAGTATGGTTGGTGGGCTCACCACTTGACCGGTTTGATACAGAAAACTGACCTAAAGCAAGTTATTGTTGCGTTTCGTTCGGTTAGAGAACCCAGTGGCCCAATTTCTCCTCCCTTTCCCAATACCAATCCACTTACTTTAAGGCAAAGCATCTATGATTTCCTGATGTTATGGGTGTATATGGGCGGAGGGAATCATTTTATTTCAAATGGTCCACCTGTTCGTATGCCATTATTTTCGTGATTTTTTTTAGACAAAACAAAATATGTATTTTAGTAATTAATGTATATTAAACAGATTCCTCTAGAAATATTTGGGACAGCTTTATGTTCAGTAGTGGACGTCCTATGGCTGATAATGATCATGATGTAAATAAAGATGGTGATGTATAATGTTCCTTTTCCTCCACCAGCCCCGACCGTGACGATGAGGATGCGTGGTTCAAATTTATTATGGAGAACTTCGAGAGACATTACAAGGGCAACCGCGCGCCGTTCGGCTTCTTCATCCATGAATGGTACATCCGGGAGTACAGCGGCGTCAAAAAAGCCTTTATCAAATTCCTCGATGTCATTAACAATATCCCTGATGTTTTCATGGTGAGCTAGCTCGTATTTCAGAAGGAAAATATAAATTTACTGGTGGTAGGATATTCGTATCAGCCCGTATCCACCCGGATGACGACCACCGTACACATGGTGTTAAAACCGACTATATTGACCACATTACTTGTAAGATTCGCGTTCTACGATCATCCAATTTATAACCAGTTTTCTCGAGGAGTCGAGGTTGGTTAGGGATGAGTATATGGAGTACATCCCTGTGTCTGCATCGATCATCCGCCTGTCTTAACCGAAGCTGCTCAGTTTGCTTCTTCTTGACAATTCAGCAATTCAGTGTGAAGGAGCATAAATATTCCGGCATGATTCTGGTGACTACCGATTAACCCATTGTTTGTCGGCGGTCTCTGGTTTTTGGAATGCACTACGCTTACAATTAGGCGTAGTCACATTGCCGTACTTCGAGAAGTACTTAGAAAGAAGAAGAACTTTAAATCTAACTCCTACTAGGGGTAAAGAACTCCGAAATATTCAGATAGTTATTATAACCAATTCACGTTAAGTTGTCGGTTAAGTTATTTTCGGTGAAGGAAAACATCGCGAGGAAACCATACATGAGAATACAAGAATGTCGAAGGTTTATGAAGTCATTCAATCCGCATTAGTTCTATAGAGGTGGACTAAGGCATAACCCCTTTTATTAGTAGAAGAGAGTCGTGCCTAGCAATGGGACAATAGTATTACAGGCCTAATATTATTATCTCTTTATTTTCAATTTATCACTTTTTTACATTATTAAATATAAATACAAAGAATATATTTAAAAATATAAAAAAAAAACAAATTTCACCCTCCCGATTACGGGGCTTGAGATCCAAGCCACCGGCACTTAGGGGCTCAGAGAGAGAAACCGCATCACAATGCGTGCCGTGTCCAATAACACTGCCTTCTATAGCTAGATCTTGACCCAACGGTCGATTGAGAGCCTCTGAAGATGTTGGTCGACGCTCTTTGCTATCAACCCATTAGCGGTAGCGACTATCGGACTATATAAAACTATTTATAAAGACAAGATGTCCACGTGAACATCTTTCGGCCTTAACGTATTTTTACTATTTCCAGGTGAACTCGAATGAGGTAATCGAATGGGTGAAGAACCCAATACCAGTGAATGAGTACAGGTCGAAGCCTTGTGCCACCTTCACGCCGACCATGTGCAGAGCCGCCAGCTGCGGACCTCTGAGAGGAGAACACAACCAAATGAACTACTGGATACAAATATGTAACACATGCCCTCGCACGTATCCCTGGTTCGGGAATCCACTAGGCCAATAAACGATTCTAAATAAATTAATTTGACTGTCGCTTTTTCTGAAATATTCCATAATATTAAATTATTATATATTGTTTAATTTATGTAAGTTGTTGAATGTCCATGTTGATATGACAAAATAAACATTCTCTCTATGCTGTCCATCTTCGCTGGAGCTTAGTGCTAAAACCACATCACTTTGAAGCAATAAACAACTAAGAAGTTAACTAAATGCGTAAGTTTTGTTACTCAATCACGCCAGAACGACTGAACGGATTAGTGGCCAAAAAACAACAAAGGTTAATAGGACTTTTTTACTATTTTTTCAACTTACCGTCTATATAAACTCGTTTCCATGAAGAAAAAACAACAAAAAACCTCGTTGTCACTCATTATCATTAGCACAAATTCACTAATACTATCACTACTATCACTTATTTACTTTATAACCAAAGAAAGCTTTTATACATAGCTTTCAGATGACAAAATGGCATAGCTTCGACGTGCTATCCATTTGTCAACTTGTGAACACGAACTGCTTCCCCAAACGGCATTACCAGCCATATAAACAGCTATCGCTCCACCATTGGGTGCAATTTCGTTTACCCACCAACCTTATTAATATTACTGTTGGTACCGTCATTATGTACCTAATATCCTTATCGATACCTTCTTTAATTCAATAATAATAAAGTCGCTAACACTTTACACTAAAATGGTCAAGTTATACGATACTTTTCACTAAGCACAAGTTAAACTAAAGCCTCGTTCCTGCACATGTTTTTTCGAAACAAAAAACTAAAAACACCTACACTAACAAGGTTTTTATAGTCTCCTGCTCATCTAACATAGACAAAAAAAATGTAGAAATACCATATTTAGTGTAATGTTTTAAGCCTCGTCTCCTGCACTAGCTTTTTCGAAACAAAACACTAAAAACAAAAAAATCTATTTTAATTGTCATCTGCTCATAGAACAATTGATAAAAATGCATGTTTTCTGTATTGTTTTAGTGCAGGATAACCCGGTTTTAGTGAAGGAGGCACGTAACTATATAACATTACACTTGAACTATTAAGTTATAGGTAAAACACTTTTTACTAAACACTGCGATTCATTATAACGGTAACTTCAAGCTTTGCTTCAAGCTCACCGATTGTAGGCAATGAATTAGACATAGCAAGCTAAATAGGAACTTTCGAACTAAATACCACACAAAGTTTTGGTTGGACTTTGATATTGGATTTTTCCATATCAGCCCGGAATCTAGAATTTGTGCCCGATATGACGACAGACTCGCTCCCTATCGCATCACATCGGAACTAAGCTCTGCGAAATGTGGGTGTACTAGTTGTGTAGTTTGCCTCTGCCTACCCCTTTGGGGATACAGGCGTGATACTACGTATGTATGTACTTTTAACCCGAGAAAATGTACGGCTCCCGTAGATTATTTCGAGTTTCGACGCGGACGAAGCCGAGGGCAACAGCTACTAGCAGTTGGTAATATTGGGCGCACTTATAAAAACATTTTAGCTGAGCAAATGGTGAAGAATAGTCAGTGCCTTTTATTTTCGACCGACTTCCAAAAAGGAGAAGGTCCTCAATTAGTCTGCATTTTTTTTTTATTTGTATGTATCTTACGTTATATCTCCGCCAAATATGGACCGATTTTCAAAATTATTTTTTGTATTCGATAGAGCTTATTTCAAGGGTGGTCCCATATAAATTTGGTCACGATCGGATTTGAAGTCGGTCCGTTAAGTTTTTAAACTTGTGATTATTAAACAATGAGACAAGGAAAAACGTGGCAGACTATTCTTAACCATTTGCTCAGCTTAAATGTTTTTTATAAAAGGCCTATTATGTCAAAGTGCCTGATCAATTAGTAAGCGCAACATCACGCACAAAGTGACGGAGCGAGCCTATTGCCATATCCAGTACAAATTCCAGACCCCATACTGATACTGACTAGAAAAACTGAGTTTTTGGTAATGCCAAAGAGCCAAATTCTTTTTATTATAAATACCTATTATATAAGCTCATGTCTGTACTCCGAAGGAATAGACAGAAGTGAAATAGCGAAGTATGATGTAATATGAGGCGAGCCTATCGCCACATCTGGCATAAATTCTAGACTCCGGACTGACACTGAATTGAAAAATTCCAATAAATAAATAAATACACCCAACAGTCACACCCCCAGTCCTGACCCCACACTAGGTATAACCTGTATCGTGGGTGTCAGAGACTATGAGAGACGCACGGTCTCACAACACCCAGACTTGAAACAAATATTTGTGGGCCACACAAACATTTGTCTCAGTGCGAGAATCGAACCCGCGGCCTCTCGCTTTACAGCCGGATACTCGCCTGTTACAATATCACTTTTCTCCACCCGAGGATTAAACCTAAGACCTCAGAACGGTATTTCTTCCCAAAATTCAACAACACCACCGAGAAGAGAGAGAAGAAGAAATACAAATTATTATAGACGAACTCTTTATACCTAACTTCAGTACAGCAGGTAAATTGTAGGTACGTATTGTAAAATCCAGAGATCTAATCAGATACAGTACACAGATTTAGATGTATATCGAAATGATACGAGACGATAAAAACTTAAAAAAATAATAATCACCGAAACGCGAAGATGGAGTAAAATATTACCTACGTACTAATTATACAACACTTGAATTCAAATTTAAATCTTTATTCAATAATTTGACCACTAGGGGCACTTTTACACGTCACAAAATCCACAGGTGCTTCGGCAATACCTGCGGCCTGAGCAGGAAAATTTCTGACAACCGTAAATGTATTCGAACTCGATGCGCGACTATGAAATTTGTATGAAATATTAACCAAACGTCATCAGTGCGCAGCGAACTCGAATACATTTACATTTACATTAGTTTTTGTGCTCGGGCTACTGGTCTGAGAAGAAACACCAAGAAACTCAACTGTGGGTTTACTTTTATATTTTGTCAGTTTAATATTACAATAATCCATATAAAATAACAAAAAAACAAGGTACTATGTTCCAACTTGCAAATTCCAATGTCACTTAAGTTACAAAATATCAAGTTCAACTGGATCTGACTTATGCTTATGATGCTCACATTGCTTTATCAGCTACAAAAAGCTGATAGTCGTCAACCCACTGTTCAGATTTCTTAACTAATGGCTAAACTGTGTTAATATAGTATCCTTTCTAACGAAAAAAGACGAAACCTGTTCAACCGTTTGTGAGCTATCATATCACACACGTTAAACTTATAATACGAAACATAGAGAAGCTGTTTGTTCGGAGGTTAATAAAATTAATGTGATAATACAAGTTCATGTAGTCCTTCATTCATGTAATCAGTCCTTGGTCTAGGGGCAGCATGTATGGGCTGTGGACCGGGAGGTCCTGGGTTCGAATCCCAGGTTGGGCAAAGCAAATTTTCCAATTTAATTTGCCCTAGACTGGATTCCTCATAGGGGGTTGACGTCAGGCACGCCGCTCGTAAAAACCGAATCCAATCCAGCAAGCCAAATCCTCTCTACAACATGCTTGAAAAAGTGTGTTGCGCCGACCCCACATGAAGATGGGATAAGGGCAGATAGAAAGAAAGAAAGATAATATAAATTCGTGTAAATGTACATTCCATCGAAAATGCATCACCAAAAATAACACCGACCAGCCTAATCACTGTAAGATATCAATCATCGTTTCATGATAATCATTTAGTCGAAGACGTTTAAGATTACTAATTATGCCGCCGATAAAGTAGTTGATAAGTAACCTATATAACGGATGACCAGATATTTCAACTTTATTTTCGAATTCATCATGAAGTGGTTTCTCCTGGTGTGTTTGGTGGTGGCAGCCGCAGCTGAAGTTGAGGAGTTACCCTTAGCAGAGCCTTGTGACGAGGCAGAGTGCAAGCTTCCAGAATGCAGATGTTCCTCCATTGATATTCCAGGAGGATTATTACCAAGGAATACTCCACAAGTTAGTTACACCATTCCAATAATATAATTGAATCAAAAATACTTTTATGGACCTTTCCCAAATGTTCAGGTGGATAACCTCAAGCTGATGATTACATAAGTCCCATCAATAATTCACAAATTAAATTTGACCCGGCGAGTCTCTGAGAAACCAGTCTTCTTTAACCCAAAAGTAAATTAACCGCATTTGAAATAAAATTATTACTATAAGATTCAAAGCTTCTTGACGTGTAATTTCGAAATGTCTTTTATCCAAAGTTACAAATTAATACCTACTATACTGGATCCGATAGTGAGTCATTAGTGCAATGTGGTCCAATAATGATGTAGATCAATAACAAACTTTGATTATCTCGGAGTTATGACAAAAAGATTTTTTTCCTGTTGGTCATATCACTTCACCGGGTCAAAGTTTGCGTTGCGTTTCATGTGATGACCAAAGCAAGGTAGGTCTACTAGAAGTAAGTTTTTTATTTACTTTTGCATTATTATTATCCACCAGTTCGTCTCCCTAACCTTCGATGCTGGAGTCAATATCGAGAACATCAGAACCTACAATGACATTCTCATCAACCGTCGCAATTCCAACGGATGTCCTGTCGGCACTACTTTCTACGTCAGCCATGAATACACAAACTACGAGCTGGTCAATCAGCTGTACAACAGCGGATTCGAGATCGGTCTTCACTCCATCTCTAAAAGAACTCCTCAGGACTGGTGGGCTAGAGCTAGTTATGAAGAAATTAGACAGGAAATAGGCGAACAGAAGACACAAATAGCACATTTTGCTAACATTCCTGCTAATCAGATTAAAGGTATGTTGTTGTTTAGTTTGTGTTTTAACTTTAAAGTCGAGAGAGTCCTGAGCAAAGCCTGTTAGATGAACCACTTTGCCTGTTCTGGGATTTCAGCTTAAGACCATGGTCCACAGCCTATATTTGCTGGCACTAGATCAATAAGGCGTGAAGAGGTGAACTTATTGATCTCATTATTTCCAGGCGTCCGCCTACCCTACCTGCAGATGTCTGGGAACACCAGCTTTCAAGTGATGGCTGACTACGATCTTCTCTACGACCATTCCTGGCCCACTGCCGCATTCAGAGCCCCAGGACTTTGGCCCTACACTCTGCACTACGAGTCCACCCAGGATTGCCCCATCCCTCCCTGCCCCACCGCTTCCATACCTGGACCCTGGGTTCTCCCTATGATCACTTGGACTGACCTCAGTGGGTTTCCTTGTGCGACTGTTGACGCTTGCAGCATTATGTAAGTTTTCTTAATTTTCCTGGCGATACCCTTTAGCAAAGACTGGCGAATGAGCAGTTGAATCATCTGGTGATAAGTAATCTCTGCCAACCACGATATAAAAAAAAAGAGTGTATTGACAAATTTGGAATGAGTAAAAAAGTACAAAGGAATGAGTATAGAGAAGGGGCGACGGATTTGAGTTAGAGGAAATCACTTACTCGGTGGCGTGGTTAAATTTCGGTACGATTACTGTCCTGAGGTCGCGAGTAGTTGCAGGAACTGTGGTGTCGCTGGGAACTAGGACACACGGACTAGAAATACGTGCAGCAGTTTTGTTGGTTAAATAGTTGGACGTTGCTGGACTGCCTCGGTGACGTGGTTATATTTCGGTACGACTACTGTCTTGAGGTCTCGGGTTCGATCCCCGGGTCGGGCAAAGTGATATTGGATATCGCGATAGGCTCGAGCCCTATTATATCTGAGACGGAACTTAGCTCGGCGAAATATGGGTGTACTAGTTGGCTAGTGCACCCCTGCCTACCCCTTTTGGGATACAGGCGTGAGCATATAAATATTTTATGTAGATCACTTACGGTTCGACATTGGTATTAAACGGATAGAACCGGCTCTTTCATGTTGACTTAGTTTCTGTGTCGTCTACAGAGTAGTTCATTTTGGTAATGAAATTGTTTTGATAAATATTTTAAAATAGGCTCTAAGATTCCTCATTTTATCCATTAAGTAGTTACGAATTCGGCCATCTACACATACTAAAAAAATGTACATTTTGGAAAATAGTATACCTGCTAAAATCGACGAAAAAGGAAGACAGTTTTCTTTAATTAATGTACCCTTCTCTCTAGTCCCAACCGAGACGATGAAAACGCATGGTTCAGCTTCATAATGGAGAACTTCGAAAGACAGTACTTCGGGAACCGAGCTCCGTTTGGCTTCTACGCGAACGAAGGTTACATCAGAGCGTTCCCTGCCGTCCAAAGAGCGCTGGTCCGCTTCTTGGATGTCATCAACAATATTCCGGATGTCTTCATGGTAATTATATAGTAGTAGTATTTTGCATTCTTTATCCTTCGTCTATTCTTTTTATCGCCACAAAATGAAAGTGCAGCTCTCTATTTCATTTTGTTTGGTAAGATTGTCTGTGGTCCAGATACCCCTTGATTTTCCAATCCTTATTTCCCTCCTTAAAGTTTAGCAACGCGCCCATGATTTATTTGAAAGAAAGAAATACCATTTAATGGTAAGTAGCGGCTTTTGCTGTGATAAGCAGTACCGTCTTTACCATAAAGGCACGCGAACAAGTGCCCAGGGCCCCCAAACTTACGGGACACCAGAACTACTCTCCAAGGGCCCCCGGAATTCTTTGATTGCCCAGGGGCTTAAGGCGGCCCTAATGATGCGTGTTTTTGGGTTGTGAACAACCACTTACCATCACGTGACCCATCTACTCGTTGGTTAGGCTTAGCTTTTGGGAAACTCTTACTAAACCATTTTGGACTTTCCCAAAACAGGTAAATGCTGGTGACATCATTGAATGGGTGAAGAACCCAATACCAGTGAATGAATACATAAGTCGGCCGTGCAAAGCTGTTACCTCCAGCGTCTGTACTGCGAGAATGTGTGGTCCCCTACTCGGAGCACATAGCCAGGTATGTTTACTACATCATGCTTATTCATTGTACTCTCTCGAGAGAAGAGGTTCAGCCATATCTGCATCGACCAGCCGCCTGTCCTATCGCAAGTCATTCGATATACTCCATTTCACTTCGCTCATTACGAAAACTGGCAAAATGGAGTTTGGTACTTATCCTATAATATATAATATTAGAAAAACATACCTTGGTCTGATGCTGAAACATCATCTGAGAGTGACAGGATACAGTAGCGGGATCGTGTTTGGGCTCATTGGAATGGTCTCAATGAATATTTCATTATCTATTACAGATAACTGATCAGGGTTCCATGATGGAGCAGGAAACTATATTAAGAATGGTGGGGAGTAAGACATCAAGTTGTTTATTTGTAGAGTTTTCTTGATATATTAGTTGCAGGAAAACAACTCAGCCATTGGCTTTGCCATTGCCAACATCCATGACAACTGAGTATTAGGTGCAACATCGATTTAAATAACATTGTATTTTTCAGAGACACTACTGGTTGACGATCTGCAACGTCTGCCCGGTGACCTACCCGTGGGTTGGCAATCCTCTAGGGCGATAATTTATTAATAAAATACCTAACTTATATCACATGTTTTATATTTTAACCTACTACAGTTTACAGTATATACCACGTGACAAGCCATTAATTTTTATATCATCATCATCAGCCATGGGACGTCCACTGCTGAACATAGGCCTCCCCCAAAAATTTCCAGATCGGCCTGTTGGAAGCGGCCTGCATCCAACGACTTCCTGCGACCTTTATCAGGTCGTCGGTCCACCTTGTAATTTTTGTATAGTAAATAGTAATCCAGACCTAGCTCTTGGTCGTATTGAGTACCTCTATCCGTGGATTATTTGCTACAATTATTTTTGCGAGGTGGTATTTCGGTACGACTACGATTCTGAGGTCTCGGGTTCGATCCCCGGGTCGGGCAAAGTGATATTGGATTTTTCCATATCAGCCCGGAGTCTGGAATTTGTGCCCGATATAGCGATAGGCTCGCCCTCTATCACATCTGGGACGGAGCTAAGCTCGGCGAAATGTGGGTGTTCTAGTTCGCTAGTGCGCTCCCGCCTACCCCTTCGGGGATACAGGCGTGAGCTTATGTGTGTGTGTGTGTGTGTGTGTATTTGCTACAAATACCCTAAAAGAAGCTGAAAACTGAACGAAATGAAAATGCATATTCAAAATGCCACGGTGGACTTTTCACGAAAGAATTTAAGAAATGAAGTATGCGACCATTCAGATGAGGAAATAGTAAGTAATCCAACTACATACTTACCGCTGTCTTCTTCCAGCTGCCCTTATCCCTTCAATGTAGGGGGACATTCAAGCATGTTGCAGAAAGGGTTTGGTTTTTAAGACCGACTGGCTGTCTGATGTGAACTCTTCCCTCCCGCCATATTATTGTTCCAAAACAGATCACTCGCCGATGAGCCCAAAGAAATAAGCTCAAATAATTCTCAATTTACACTATCGCGATCAAATGTCGTTACTTATAATGTAATGCCTTTGTAACTTTACAATAATAATTGTTCCCTCTACATCTTTTGTAACTGATTTATCTGTCAGTCTGTATTAATTAATATCTGCTTACATTAGTATCTAATATTACTTTTACAAATACTTAATGATGAATAAAGAGTTACGGTATACTGTTAATCGGTTATGTGTATCTAGTTCATTGCTTTTTTTCTGGGTTCAACTGCAGTGTTTGAGTGGTTCATGCTCTTTTTTGCTGTGTATTTGTCACATTTCTTGGCAGAATTGTCCCAAAGGATAGAGCCTATCTCTAAACATAATATTACCTATAGAGTCAAATAGATAAGCCCACTGCTACTGGTCCAATAACACATTATTGGACATTGCCAGGACCTAAACGATACAATCTGTCTTTCAACACCCAGACTAGAAACCAAATGAGATAACAAATTCCAAGGTTAATTAATCATATCATCTTAGCCGAAATCCCTTTCACCGGTTTTCGGAGATTGATCAAATAAAACTATATTTATGTATAACTTTCAAAGCATATATGAAGTAACATTATTAGGCATTTTGTATGGAGTTTTCTGCTATTCATTTAATTGCGTTAATCATAGGCGCGAGTCCTACTTCTGTATCCGTCGTCTGATCAACCGACGATATCATCAAAATTAGTAATCACTTATCTATATCTATAAAATGATTAATTATGATTTGCTACTTTCAATTGCCGCCTTATTTAGCGTTCAATTTTGGATAATAACGACATTATCTAATAAATCGATTTCTGGAATTTTCATGATAAAATCAATGGCTTCGTCTACAGGCTTTCCCTAACTAAAAATTGATCAAAGGACCATACCATTGCATTGAAAGATCACCAAGTTTAAAAAATACGTTTAAATTAATCAAATCTGAATAATATGGTACTACCCCTAATTTATATAAGACCATCCATGGAGTTAGCTTTATCGAACACAAAAGGGATCTTAAAATCGGTCTACATATTCCGGAGATATTGCTTAAAAAGAAGAAAAATTAGATGGTTTCTGGTGTTTTTTTTTTCATTATAATATGAGAAGTAGTACATAAAAGATAAAGGAATTCCTTCTGAAAAAGCTGCATTAAAACTAGTTGAAAATGAGATAGTGTCTTATTTCGAATTTTGCATTGACCAAGATTGGAGTCGTAGTGGAGATATCTTGCTCGCATCGATATAACCTGTGACGTAACAGATTGTAATTTATTTTTCTGTTTATTTTTTTTTATTTGACACCTTTTCCACCAGATTTCAAAGGTTTATAAAATACTTATTTGAGGATTTTGAGGCATCGCTTGTTAAAATTATGTCATATTATTCTCTAGAGTTGTGTTTGTTATCTTTAAGTGGTGTGGTTTAATGCATCAAACTTCAGTGAAGATGAATAGTATAATGTAGAAACTTTTAAACCGGTGATATTTGATGAGTTTTGCTTGGTGCATTGGCTGGCTTTGTTCGGTCGATTCGCAGAGTGAAAGTCTTCTGAGGGGAATCGCAGTGGAAGGAATTACCGCCATAATTCCAGCAGGGCCTTGAGATCATCCACATCTGGGTATCATGGTAATTGTGAAAACATAATTGCTATATTTACCTTGACATTGGCTAAATCATCGCATATGCACGAAGCCATTATTTTTAAAAGAAGAAGAAGAAGAACATATTTTCGGATATATTGCAATATTTATTTCTCTACTAGGTTTTAGATGACATAAACTTTAGATAAAGTAGTCATTTAACCTGTAATTGTAAACGGTTATTATAAAGATATTTACTGAATGAAACAACAAATCTAATACACTTACTTTATTGCATTTACATCAATAAGTAATTATTTCATATCAAAGTTGGTAGCACTAGCGTTACCATAGTAACCAGTTAACCACTATGGGCTTTATTTATAAACACAGATTACTGAGCAAATGGTAATGAATAGTGTGTCCCTTTTATTTTCAAACAATGTGACATAAGGAAAAAAGTGACAGACTATTCTTATTCCATTTGCTGAGCTACACTGTTTTTATAAGTAAGGATACAACCATAACTCCATTCTATGATAAGAAGGGGAAATATCTTTAAAGACCGATACCAATGAACGATCTCAGCCCGATTGTGTAGACAGGAGGTGTACTTCATTTGTTTTTGTACGAGAAGATTATAATAATACTGTTATATCATGGTCGCCTCCTTGGTCTAGTGGCAGCATGTATGGGCTGTGAATCGGGAGGTCCTGGTTTCGATTCCCAGATCGGGCTAAATAAATTTCCTAATTTAGTTTACCCGGGACTGGATCCCTCATAGAGGGTTGACGTCAGGCAGGCGGCCGGTCGTAAAAACTAAGCCAAATCCTCTTTGCAACATGTTTGAAAAAGTGTGTTGCGCCGACCCCACATTAAGGTGGGATAAGGGCAGGTAGAAATAATTATAATAATACTGTTATAAAAGGTGGTGGTAACCCGCCAGATCACAACAAAAAAGTAAACGGCCCGATTTCAATATGTATCTGATTGTGACTAAATGCATATGAGACCACCCTTGGAATACGCTCTATCGAACCACAAGAATCTTGAAAATCGGTCCATATTTGGCAGAGATATCGAGTAACATACAAAAAAACATACAGACGAATTGAGTACCTCCTTTTTTTTAAGTTGGTCGAAAATTAACCAATAACAACAAAGTTTGGACATGACGCCGTCAAAAGACATTAAATTGGTTTATTTGTGTGATTATCTGCACATATAAATTAAGATATATTGCGAATGCGACCGACCTTTATAATGAAAATGGGAAATGACACTTGTCATACGATTTCAAATCTTACTGCGAAAGTTACTAACGCCCGAATGGTCAAACGCTAATCAACTTTAACGGCTTCTTAAGTTGATTTTCGCCATACAATTTTAACAGATAAGGTGGCCTTAAATGACATAAGGCGACCTTAAGTGTATGAACATTCGGAGGTAAGCCTCAGTTTTACGTCTTCAGACCCCAAAAGGAGTTAACGTCAGGCTGATCGTAAAAAATAAGTCTAATCCTTCCTGCAATATGCTTGAAAAGTGGTTTGTACCTAGACTGAAGTGAGATAAGGTGAAAAAAGAGATATTAAGGCATACGATTACAAAATTGAGGCAGGCCGGCATAATTCTGTCGATTGTCGTAAAATCAAAGCCTTGGCATGATCCATATTTACCTGCACCATTCGTCACTTGCAGTAAATTTGAAATAAAAAATAAAAAAATCATAAAGTGTTTTTCAAATATTTTAACAAATGCGCTCCTAAATATAAAGTATGGTGAGTTTAAAACCCAGTACATTTCATCCTTAAGTACATATAGGGAAACTAATATTCAGAAAATGAAGTACCATTTAAACTTAATGGACCTCTAAAAATGCTTTGACCTCACCTTAATAAGTAGGAACCTTTTAAATGTTAAAAACCGTAATTAGAAACTCAATATATTCTAAAGCATTGTTCGATATTTGAAATAAACCAATCACAGACGAGGGGATCATAACATTGCTCTTATTGGTGCATTTGAACATTCTATCATACATTTAAATAAACATCTGTTTCTATGTTATAATGAATTTGTCTGTAGAAATATTTTAACTATGTTTCATATATTTCTTGAGGCTATGTTTCTTTATATTAAGGAGGCCTCAAAACATTTAAGGGTCGCTTAAGTTAAGAAAACATTGGTGAAAATGGGTAAACGTCTTTTAATCTAATACAAATTTAATTACAATGTTTTGCATTTAACACGTAGAAAATTGGCAAGTTAACATATCTGGTGATACATTTTGGAGGATCGTTGGAAATATCTAATAATTCAGTATAATTAACGATATAATTTCGAAAAGAAAAGCAAGTGAGGCCATAAATGATGCTAAAAACCATCGTATTTTTTAAGAAGTAGTTAAAGCAATCTTATTTTGTTATGGTGACAACCACAACCCGTGAATACCTGTAATAGTACTTAAATTATCGATGTACTTGGAAAGTATAATAGGTGATTTTTTTATCTAAATAAAGAAAGGGATTAAGGATTGGGAGAGTAAATAATAAATGTTGTATTGTGAGCATCAATAACTAAGACAGCCTTTTGATCCCACAAAATTCAGAATCCATAATCCATGTGAATATTTGTGACTCACAAAAACTCTCTCGCAGTCTATAAACAACTATCTACAAAGTAACTATCATAAAGATTAATAGATATACGTATGGCCACTTACTTATAAAAATATTTTAGCGCTGCTTATCTTTATACCATAGGTTGTCCCTTTCATTTTTAAACAATGTAACGCAAGGAAAAAAGTGACAGGTTATTCTTAACCATTTGCTCAGCACAAAAGGCTTTTAAGTAAGGCCCATGGTGCATAAGTTAAATACTGCCGTCCTCAAGCTAAAATTTCGTTAAGTAAATAAACCTAATTTTGAGATGTCCCTATAGTCCCTAGAGATTTCATAGACTTAAGGTTATTTTAAATCTTAAAGTAAACAAGTTATTAACAGCCAGTTTCAATAAACAATCTCAGTTCGAATATTTTTTGTAATCTGTCTGCACAGATTACAAAAATTAGCCAATACGAACACAGTTTGAACATGACTCCGTCAAATGACGTGATTTGATTGGTTCATAATCCCGATCTATCTGCACTCCAAACTGAGATCGTTTTTTGAAACCGGCCGTAAGTCTATTAAATATAAAATCCGCAGGCTAATAAACCTCTAATTATAATATTATCCACGTTTTTTGGAGACATCTCAAAATTAAGTTTATTCACTTAACGGCATTTTAGCTTGAAGACGGCAGAATAGTATAGATTCATGATTAATGGTAACTACTTACCATTAGGTGACCCGTCTGCCCATATGCCTTGGTAAACCAATAAACAAAATATAACCAATAATCTTCCAAGATGTACCACTAGAAACGATCCTAAACGACAAAGACAAATACATCTAAATATGATACAGATATAATATTTACAAGAATTTTTACATCTACCCCCGAATACTCAATAAAACATTTTTTTTTAATTTATGGCAAGTAGTGCCGCACCGTTATCTATGTGACATGATTATACTGATACTTCTCTTAGCGCAGTTTGAAGGTTACATCAAACTTCAATGGCTTAACTTTTTTATTTTTGAAAATACTTCAATATTTATTTCTGTGCTATGTTTTAGATGAAGTAAATTTCATATAAAATGAATAAAAAAATAGTCTAGTACCCATTTGAGTTTATGTCTTTGAGGCCGCTTTATCTGGCAAAGTTGAATGTCGCGAAAAAATATAAGCCGTTATAGTTGAGTAGCGTTTCAATATTCGGAGGCTAGACGTTTTGAGTGATCATGAAAAGCTACGAGACACTAAAGCCATCACAATCTAAGGAATAGATATCGAATTACACAAAAATATTAGATTCACAAAGTTGTCACCTCCTCGGTCAAGTTTGGTTCGGTACCAGCCGGCCTAGCATGCACGCCACGGGAACATTTTGTCTACGCTTTTTGTCCTGTTATAACCGGTTTTCTCTATTTGTCTACGGACACTAACATGCGTTCTCGTTTATTTTCATACAATATTGTAGACAACACGTACACAACATCTCGACTGTCGATTATCGGGATATTTCGTGGCGCGCATGCTAGTCGGGCTGGTCAGGTTCGTAGCATAATTTTCTGTCCAGAGAGGATACGTTGACGTAATGCAGGCAATCGGTCGTTAAAATAATCTAAACCGAATCCTTTGAGACAAGAAACTCTTAAAACTAAAGGCGGGTTTTGTAAAAAGTCAACAGTAAAAAGATTTCAAAGATCCTTATTAACGTTTGAAAGAAGAATTCTTTTTAATTACTTTTCCATATAGTTCGATATCCATTATTATAATAAGTTAATATTGCTAACTTACATGAACGATGCGATATTTACAACGACTTAATGAATACTTACCTCTTAAAAAACAAGTTTGAACGAAATTTTTGCCTCATGAGGTAGAAAATTAAATTGTGCGTTAAGTACACAACGTTTGTGCGGGTAGGCAAAGTCACAATGTCGAATTAATTTAAAATTGCCATCCAAATTAATTTGGTAAGTATATCAAACTTTACAAGGGTGAGGTAAATGAAGTTAATAATTTCACATAAATATTGTTATTTATTATATTTAAAGATTATTTTTGATTTATTTACAAAAAAATAAATCTGAAAATTCTGTTGCTAAAATAGACGAAAATAAAATACAATACTCAATGAATAATTGTTAGGAAAAATAAACTATTAACAATTTTGCCTGGCCCGTACCCATAAAATTAAAAAAAGGAAAAAAATAAAAATTTCGCCTTAAATCAATAACTTCTTATAACCTACTTAACGAAGGCGCTATTTACATTTTTGTACATGACGCGTAAATTAAAATAAGTTAGTAATACTGTAAATAAATTTAAAGCTTACATTCCGAAACTAATTTAAAACTAAGGTTTAAAAAATTATTCAGTCAATTATAATTTTTCATTGGTTTTACAAAAATAATTACATACAATAAAATAGTTACACTTCTAATATTAGTGATGAGTTTTACGCTCGACTATAATTAGAAATAACTTTTAAATATATTTTTGAAAAATTAGTGGTGATTCATCATCATCATCATCAGCTATAGCACGTCCACTGCTGAACATAGGCCTCCCCCAAAGATTTTCAGATCGACCTGTTGGAAGCGGCCTGCATCCAGCGACTTCCTGCGACCTTTATCAGGTCGTCGGTCCACCTTGTAGGTGGACGTCCTACGGTGCGCTTGCCGGTACGTGGTCTCCACTCGAGAACTTTAGTGGTGATTAAAATGTTGAAATTTCATCGTTGTTTCTGTTATTTTAATATATTTAAATAAGCATTATCTAAAATTATTCTTACAAATTTCTACTGATTAATATCCAATCAATAAACATTTGCTTCATCATGCTTAAGATAAAGATTTTCAAAAACTCTTCCAGCAGATTCTGAATTTACAAAAAAAGAAACTTTATTCGACCGTAAATAAACAAGATTAATTGTTAATAGTATATTTTCAATTCAATACGTGCTTATATTGAATATTTCTAGAAAAACCCTATATGAAATCATATGGGAAACACATACGATATCAAGATCTGATTTGATCAATATCTACTGTTATACGCAATGATCAATAGTATAAAATACGTCGCCATTAAATATTTAGATTTTTTGATCAGTAATTTCGTTGAAATCGCAATAAACGATCTGCGTACACAAAATGCACATGAAGTTCTTGTAATCAAAATTGATGATCTCTTGATGATTTTTAAAATATAAAGTAGCTGTAGAAGACTGCGCAATTTTCTGTAATCTTTGATAGTATTTATTATCATGTAATACTAATAAGAGTGAATAAATACAATTGAAATAACTTCAAACTACGAAAATTCCAATAAATAGCATTTTTGTCGACCAAAATATTGGATTATACCGCCATCATTTCAATTAAACAGTGAAACTAGTAAGGGTCTTAATTTTGTAACATACAATTTATTATAAGTATAGTTTTCTAATATTACGATTATTCAAGTTTGAAAAACATTCGTTTCAATTATGAATTTGTTGTTAAAATGGCGTTCCATTTACAAATATGTTGCATAAAATGACATTCCAATTACTTTGTCGCAAACAGTGACGTTCTAATTTCAAAATGTCGGAAACATTGACGTTCCAATTACAAATTTGTTGCATAAAATGACGTTCCATTTACAAATATGTTGCAAACAAAGACGTTCCAATTACAAATATGCAGCAAATAGTGACGTTCCAATTACAAATCTGTCTAAAAAGGCTTTACAATTACAAATCCTTTGCATACGATAGCGTTCAACATTAGTTGCAAACATGGTGATCTCGTTTGAACCGGCACAGCTCGCAGTGCACGCGACAGCACCACACGAACCTGCAGCGGCACTTCTCCTCGTGGTCGCGGACTCGTGTCTGGTATCCTCTCCCGCAGCACAGCAGGCGGCACCCGTCGAGTCCCGCCGAAGTCCTGTTGCACGTGCGGCCGCGAGTGCCGAGGATACCTAGTCTGGAATATACGTGATTGTTAGAATCAGGAGCTTCTTCAGGGGCAAGTGAAAAGAAAGTTTGAAGGTGATCACTTATGTGAGGTCGGGAATGTGGTTTTACCTATGTAAGCTCTGTAAAGCGATACATGTACTAATATTATTTTGATTCTAAAGCTGATTTATTATATTAGGTGATGTTCCATTGTTAATCCTGGCTTACAAGTGTTACAGTGGCGGGTGTGTGGGCGGGATAGTCTCTAGCTGCTGATGTTCGCAGCTTCGTCCGCTTTTAAGTATATTTCCCACGTTCCCGGGATAAATATTAAACACCTTAAATATTAAAGGTTCTCTTCTTCCTACTTTTGCCGAACCGTTAAGCAGTGGAATTGTCTGCCGTCTCACGTGTTCCCTCCCTCCTATGACATTGGGTCCTTTAAGCGAAGCGTGAAGAAGCATTTATGCAGGCCGGCAAGACTCTGGCGACCATTCATAAACTATGTTTATCGATGGTCGTCGGTTTTTTTTGGACTGCACTACGCTTACCATCAGGTGTAGTGTAGTCACTTTGCCGTGCTCGGATAAAAAAAAAAAAAAAAACCTAAACCATCCTCAAGAATTACTTCGTTCATTAGTGTAAACCAAAAAACCATTATTTTTTAAATTACCGCGTCCAGAGAGCCAGACAGACGCGGTGAAGGGACTTTGTTTTATAATATGTAAGGAATATGTTATGACATAACATAAGCTCACGCCTAGGCAGAGGCAGCACTAGCGAACTAGAACACCCACATTTCGCCGAGCTTAGTTCCGTCCCAGAGGTGATAGGGGGCGAGCCTATCGCCATATCGGGCACAAATTCCTAATATGTTATGAACTTTGATTATAAAATGTTATCATACTCCTCATTTGGTTCACAGTAGTCCGGAGATTCTTCCAAGTATACCAAGTCTGTTTTGTTAGGTTTCTTCATGTCTGGCTGGAGAGGTCGAAGTTTTCTTATATTTTTGCCTTTTTTGCGCTCCACAACCTGAAATGACAATTAATATTCATAAATCATATTATTCAGAGCATGGGAATCGTTTTTAAAGTAAGTTAACATGCATTTATAACTAAATGACGGGAACTTGGATTTGTGTATAAAAATCTGACCATTTGGGTCATCATAACGTATTCTCTTCTATTGATATAATATTTACACCCGCGGTTAGTTTTAAAGCGCATGCCATTAAAATACTTTTATCAAGACAGCAAGATCTAAATGATGAGTTACAGGAATGTTGATACGCTCTGCAGTCTAAGGGAAAAGTTTTGTCTTTTATGTTTTATATATTTTTTAATATTAAATAAATATATTATTGTTATTGCCATAGTTTAGTTATTGTTGTATTTTGTATTGTTAAAATTCATTTTTATCTCTTTTTGTATAATATTTAATTTTTACCTTAAAAGCAATATCAGATATCTAGATATCTCTGCCTACCCCTTCGGGGATGCAGGTGTGAGCTTATGTTATGTTATGTAAGCAATATCATTTATCACGTCACTGATTTAAACAGTTTTATGTAATTCGGGGATAGCGTTGTGGGTAGTACATTTATCCACAACCGTATATGTATATGTATAATCTACCAATTTGTAATGTACTATTGTTTGTTATCCCAAATAAATGAAAAAAAAAAAAAAAAAAAATCATCATCATCAGCCATAGGACGTCCACTGCTGAACATAGGCCTCCCCCAAAGATTTTCAGATCGACCTGTTGGAAGCGGCCTGCATCCAGCGACTTCCTGCGACCTTTATCAGGTCGTCGGTCCACCTTGTAGGTGGACGTCCTACGGTGCGCTTGCCGGTACGTGGTCTCCACTCGAAAACCATTTAGGTCACCTGCTGTATATTCACAAACTACATATGCTGCAGTTAATAATGTGTAACGTACATACAGCCCTTCGTATAGTAATTGCGACAACATATAGCTCACATTTTGATATTAAAATATGTATATACTTAGCATTTGATACAAAAATTAAGTTCCTTTTTTATCTATTAACTTTACCTTTCTTTCTACCTGCCCATCTCCCACCTTAATGTGGGGGTCGACGCAACACATTTACAAGCATGTTGCAAAAAGGATTTGGCTTAGTTTTACAACCGGCTGCCTGCCTGACGTCAAACTCCCTTTGAGAGATACTGCCCATGGACACCCAAGCCATTGCCAACCTAAAAGGAAGGAATGCAAGGGGAGGGACAAGGAATTGGGAAAGGAAATGAATGAGTCATCGGAAATCTAACTCACCGAACGAAACGCGACAGCAAGCTGCCACTCTACTTTCTGTGGGACTGTGGATTAAGGCAGGTAGAAAAAGGACCGACTTCAAACCCGATCATGATCAAAATATGGGACCACATTGAAATAAGCTCTATCGAACACAAAAATATTGAAGATCGGTCCACATTTGGCGGAGATATCGCGTAACATACATAAAACACAGACAAATTGAGGACCTCGTTTTTGGAAATCGGTCGAATAATAGTTTAATGGCGTGTACACACAAACCGAACGAATGTTCACGAATCGTCTATTGCATTCACTCAAACAAACTTTCGCTGTTTTGAAACGGCCGGTCCCAATAAACGATCTCAGTTTAGAGTGCAGATAGATCGCGATTATGAACCAATCAAACCAAGTCATTTGACGGAGTCATGTTCAAACTGTGTTCTTATTGGCTATTTTTTGTAATCTATCTGCATCATTTGAACTGAGATTGTTTATTGGAACCGGGCGTAAGTGAAACAGGTATAGATATTTGATTTGTCAATTTTGTATAATTTAAAAATGAAGGTAGATATTGTAACACTAACCTTTTTTGGACAAATGAGGTGTCATTTCTGACCCGTGACAACGAAGACTACAAAGCCTTCAAAACGTCGGGAATAAAAATTAAAAATTAAAAACCTAATCATGATAGAATCTGTAGTAACATTGGTTTTAAGTAATAACAAAACGTACTGAAGTAATGCTTGTTACAATATTTATTAGAAAGAACCAAATGCATTGACGTACTTTGACATATCTCTTCCCTGTTTGATTTCTGATCAAGGACACCGGCAAATTGTAAAATTACATATAACATAATATTAAGAAGATTTAATGTAAAACAAATATTATTAAAAACACCACGGACCTCGATATAAGCCTTTCATTGAATAATACAGAATCCGTAAAAATAGTTTTATAATACAGGCATAGATTCTCGAACATTCGTTCGGTAGTGTGTACCTGCCAATACAGTTTGAGAGCCGTGCGAGTGATTACCTGATTTACCTTGACGTGCGAGGCGCCGTCGTACTTGGTGGCGAGCGCGTCCGCCACGCGGCGCAGCGCCGGCAGCCGCCGCCAGCACACGCGCACCGAGCACGAGCCCGACATGCCGTGACACTTGCACACGCGCTGCATGCCGCCGCGGACGGCCTGGAAACGTCGTTTTCATTCCAGGGGGATGACTTGATTTGATTATTAAATCAAACTTCGAAACATCGGGAATGAAAATTAAAACCAAATCGTGATGAAATCCATAAAAATAATTTTATTTCAATTATAACACACATAACATAAGCTCACGCCTATATCCCCGAAGGGGTAGGCAGAGGCGTACTAGCGAACTAGAACACCCACATTTCGCCGAGCTTAGTTCCGTCCCAGATGTGATAGGGGGCGAGCCTATCGCCATATCGGGCACAAATTCCAGACTCCGGGCTGATATGGAAAAAAAATATTTCAATTATTTTTATTTAGTTTATTCATAGCATTCGCGTAAACTTTAGAAATCAGTATCAAACTTCGACTTAGTATGAGCCATTTTTTACAAGAAAATTAGACTAAGCAAAGTTTTTCTTGTAAAAAATGGCTCAGACGCAGTCGAAGTTCGCTCTATAGACCTCAGCCTAAATCTGTTTGAACAGCCCCCTTGCTCTTGACACCCGAATCGACCTTGAATTCCATTCGATTTCATTTATTGACTTAAAATTCCACCGAAATAGAGACAAATGTTTATGTGGCCCACAGATATTTGTTTCAAGTCTGGGTGTTGTGAGACCGCGCGTCACTCATAGTCTCTGACACTCACGATACAGGTTATACCTAGTGTGGGGTCAGGACTAGGTGTGTGACTGTTGGGTGTATTTATTTATTTATTTGCCGTGCCAGAAAAGAAGCCTATACCCAGCAGTGGGTGGATAAATGCTGATGATGATGATGTTTTACAAAATAAGACCCTTAGACTATGTGTGACTGTTGTGTGTTATTTACGGAATGGTAATCTGTAGTTGCTCACCCTCCGGCCCGCCTCGTTGTTGTGCAAGTTCATGAGGCCCTCGTCAGTGCTCCGATCCTCTCGAGAGTCCACGAAATCTTTGCTGTACATCTCGCCGTATCTTATGTCCTGGAAATTTAAATAATTAATGTCAAATTTATCGATATCGATAATCCACATTGAAATTGATATCGATAATCCACATCAAATTTAATGATTTAGATAATCTGTCAAATTTATCGATATCGATTATCTCTCAAATTCATCGATATCGATAAATTACGTCAAATAATTCGACATCTAAATATAATCAATGTCAAATATCGATGACTATTCTGTATGTTTATTTATTTATTTATTTCAATTACAACGGTACTTTAACACCAATAACAGTAATGTAATAATATATGTATATATATCACAATATTAAAGTTAGCAGTCCAGGAGAAGCTCGTTTATACATCATTTATCTCACAGAAATGTAGACAGACGGTTCCGAGAGAGCCCCATTTATCAAAAAACACGTCAATGAGTTAACTTAGTCACAAAAGAAGTATATATGATAGCAAACTTCATACTATCGGATTGCCGTAACGGTGTGTGCGCGCAGAATTGTAACTTCAAAAATATATTTGAATATAGAATCATAGATAGATGGTATGATATTCATATCCGACCGTCTGGCGATCGAAGTATTCATGGTGCTAAAACCTGCCATAATGACCTACATTCCTTCTGTGTTTCACGTTCCATGACCAGCCAGTGTACATTCGATTCTCTCAAGGGGTCTTGCCACATAACATGATGGTTGGTCGTGGCCGGAATGGGGTACATACTACATCCCTATGTCTGCATCGTTTATCCCCCTGTCTTGTTGCAAGCCCCTCGATTTGCTTCTTGCCTCTTCGGAGTGTCAAGAAGCATAAATAGGTCGGCATGATTGTGGTGACCACCGATGAATCCATCATATGATGGTGGTCACTGGTTTTGTTGGACTGCACTGCGCTTACCATCAGGTGTAGCATAGTCACTTTGCCATGCTCAGCAAAAAAAATGGTCAATGGTAAATTTACCTATGGAATACTAATGGACTGCCTCCGTGCGTGGTGGTATTTCGGTACGACTACGTTTCTGAGGTCTCGGGTTCGATCCCCGGGTCGGGCAAAGTGATATTGAATTTTTCCATATCAGCCCGGAGTCTGGAATTTGTGCCCAATATGGCGATAGGCTCGCCCCCTATCACATCTGGGACGGAACTAAGCTCGGCGAAATGTGGGTGTTCTAGTTCGCTAGTACGCCACTGCCTACCCCTTCGGGGATACAAGCGTGAGCTTATGTTATGTAAATTTACCTCTGAGCATCCCCCCCACTGCCAGTGCCTGGGCGTCCTCTTCCTGACGCGCGAGTCGCACGAGCACTCGTTGAGCTCTCCGCGGCTGCACGCTCGCGCCACCGCATGCGCCAGCGCAGCTGACGACAATGCGTGCACGAACGCAGACTCACGGGACTCTGGGGACATAAGCAGAAAATTATAATGTAACTTAGAATCGTCATGTCCTTATCACACTTTTAAAACATATTGCTGAAAAGATTCCTGATGTCAACACCCTTTACAGATTCAGTCCTGGGCAAAATGAATAGCTGCAGGTCGATTATCTAATAAACGCCACAACGTTACAATAGTGTACTAGTTCGCTAGTGCGCCTCTGCCTACCCCTTCGGGGATACAGGCGTGAGCTTATGTTATGTTTTACAATCAACGCCTCGCTCCCGCAGCGCACATCGTTGAGATCGACGGAGCGTTCAACGTCGTTGGGTGTTAGAGAATACCATTTTCCATACATTTATGTCAAAAGCCTCGTTCGAGAGAGCTAGTTCGCATAAGCGCCGTCATCACGTATAGCGCTAGTGCGTGCATTTTGTACCTCGCTGAATACAAAAATGACAACATCGCTGCCGCAACGATGCCGCAACGTTTTTTCAGAAATGAAATCTTAGTGAATCGACCTGCTGATCATAAAAACTAATGTCAAATATCTTCTACGATATTCTTGGAAAAGTACATCGCGTCGACCCGAAATGGAACGGGATAAGAGTATGATAAGAAGAAATAATAACGTGATTATTATTTTAGTATTTTTACTGCAATCAAATAAGGAGACGAACAAGCCCCTCGCATAATGTACGTGAATCACAGTAACACCACCCGCACTTTGAACTACATAGGCTTTATATAAATCAAATACACTGATCCGGCTCGACCGGTTTCACAAAATCCTGAGGTAAAGTCGCAGCTCGTGTCGCGTTTAGATTGATGACTGGGATTTCCGGTAGCCCAATACCCTTTCCCGTCCTTTAAGTTGGAAACGCACCCACGATTATTTTCGTGTCTTGGGTGTCTACGGGCGGGGGAGACCACTTACTATCAAGTGACCCATCTGCTCGTTTGCCAGTCTCTGTAAAAAATACTGATTTCCAAAAACACCGAAAACTAACCAAAAGTACATCAAATTCAATAACTAGAAACGACACAAAAACAAAAAATATGGAATTAAATATTTTATAGAAATAATGTATTTTTACGGATTCTATCACGATTTGGTTTTCATTTTTATGCCCGACGTTTCGAAAGCTTTGCAGCCTTCGTGGTCAGTCCGACCCGTGACCGTGACAACGTCGGGCATAAAAATTAAAACTAAATCTGGATAGAATCCGTAAAAATACTTTTATTTCAATGAATAACATTCGCGTAAACCTAAGAAATCATTAAACATTTTTACTAAAAAATCATAATCTTCACCTAGTTCATTGACCAACGGCCCTAATCAACCAGTAATTATAGACCTTAACCTACCTTCGAAAACCTGAAGCTTCCAGAAGTATCAGAGCTCATGTTAGAATAGTTATGTTTTAAGCATCTTATAGTAAACATGTTGAGGAGCTCACTCAACAAGGGAGCACGTGATGGCTATCGACAACTGAAAATAAACTAAAGTATTAACGAAAAGGAGAAATTCCATGAATTCTACAAGCGTTTGATGAACAGACAACGGAAGATGTTATCAATCATGTGGTATATGTACAATCTGCAGACAAAACAAACTGGTATTTTGATGAATTCCTAAAGTTTGTTCTATCAGTCCAGTTCGAGAAATGTAAACAATGCCTACACGTTTTAAATAATTCCCTAACAAATAAGAACGAGGTTCTGAATTCCATGTATATAGCATTATAGCATTTTAGTAGTAGAACCACGCGGTAGACAGTTACGTCTACAGCACGAATGGGCTGGCTCGACTGGTTTGATACCGCTGTCTTATAGAAAAACAATGTAATGTGGCGGCTCGCTGTTGCGTTTCGTTCTAGGAGTGAGATTTCCGGAAGCCCAAACCCCTCCCTTTCCCAATCCATATGCCCCTCCTTTTAGGTTGGTAACGCATCCGTGATTATTTTTGTGTCTTGGATGTCTATGAGCGGTGAAGATCACTTACCATCAGGTGACCCACCTGCTCGTTTGGCAGTCTCTCCTTTTTTTGCTTTTTTAATCAATTACCTGCCTGCTGCCTGCAATTGACTGCCTCGGTGGCGTGGTTATATTTCGGTACGACTACCGTCCTGAGGTCTTGGGTTCGATCCCCGGGTCGCGCAAAGTGATACTGGATTTTCCCATATCAACCCAGAGTCTGGAATTTGTGCCCGATATGGCGATAGGCTTGCCCCCTATCACATCTGGGACGGAACTAAGCTCGGCGAAATGTGGGTGTTCTAGTTCGCTAGTGCGGCTGTGCCTACCCCTTCGGGAATAAAGGCGTGAGCTTATGTTATGTTTAATCAATTTCTAGTGAACAGGATGACAACTGCACAAACCAACACAACGGAACTACCGTAACAAGCAATTTGGAGATTTCATGTTAAGTAAACATAAGAGTTCAAAGCGAAGTTGACTCACTAACTTCAAAGAACATGTGGACTGCATCGTTTTGAAGTTTCAACTGTTATGATCATTATGTTTTAGATTTGTTTAAATTAATAATTGGAACGAATGGTTTATTTATTTATTTATTTATTTAACTCTTTATTGTACACCATACATGTAGAAAGCAATATACATTGAAGAATAAACGTAAATTTGTGTAACAATGGGCGGCCTTATCGCTAATAGCGATCTCTTCCAGGCAACCTTGGGATGGAATTATGGCAAAGGAAAGAACTATTTGGGGGTGTACTCATTTCACAGACTGTAATAATAATTATATTATAAATACACATAATAATATAAAAATATATATAAAATGGTTATTGAATTTGAGATAAGTCGAGTAAGAGATTTACGCCCTAAATGGTGATCAACGCCAAAATTAACTAGACTTGAGTGTGATGTGATGCGCTGACCCCACATTGAGTGAGGTAAAGCTAGTGGCGAAGGGTAAAATTTTCTAAAAGGAAACCCGCTTTAGTTTCTCGTTAAATTAATAAATATAATATAACATAAGTTCATGCCTGTATCCCCGAATGGGTAGACAGAACCGCTGTAGCGAAATAGAACACCCACATTCCGCCAAACTTATTTTCGTCCCACATGTAATAGAGGACGAAGCTATCACTATATCGGGCACAAATTCCAGACTTCGAGCTGATACTGAACTGGAAAATCCAATATCACTGTCCGACCCGGGAATCGAACACGAGACCTCAGGACGGACGTATCGAAATACAACAAAGCCACCGAGGCAGTCCAGAGCAAATACACCCGATTTCCTAAATGGTGGTCAACGCTACAATTAACTATACTTCTGTCAAATCTCATGTCAGGAAATAGTTGAGTTGCGATTAGGTGGGGTAAAATAAATAACACCCACACACATAGTAAAAACTTCATAGTTAGAGTCTTCTGGCGCCAAAAATATGAGAGACTTTCTGCCTCTCAACATTCATACCCAAAATGAATCAACATCTCAAATGTTTATCGGACCAAGAAGTCCTAAATTCAAATCTGGAAATCTTTGGGGGAGGCCTATGTTCAGCAGTGGACGTCCTATGGCTGATGATGATGATGATGATGAAGCAAAGCAGTTTTTCTAACCCGATTTGATCGGGACTGGTTATTTCCAGGTTTACGTCAGACAGGTGACCAGTCGTAAAACCTCATCCGAATCCATTCGGCAACATGCTTGAAGAAGTGTGATGCGCCGACCTCACATTAAGTGACATTATATATTTGACAGCCTTCGTGACGCAGCGGGCGAGTAGCCGGCTGTGAAGCGAGAGCCGCGGGTTCGATCCCCGCACCGAGACAAATGTTTGTATGGCCTACAGATATTTGTTTCGGGTCTGGGTGTTGTGAGACCGAAAGTCTCTCGTAGTTCCTGATACCCACAACAGAAGACTCGATCTTACTGTGGGGTCAGGACTATGTATGTGACTGTTGGGTGTTATTTATTATTATTATTTATTAAGTGAGGTAAACGCAGGTAGAAAGGAAGAAATGTTTTGAGATTATACTTACTGAATTTAAGCACGCCGCCGAATATATCCGTGGAGTTCTCCACAGTGGAACAGTTCCACCTACTGTGTCTGAACTGGTACTGGCACTCCTCCACAGCCTGCAACGCGCCCGTCTGAAGAACCTGACAAAAACAACCATTAATTAAACGACTACAAATAAGTCGCTAGTTTAAAAACTTAACTGACCGACTTCAAACTTCGAATCGAACATAAAAAGAATATTGAAAATCGGTCCTCATTTGGCGGAGATATCGCAAAAATAATCACAAGTTTAAAAACTTAACGGACCGACTTCAAATCCGATCGTGACCGAATTTATATGGGACTACCCTTGAAATAAGCTCTACCGAACACAAAATAATTTTGAAAATCGGTCCACATTTGGCGGAGATATCGCGTAAAATACTCGTACATTTAAAAAAATACACACGAATTGAAGACCTCCTCCTTTTTGAAAGTCGGTCGAGAAAAGAAACGGTGCTCAAAACGTTATATGTAATGCGATATATTTGGTTATATTTAATAGTGGCCATCCTGTAGCTGATAATGAATGTATTTTTGAGTGGTAGAGCCACGCTGTAGACAGCACGAATGGGCCGGCTCGACCGGTTTGATATCAGACAGAAAACCGACGTAAAGTGGCATGTTGCTATTGCGTTTCGTTCACAATTCCTTCTTTTCCCAATCCCCATTCCCCACCTTTTCGGTTGGCAACGCAGCTATGATACATTTGTGTCTTATGGGCGGTGGAGATCACATACAATCAGCGGCCTGAGCAGGAAAATTTCTGACAACCGTAAATGTATTTCAGCTCGATGCGCGTCTATGAAATCTGTATGAAATATTAACCAAACGTCATCAGTGCGCAGCGAACTCGAATACATTTACATTTACATTAGTTTTTCGTGCTCGGGCTACTGGTGACACATCTGCTCGCTTGCCAGTCTTAGCAATAAAGAAAAATGGACCGAATTTCAAGACTTTTTGTGTTTAATGGACTTTGTTTTTTTCCCTACACTAATTTACTCGTGGCAATTTAGGATTGATTTTTGGGCGCGAGGACTGCTAATAAGAGGACTGATATATTTCAACTCATTAAAATCTAACCTCGTTTGAAAATAATCTTTTTTTTATAGCAGAGACAAGCAAACGAGCAGATAAGTGATGGTAAGTGATCTCCACCGCCATAGACACCCAAGACACAAAAAGAAACATGGGTGCGTTGCCAACCTAAAAGGAAGGAATGGAAGGGGAGGGGAAAGGGATTGGGAAAGGGAGGTGGGAAATGGGCCACCGGAAATCTCACTCACCGAACGAAATGCGACAGCGAGCTGCCACTTTACGTAGGTTTTCTGTGAGACACATAGAAATATCACTCACGTAATTACTCTAAGGTGAGACAGTGATATCAAACTGGTCGAGTTGGCCCATTCGTGCTGTAGACGTAACTGTCTACAGCGTGGCTCTACCACTCACTATACAATCTACAAAATCCAAACATTTTAAAATGTAAAACCACGTAAAAATTTAAATAGCTTCGCGACGGCCGGGTGGTCCGATCAACCATCGAGGTTTCCTCAATATAGTCATTAAAGATAATATCTAAGTGAAGCAAAAATGCATAAATTTGCTGCGGTTTTCATTCGAGTTTGGGTGGATATTTGAGGATTTTTAGTCACTGATTGATAAGGTTTTATAGCTAGAAGCATCATTTGGTTACAATAGGGATTAGACCTCCAGATTGAGCAATTAAGAACAAGATTTTTCTTTTTTTTTTAAAACATAATTACTCGGAATTTGAGGATTTTTCTTTCTTTATTTCTTTTGAAAAACATAATTTACTTGGAATTTGAGGATTTTTAGTCACTGGTTGAGAAGGTTTTATAACTTAATAGAAGCATAATTTGATTACACTAGGGTTTAGACTTCCAGACCGAGTAATTAAGAATAAGATCTTTCTTTCTTTCTTTGGAAAAACATAATTTACTCTAGGTTTTCTGCCACTCTTATGTTTGTATTATTTGGTCTCGTTCGATTAATAGAGAAATGACAACTGGATGACTTTCGATACATTTCCGTAAACCGAAAAAGGGAGAAAAAAATTACGGTGACAAAATTCACTCATGAACGGTGGCTCGGACGATCACCATAAATGAATTTAACCGACTCAATTGAAATAAATCTAGTTTGTACAGATTCTATCGCGGTTTGTTTTTATTTTAACGTTGTCGATACGTTGAGCCTAAAAATTAATACAAATTGCGATATATAAATTAGTTTTATATCAATATTCAGAAGCAGCGATAGCTCAGATGGGAGTGGTACGGACTGCAGAGACGAGTGTCAGAGGTTCGAGACCAACCCCAAAAAAGTGCATACACCTCTGACTTTTCTCTGTTAAGTGTATTTTCATTGTGAATTATCGCTTGCTATAACGGTGAAGGAAAACATCGTGAGGAAACTTGCATACCCGAGAATTTCTTCACAAGAATTTCAAAGGTATGTGAAGTCTACCAACCCGCATTAGGTCAGCGTGGTAGACTAAGGCCTAACCCCTCTCTTTAGTAGAGCAGGCCCGTTCCCAGCAGTCGGACAGTAATATTACAGGGCTAATATTATAAACCTAAGAAATCAGTATGTTAACCAACTCAAGTTACTACAAATAAAGGCATATATTATTTTAAAAACTTATCACACAAACGTACACTTAACTTTCCCATCAAATACTTAATTGAGTAAAGCCGTCATCAAACGACGTAATTGCTTAATTAAGTTTTTAAACGGTCCGACGCTAAGGAAATCTGAAGTGTATCGTTAAATTCAATACGCGTTTATTATCTACATTGCAATCTCAATTAAATTGGCGATCGTTAAGATTTCGCTTTATGGTCGACTCGAGTGGACCATAGACTATTAAGGGAACAGTATGGATGTGATTTAACAGACTTTAAAGGACGGTTGGCATTTTAATGCGCTTTATTCGAGACTACACAGTACAGTCAAAAAAAGTTTAACAAAAACTTAAAACCGACTCCACCATTTTCACATATTTAAGTCTCTTATATTCAAAACTACTGAACCGATTTTTGGACCGACTTCCAAAAAGGAGAAGGTCCTCAATTCGTCTGTATTTTTTCCATGTATGTTATGTGATATCTCCGCTAAATGTGAACCGATTTTCAACATTCTTTTTGTATTCGATAGAGCTTATTTCAAGGGTGGTCTCATATAAATTTGTTCACGATCGGATTTGAAGTCGGTCTGTTAAGTTTTCTTCTAATAAAAAATGGCTCGTACTTAATCGAAGTTTGATTTAAATAATCACAAGTTTTTAAACTTTACAAACGACTTCAAATCCTGTCGAGACCAACTTTATATGGGACCACCCTTGAAATAAGGTCTATCGGACACAAAAATAATTGTGAATTTCGGTCGATATTTGGTGGAGATATCGTAACATACATTAAAAAAAATACAGACGATTTGAGGACCTTTTTGAAAATCGGTCGAAAATTTCCAAATCCTCACTGTTTCGTTTCCTTGACTAAGACTTGGTCGAAGTTCGTTCTTTAAATCTTAGGCTTATTACACACTGGCTGATCACGAAACGCGATCCACACAAAGAGCATGAGTCGCATTGGCAGGTTTTAACAGTCATACTACATCTCCGTGCACTGTCACAGTCGTCCCCCATGTTTTATGTAGTAGAGTAAAATCGACTTAAACATAACGATTCAGGCCAATAAATGTAATTTTACGATGTTTTTAATTAACTGCGCGTCGCGAGTGCAGTTAACGTCCTTCCAGTTCGAGTACAGTTTAACAAATGGCACTTTCATCAATTTCACTTGATTTGGCCTTTTTATAAGAATGTATAGCAAATATGCGCATAGGTCACCTGATGTTAAATGGTCTCCACCACCCGTGAGCATGTTTTTATAGCAGAGACTGGCAAACGAGCAGATGGGTCACCTGATGGTAAGATCTCCACCGCCCATAAACACCGAAGACAAAAAGAATCATGGGTGCGTTGCCAACCTAAAAGGCGAGAATGGAAGGAGAGGGAAAAGGAATTGGGAAAGGGAGGGAGGGAAATGGGCCATCGGAAATCTCCTTTACCGAACGAAACGCAAGCAAGCTGCCACTTTACGTCGGTTTTCTGTGAGACAGTGGTATCAAACTGATCGGGACGGCCCATTCGTGCTGTACTCTCTGTGCTGTGCTCTACCACTCAAAGTGTAAAAGTGTGTTCACGATTCTTATTCTAAAAACTGGTGGTTGTATGTTCATAACCGTCCGGATAGTGAACACCGTACATCATCATCACCATGATCATGATCATGTGACTGCCGCACACGTGGTTTTAAATATCATAGAGACCCACATTGTCTGGTTCGCGTACAAGGATCATACAGTGTATATTCAAGATGCTCCTCCCTAAAGCATGATTCTGTTTTTTTGGAATATACTGCGCATATCATTAGGTGCAGTGAATTCAAATTCACTTTCTCGTGTTTGGATAATAGTCACGAGTCTACTGCCGACTTTGCAAAAAAATAATAAGTATTTGAAAGAGAGATTATATTTATTAACAGAATTTTTTGTCTCATTGTTTGTAATGGAAATATTCTAAATGGATTTTAAAAATTCTTTCACCTTCAGAAACCTAAATCAGTAAGTAACATACGCTCTAAGACTGCCTCGGTGGCGTGGTGGTATTTCGGTACGACTACGGTTCTGAGGTCTCGGGTTCGATCCCTGGGTCGGGCAAAGTGATATTGGATTTTTCCATATTAGCCCGGAGTCTGGAATTTGTGTCCGATATGGCGATAGGCTCGCCCCCTATCACATCTGGGACGGAACTAAGCTCGGCGAAATCTGGGTGTTCTAGTTCGCTAGTGCGCCTCTGCCTACCCCTTCGGGGATACAGGCGTGAGCTAATGTTATGTTATGTTAACATACGCTCTATTTAATTTTGAAAAAGAAAACTTTGATCACAGGAGCGGCGCCGCCGTACAGCTAGCTATCAATAATCTATAACCTTACTTGTATCATCTTATCAGAGAGCGTGCACAGTTGCTTCTGCCGCTCCACCAAGTACTCTAGCCTGTGGCAGCTGTCCTTGTGTAGCGTCGTGAAAGTATCCAGAGAGGTGTTCACTTGGCTCGTCGGCCGCGGCGCTGCGAGGTTCCTGAAACAAATAAACAGATTCAAAACTAAATGCTCATACCACGGCCTGACAAGAGCAAGTCGCTCGCTTGCCTACCGCTCTTAATACTGAGGCAACAAGGCACCGCATACCTAACAACAAGGCACTGCACTGCACATGTCACCCTGATATATTGGATGTTAAGTCTCATAATGCTCACTAGCTACAATGTCTACCATGTAGGAACACAACATTGTAAAATGTTATGCTGCTGATGGAAAGAGACATGGCGTTGGTATATAGACGGACTCTCACATCCTACGTGGTATCGCACCATTTCTAAGTGCATCAGATGACCTACTTGCTTATTTACCTATCTCTGCTATAAAAATATCATATCAAAGCCATGAAATGAACGCGAACATCCTCTTGACTCTAGAGAGTGAAACTAAAATATTAAAAAATGTTACAATTTTAAAGCGCGCTCGCAATTGATTCCTATTTCCACTTCAGTTATTAGTAGTAATTCAGATTTTTTTTTTATTTCTGTACATTTTTAAGTGAAATCCTAAATGAAATAGAGTCAATCGTGATAGTTAATGCCTTCAATTCATAATAAATAATTAAGTGGTAGAGTCACGGGGTAGACAGTACACGAATGGGCCGGTCCGACGGGTTTAGTACCACTGTTTTACAGAAACTCGACATAAAGTGGCAGCTTGTTGATGCGTTTCGTTTAGTGAGTGATATTTCGGGTGGGCCAAATGACACCACTCCTTTCAAATCCCTGTTCTCCTCCTTCAAGGTTGTTAATGTACCCTTGATTATTTTGGTATTAGTGTGTCTAGTGGCAGAGGACATCAATTACCATCAGGTGACCCAGCTGCTCGTTTGCCAGTCATTGAAATATACAAAAAATCGTTATAATAAGAGTTAATAACAAGGTATCTGATAAATAAATTTTAAATGTTTTTAAACAATTCAAAGAAACAATAAAAGAAATGCTTCAATCATTCACCCAGCAAATTACATTTGCAACGTGAATAATGAACAAAGACATGGAATCCTGTTCTATTTGAAGACAAGCACTCGAATAATGACGCAGTTCCTGGCAAACAATAAACACAGGATGGTTAAGAAATAAACATGGCTAATTTGCTTGTTTTCCTACTCGGCAACGCTGAAGAGCTCCGTGTAACAATATAACAATGTTAAAAAGCCCAGCTTAGCGCGTGAGTGCGTTCTACAATTGTGAATAAGGCAATTAAAAGTCGAGACGTCCGCTCCCCGCGACCTCCTCCACTCAAATGCGTAATGACACTCGAAGAAAACAAAACTCGCTTACCTACCCTCAGCTTTTGTTATATTTTTCGAAAAAATATTCTCTATTCAAAAAGCGGCCAATGCGAGGCTGGCAGGCACAGTACGTTGATTGGCCGACGACCTAAGTGCAAGTGGAAATAAAGAGTGCTCTTGTAAATGAGGCGTGCTGTCCCTTTCGGGGTTGCGCGGCGTGCGTATGTGTGTCCCTTTCTGTTTTTCGTTTTAATTGCAAGCACGAGAGGATTTGTAAAGGGTTGCGGGACCTTGAGTGTTCACGTGCATGGAGGATGGTATTCAACATGTTTGAATGGGAGGGATGGTTGACGTCATGCAAGATGGGGGTATGTGGGTATTCTTGTGTATTGCCGCGGGACGCCGGGCCGGGTCAATGATGCTTGCCATTAAGCAAATAGTTTTAATTAGATTTTTAAATGATACTTTTCTATTATAAGATTTATTAGTTGGAGTGCGCTACTTTACCTACTTTACGCGAAGTGGAGAGCGTTTCGTAAAGCTCAGAAGACTCTTATATGTAAATTAAAAATGTGTGCAGTTTACGTTATTTTTTAACAATATTAGGTAAAATAGTTGGATTATATTATTCGATATGATTCTTGAGATACATATTAGTGAAATGCCTTTTTATTGAAGGTCATGAAATACTTTTCAGTGATATTGAGCTAATTCATACTTAAATAAAATAAGGCAAATATACACAGTCGCGCCAACATAATGACATTAAATTTGATAATGAGTAACATAGGTATTTTTAAATTTCACCGCAGTCATAAAAAAACTCTAGGGTAAAAATAGAAAAAATCACAAAATCAATATAATATATGCTTGCTTGGCTTACCTGCAAAATACCGTCATAAAAAAAATATATATATATATAAGAACACATTTCGATTGGCAGTGGCAGGCGTGTTTCTAAATAAATTGCATTTGATAAAAATATGTCTCATCTGGTTATCAGATGAGTGAAGGTCGATGTACCACGGTCTCCTCTCTAATGTGGTCCACTTGTATCCTGTTAGAAGATTCGAAGCTTGCTCTGCCGAAAACATAATCAATATAAACCACCCGCCTTTTGGGGAAATTAGAACTTAATGATTTCTTAGGTTTACGTGAATGTTATTCATTGAAATAAAACTATTTTTACGGATTATATCACGATTTGGTTTTAATTTTTATGGCCGACGTTTCGAAAGTTTTGCAGCCTTCGTGGTCACGGGTCTGACTAAGGTGTCATTTGTCCAAAATGTTAATATTACAATATCTACCTTCATTTTAAAATTATACAATTTTAAATTTAAAAAGTTAGTTATTTGCGATCCGATTTACGCAGTATGAGCTCACGGTGTCTTGAGGTCTGGCAGTTGGTCTTTTGGATTCTGATTTAATTAAATGTATGATTGGGTCCCAGGTTTGTGCAAGCTTCCAACCATCTTCTCTATTGAAATTAGGGTGTTTTTTAATTTCAATAGCCTCGCGTATCATCCTAGGTAGGAATCGGTGTTCTTTGGCAAGGATTTGTGGTTTATCGAATCTGAGGTAATGTTTTGAGCCTTCCTCTGAATGTTCAGCAACTGCAGACTTTGTGGAGCGTCGGTGTTTCACGTCAGCTATATGTTCTTTTACGCGGGTCCCTATGTTTCGTTTGGTTTGACCTATATAAGAGAGACCACAGTCGCAATCTATTTTATACACGCCTGGTTCTTGTAGAGGTATATGGCACTTTACTGATGGTAAAAATTGACTAATCTTCTTGAGCGGCTTGAAATAAGTTTTGATGGAAGCACGCTTTAGTACATAGCCAATTTTGTCGGTGACTCCTCTAACATATGGTAATACAACCGGGACGCGTTCAACTGTGGCTGGTTTCACTCGGTTTCTGTGACGGCGCCGTTTTTACCATCAGTAAAGTGCCATATACCTCTACAAGAACCAGGCGTGTATAAAATAGATTGCGACTGTGGTCTCTCTTATATAGGTCAAACCAAACGAAACATAGGGACCCGCGTAAAAGAACATATAGCTGACGTGAAACACCGACGCTCCACAAAGTCTGCAGTTGCTGAACATTCAGAGGAAGGCTCAAAACATTACCTCAGATTCGATAAACCACAAATCCTTGCCAAAGAACACCGATTCCTACCTAGGATGATACGCGAGGCTATTGAAATTAAAAAACACCCTAATTTCAATAGAGAAGATGGTTGGAAGCTTGCACAAACCTGGGACCCAATCATACATTTAATTAAATCAGAATCCAAAAGACCAACTGCCAGACCTCAAGACACCGTGAGCTCATACTGCGTAAATCGGATCGCAAATAACTAACTTTTTAAATTTAAAATTGTATAATTTTAAAATGAAGGTAGATATTGTAATATTAACATTTTGGACAAATGACACCTTAGTCTGACCCGTGACCACGAAGGCTGCAAAGCTTTCGAAACGTCGGGCATAAAAATTAAAAATTAAAAACCAAATCGTGATATAATCCGTAAAAATAGTTTAATTTCAATAAATTAGAACTTCTTACATTACTTGTAAATTTAAACAATTACGCCTTAAACTACATCCATAATTCACTCAATTATAAGAATACAAAGAATTTAAAAAAATCTAATCAATTACCACATTAAACGAAGCTATTGCATGTGTAAGCGCCATCAGGTTGGCAACACTGACAAATCGATCTACCAACCTAACAAGCTCTGTCCATTTCCTGTGCTGCTACAAACCTACTTTTGTATTTCCTATTAGCTTTCGTACTCGGTAGAGTGGTATTTTTCTGGGATCCTTTTGTTTATAACATAACATAAGCTTACACTTTTATCCGCAAAAAGGTAGGCAGATGTGTACTAGCGAACTAGAACACCCACATTTCGCCGAGCTTAGTTCCGTCCCAGGTGATAGGGGGCGAGTTTATCGCCATATCGGACACAAATTCCAGACTTCGGGCTGAATGGCAAATCTAATATCACTTTGCCCAACCCGAGGATCGAACCCGAGACCTCAGGACGGTACTTTTGTTTATATCCTGCGTAATTGCTGTTAAAATTTTGTTAGATGCCTTTGTATAATCTTCATCCCCTATGTCATCCCTTAAAAGTTAGTCTATATCCTACCGGAGATTTCAAGCTCTCATCATACCGTTTTTCGACCCTTATCCCAACTTAATGTGGGGTCGGCACAACACACTTCTACAACCATGTTCTTGAAAGGATTCGGATTAGTTTTTAACGACAGGATATCCGTCTGACGTCAACCTTCCTCTGTATTAGAAAAACAACTGCCCGACCTCGGAATTGAACCCAGAACCTCGCGGTTCACAGCCGGCGAGGCGACTACTACTGTACTATGTATTATGAAAGAAGTTTCACATATATAATACCATTTGTCCGTATGTTTTTGTTTATATTAACGTAAAGTCGTGTGCACACGAGCGGTCAGACAACTATTTAAGGCTCGGCAATTACTCAAAAATCTCGAGGGTCAATATTGACACGACCGTGTAAAGGGCCGCCTTATCAGTGGCGGGCCTTACAGGGAGCACGGCGCCTTCGAATCGAAAACTATCGAACATTTTTTATAGCAACTTACTACCTTGTCTTCGACTTTGTTCGCGTGGAAATTTATCAACAAATCTATCCCACATTAACCGTACATTTACTGAAATAAAAGCCTATATGCTATTACAGACCATAATCTATCTTTTGCCAAAACTCATCCAGATCCGTTCAGCCGTTTTAGCGTGAATAAGTATCTATTTTTCGCATTAATAACAAAAAGTAAGATAAATATCCTCCAAATTTAAATCACCCCCTTAGTCTAATGGCAGTGGATTGGACTATGTAGAACAAGGGGGCTGCTGAAAAAGCGCTGGCTGGACGTGTTAGAGGATGATATAAGAGCTAATAGTCTCACTGTGGAAGATGCTGAAGACCGGGCGAAGTGGATGCGTTTAAATAGTAAGGCGGACCCTGCCATAAGGCTGGGATAACATCAGGGAGAAAGATAGACAAAGAATCCTTATTGCAACATATCTGTTGCACCGACCTCACTTTGGAGTGGAAAAAGGGCAGTTGAAAAGAGTAGGAATTGACACCAATTAGTTTGAGCAATATAGTACTGTTGGATATTTTTACTCTTTTCTAGTGGCAGTGTATAGGGGCTGTGAATCAGGAAGCCCTGGGTTCGATTCCCAGAGCGGGCATGGTGGTTTTCTAGGACTATTTCCTATGATTGGATCCTCCAGACGGGGGCTGACGTCAGGTAGGCAGACGATTGCAAAAACTAAGTCAAATCCTTTCTGCAACATACTTCCAAATGTGTGTTGCGCCGACCCCACATTAAGGTGGGATAAGGGCAGGTAGAATGAAAGATGTCTTTACTCTTTTGACCCAATATATCACCACTAAGGTACATAGGTGGCAGAATCGAAAGTTAACTCCAAACGAATTGTCGAAAATTCGAATTCGAATGGTATCCGCCAGCCGCCATCACCGATGCAGACGGACTGGTTTAAGTTTGTCTTTCAACTATAATCGATACCTTTAACGTAAACCTTGCCTAATTTACTTTTCGCCATAAAATGCTGCACCAAATTTGGTATACGCTTTTAAGAGGTCAATAAACGTTAAATACAATACTTATATATGCTCTAATGATGAAGTTTGGTTTTCGGTTGCCAAAATACAAATCAAAATCCATAAAGTCTACAAGTAAAGACAATAGACAAACGACTTTGTTCACTATTTGAGACGCCAGTCAAAATTTCAATGACAAAATCACAATCATAAGGGCGTGCATTTGCATTTACACCAACAAAAAAAATTGTATGTCTGTCTGTCACATATTGTCGTTTCCTTTGTCTAGTAGCAGCATATATGGACTGTGGACTTGGTCTTGACTTCGATTCCCAGGTCGGGAAAAGCAACTTTTCTAATTTTATTTCCGCGGGCTGGATCCCCCAGAGGGGGTTGCCATCAGGCAGGCAGCCGGTCCAAAAATCAAGCCAACCCCAATTTTTACGTATATTTCGATATTCCACATGGTTCCGAAGATATGATCATAAACATTTGTAAAGACTTTTGTCACGGGAGCGGAACCGCGCGCAACAGCAAGCCATCAATAAAAAGACAATGCAATATAAAGTGTATGGAATTTGGACATAAAACACACGACAATGATGTATTCAGTAAGCCAAGACGCGTTGACAATCGATAGTGGATACCAAAGGATTTCACGCGACGATCGTAATGTATCGAAAATACACCTTCGCAGCCTCGCTCGCTACTCAGGAAACTCGATTTAAAATGTAGTTTTGTAAACTTTATTTCAATCTTTCCTTTCTAAATAAAACACGACATAACATAAGCTCACGCCTGTATCCCCGAAGGGGTAGGCAGAGGCGCACTAGCGAACTAGTACACCCACATTTCGCCGAGCTTAGTTCCGTCCTAGACGTGATAGAGGGCGAGTCTATCGCCATATCGGGCACAAATTCCAGACTCCGTGCTGATATGGAAAATCTAATATCACTTTGCCCGACCCGGGGATCCAACCCGAGACCTCAGGACGGTAGTCGTTTCTTCCTACATGCCCTTATCCCACCTTAATGTGGGGTTGGCGCAACACTCTTTTTCAAGCAAGTTTCATAATGAATTTGATTCACTTTTTACGACCAGCTGCCTGCCTGACGTTAACTCCCCTGTGAGGGATCCAGTCGCGGGCAAATTGAACGTGAGAATCGAACCCAGAACCTCCCAGTCCACAGCCTGTATATACTGCCACTAGACCAAGAAAATGATTTTATTTCTATATTCAAAGTACTTATTTAGAGCCACTTGCAGCTTCGTGATAAATCTCAATTTATCACAAATCTTGATTTAAAGATAGGAGTGAGCTGTAGGATGAATCGAGATAAGGTGTAACTCTAGATTAGTAATAGCGCTGCACGTCGTGCTAAGATCATTAAAAGCAAGAAGAAAATAAGATAAAATGCGCTGTCATATAATATTCCAGATTTTCTTATATTCTGGACTGCCTCGGTGGCGTGGTGGTAATTCGGTACGACTATGGTTCTGAGGTCTCGGGTTCGATCCCCGGGTCGGGCAAAGTGATATTGGATTTTCCATATCAGCCCGGAGTCTGGAATTTGTGCCCGGTATGGCGATAGACTCGCCCTCTATCACATCTGGGACGGATCTAAGCTCGGCGAAATGTGGGTGTTCTAGTTGGCTAGTGCGCCTCTGCCTACCCCTTCGGGGATACAGGCGTGAGCTTATGTTATGTTTCTTATATTATATATATACCTCTACATACATATATCAGTCCTGTAATATTACTGTCCCACTGCTGTGCACGGGCCTCCTCTACTAATGGGAGAGGTTACGCCTACCACGCTGGCCTAGTGCGGGTTGGTAGACTTCACATACCTTTGAAATTCTTGTGGAATGGATCTTGTGGTATTTCTTATATAATAAGATGAATTCTGTTCCAAATTAGATATGAACAACTTTAATAGTCACCCTAATTGCCATTAGTCTTCTCATTTAAATATAAGTCGTATTCAAATCGAGATCCAATAGTATACACTTACAATTTTCTAGTAAAGGCATACGTTTGATACAATGCTCTAACGAATGTGGTGAAATAACCCCGAACTATGCCCTTTGTGAACTTTGAAACGGTTCAATGTTGAAGTAAATGTGGTTTCAGTTGAAACAAAATATTTAGGCTTTTGAAATCGTGATCAAATTAATGGCGACTGTAGATAGTCCGGGCAGCTCGTCCTCCAGAGGCCCATACGCTTATGTAACATATATATGTGCCAACTCCGACGGATTAAAGCATTCGGCGACTTTTCGACGATTGACACTACTGTCAAAACACCAAGTTTTTAAGTGTTTAATCATCCTTTTATCAATTTTCAAGGCTATTTTTAATTTTCATAAGAAAGGATTCCGTTTAGATTTACGACCGGCACCTGCCTGACGTCAATCCCCTATTTTTTTGACAACCTAAAAGGAGTGAATGAAAGGGGAGGGAAAAAGGATTGGGAAAGGGGGGGGAATTGGGCCACCGAACGGAGCGCGACAGCAAGCTGCCACTTTACGTCGGTTTTCTGTAAGACAGTGGTATCAAACCGATCGAGCCGGCCCATTCGTGCTGTAGACGTAATTATCTACAGCGTGGCTCTACTACTCTAAAATATAATATTCCTGTTTAATTATTAAGTAAAGTTACGCAGTTGCATTATGTTATGTATGTTGCAGTGAGAGTATAAATCCAGACATTTTATGTTTCTGCGTGCATCGTAAGGTTTGTGATCTTACCGACCTCTTGGCATTTAAGTAAAGTGAATGGGCATGGCGGAACGAATAATAGTTTTAATGATCAAATATACAATTAAATACTGTTATTAGTAAAGTAGACTTAACATTTTAGTTTTAGTGGTAGAGCCATGTGGTGGACAATTACGTCTACAGCACGAATGGGCCTGCTCGACTGGTTTGATACTACTATCATACAAAACCGACGTAAAGTGGCAGCTTGTTGTCGCGTTTCGTTGGTGAGTGGGATTTCCAGTGGCCCAACTCGCCCCCTTCCTTTCCCAATCCTTATTTCCCTCCCGTTAGGTTGGCAACACACCCATGATTTTGTGTCTTGGATGTCTGTGGGCGGTGGAGATCACTCACCATCAGGTGACCCATCTGCTCATTTGCCAGTCTCTGCTATAAAAAGATATCACAGAAAATGTTAAAATAATTTACTAATTAGAAAAAACAATGAGAGTTGACGTCAGGCAATCAAGTGATCGTAAAAAGTAACGCCTAATTCCTTTATCAGTATAAAAAATGTTTGTTGCGCTGATTCTACATTGCCGTGGGATACAGATGGAAGAAAGATTTGGTAAATCTATTTGACCAGTTTATATTCCAGATTTTTTTATGGTAGACAAGTAATAAATTCTAGGCTTTTAAAAAAAATCTATGACATAACCTTAAAAAATTAGACATTTTAAAAAATAACTTACACCGCAATCTCCAACAACATTTACATATAAATATAACATAATATTTTACTTTTAACAACCCGATACCAGTTTAGACGAAGAGGCTTTAATGAAGACGTTTCAAAAGCTTAGACTCTATGCCCGCGTGATAGAGTTCGAAATGCCTCAAAATATTGAATTAGTTTGGAATTTTTCACACATAGTTGCGAAACTATAAACATTAGTACGTGAAGCAGAATGTCTGAACGGGGCCCACTTCAAATAGTATTCACTATGGTGGAATTAAAAAGGCTCGTTTCTCACAATATTTTATGCTTCGGCCGTTAGTTTGAGTATTTTTTCAACAGACTCCAGTAGTAGAGTTCTTTGAGTGATAGAGCCACGCTGTAGTCTACGACTACATCGGCCTGAGCAGGAAAAATTCTGACAACCGTAAATGTATTCGAACTCGATGCGCGTCTATAAAATTTGTATGAAATATTAACCAAACGTCATCAGTGCGCAGCGAACTCGAATACATTTACATTAGTTTTTCGTGCTCGGGCTACAGAACGAATGGGCCGACTCGACCGGTTTAGTACCACTGAGAAAACCGACGTAAAGTGACAGTTTGCTGTCACGTTTCGTTCGGTGGGTGAGATCTCCGGTGCCCCATTTCTCCCCCTCCTTTTCCCATCCCTATTTTCCTTTTTTTAGGTTGGCAACACAATTTTTATGAAATATTAAATAAACGTTATCAGTTCGATAAGAATTCGATTGTTAAAAATATGCCTGCTTGGGCCGCTGAAGTCTCAGGTTCGATCCCCCGAGTCGGTATTTCGGTACAACTACTGTCCTGAGGTCTCGGGTTCGATCCCCGGGTCGGGCAAAGTGATATTGGATTTTTCCATATCAGCCCGGAGTCTGGAATTTGTGCCCGATATGGCGATAGGCTCGCCCCCTATCACATCTGGGACGGAACTAAGCTCGGCGAACTGTGGGTGTACTAGTTGGCTAGTGCGCCTCTGCCTACCCCTTCGGGGATACAGGCGTGAGCTTAAGTTATTTTTATTACTAAAGAAGGTTGTTTTGGTTTTGTATGTTATCTAAAAATTTACAAAACTCCTATTAAAGCATTAACCATCAACAAAGACTTCAACTTTATAGGCATAGACAACATATTTGCCTGTTAAATAATGATATTTAAGTAACTTAATTCCATAGACCTATAAGGCCATTAATTCCTGGATTTCGGTCAATGGTTGGACAATAACAATGCTTTGTGGTTATTAAAATATTTCAACTCCATTTCTATAGTTAATTAAAATAACTCAACGGTTTTAAAATACCAATGTCGTGGGGTTAATGTATTTGGCGCTAATAAAGCCACGTAAATGGCGATCACAATTCAGACGCTTTCTAATACTGGCAGGATTATGTGATTTTAAATGTGTTATTATGCCCAAATGAGACACTGACGACTGACTGACTGACAGCCTCCGCAGCGGTCGAGTAGCCGGCTGTGAGCGAGAGGCCGCGGGTTCGATTCTCGCATTGAGACAATTTTTTCTGTGGCCCACAGATATTTGTTTCAAGTCTGGGTGTTGTGAGACCGAAAGTTTCTTATAGTCTCTGATACCCACGATACAGGTTATACCTAGTGTGGGGTCAGGACTAGGTGTGTGACTGTTGGGTGTATTTATTTATTTATTATTTACTTAACTGAGTACCCACACTATACTTATGACGTTACACTAGAGTGTGGTACACGTCTAGAGTGGTAGAGCCACGCTGTAGATAGGTACGTCTACAGCACGAAGGGGTCGGCTCGACCGGTTTGATACTACTGTCTCACAGAAAACCGACGTAGTGGCAACGCGCTGTTACGTTTCAATCGGTGAGTGAGATTTCCAGTGGCCCCTTCCCACCCCTTCCATTCCCTCCTTTTAGGTTGGCAACGCACCCATGATTCTTTTTGTGTCTAAGGTGTCTATGGGCGGTGGACATCATGTACGATGCTATAAAAAATTAACACTTTCTGCAGACCCGCGCAAATTAAATTAGAAAATTTGCCTAGGACCTGGGAATCGAAGCAGATCCCGGTCCCATATATGTTGCGACTAGACCAAGGAGCCGATAGACCAATTTGCCTTCCTACACCTACACCAAAATATACACTGCACATGCCAATTTACCCCTATGAATCAGAGCACGTACGCTCTAAAAATGGCGATCATCAAAATCCCCCATGACGTATATATTCGTCACCCCTGGGGCCCTGAGTCACAGGTGAAGCCGGCAGTTTAACCTCTAATAAACCACCATTACACCCCATCAAATTTCCGATATGTCGTAATATTCAAAGCGAATCCATATTTTTTTATTTCGTCATTGGAACAACCCTAATTCGTATTTTTAAGGATGAAACATAAACATAAGCTCACGCCTGTATCCCCGAAGGGGTAGGCAAAAGCGCTCTAGCGAACTAGTACACCCACGTTTCGCCGAGCTTAGTTCGTTCTAGATGTGATAGGGGGCGAGCCTATCGCCATATCGGGCACAAATTCCAATAAGGATGAGAAACATGTGTTAATATTAAGCCCCGTCATCTACACTAAGGCTGAGATCTATAGAGCGAACTTCGACTAAGTCTGAGTCAAAGAAACGAACTCAATGAGGATTTGGAATTTTTTAATCCAACTTTGACTTAGTCCAAGTCATTTTTTACAAGAAAATCTTTGCTTAGTCTGTCTGACAGTCTGTCTTTCTTATAAAAAATGGCTCGGACTAAGTCGAAGAACAATATTAAAATTCCAAATCCTCACTGAGTTCGTTTATTTGACTCAAACTTAGTCGAAGTTCTACACAAAACACCTACACAAAACATCTTATTTCTAAATTTTATTTTCTATGGTCAATTGTTATATGAGGAAGATACAATTAAAAACCTTTTTTTGTGTAGGTGTTTTCATGTTTTCTTACGATGACGCGCCATTAAATACTACATGTCTGTGATAGTAGATAGTCACGGGCGGCGGTCGAAAAATAATTGAAATTCAAAAACATTTATTTACTGAATACTGGTTACAGGCATTTAATAAAGACGATATGACGACCTCCTCGTTTTAGGAATCGGTTAAAAAGCTCATCTATGTTACATTGTGAGCGATATTAAAGTTATGACACTCATGATTTGCCATAACCGCCGCTCGTTGTAAAATATATAACCAATAACGCTTTATGGAAAAAACGTGCTATAAACGCGGGAATTATGCGACTCGTAACATAAACTTGTATCATATATGAGAGCATACTTGTGAAGCTTTAACCAACGACAGGTATCTAAGGCGAAGGGGTAAAAATGTTCAATAGGCAAACCAACGGCATTTTTTGTGTTTTGAACGTGCACTTTAAAAAGTTGCATTTGCTGTGAAATATATTGTAACAAAAAGCAATTGTTAACAATAAATCAGTAAGGAATTATTGACATAAATCACTAACTACGAATTTACGAAGTTACAAGAAACATACAATTTTCTCTCACAATGGTCGTAAATATCAATTTGCGGACGTGCAAAATAACAAAATTATACGTTTATTGACCGCTATAAATTGATTTAGTAGGTTTTTGCCAAAATGTCTTGAAAGGCGACGCGCGATGCGACGCGACGTGAGCCTGCAGCACATCATATTGTTATCATCATATTATGTACTTGTTTAATTAAGCCATAATGTATACTTAAACCATTAATAAAATGTAAGTGTGTTTGCGATTTCAAAATTAATAACAAAAAACTAAATAAAAATTGTTAATGATTTCTTAGGTTTATGTGAATATATGAAAATTAAAACCAAATCGTGATAGAATCCGTAAAAATAGTTTAATTTCAATAAAATTGTCGTTTTAGAATGGTATGTCTGTTAAAAAACATAGGGATTAAAACACGAATATTAACAAAAATATCATAATTTCCAATTCTATATTCGAGGATGAGACACATTAATATATTTATATAGTCATTTACTGCCATCTATCGGATATCATGGTTTATCAGGTTGTACAAAAACAGTTTAGCTGAGCAAATGGCTAAGAATAGTCTGTCACTGTTTTCCTTGTCACATTGTTTGAAAATAAAAGGGACAGGCTATTCTTTACCATTTGCTCAGTTAAATAGTTTCTATAAGTAAGGCCCTGTGCCCCTTACTTATAAAAATATTTAAGCGCTGCTTATCTTTATACCATAGGTTGTCCCTTTCATTTTTAAACAATGTGACGCAAGGAAAAAAGTGACAGGTTATTTTGAACCATTTGCTCAGCTAAAAATGCTTTTATAAGTAAGGCCCTGTATGTCTAACACTTTAAATCTTAATATATTTAGTAACAATCCGTTTGCCTTCAAAAAGGAAATATCGAATTATTACAAATTTAAGGAACAATGATTAATGATCTCATTTTCGCATTGTACCTACCTAAACTATGCTCAACTTTTAAAGCAGCCACTATGGATTATGTTTAAGATTACTTTGTTAATTTTTATAAAACCTATTTTAAACATCTGTTAAGTTAATTTTAAAATTTAATGTTAATTTGTGTCTGGTGTAAACACCACAATAATGCATGCTGTGGTTGCCTGTAACTGGGAGCAATGATATAAATGTTAGTTATTTAAGTTTATTTGTAACCCCTTGGCGATCCTAAATAAATAAAATAAAATCATTACCAAACCTTCACGCAGACGGAACGGCGTGGAAAAGCTAGCCCACAATAATAATCTTTAGAAACAGTTGATGCAATCGCAATATTTAAACTGGCATAATTCAGAATGTGCTGTGTGAGTGGTGTAAGTGACGACACGGCCCCGCAGCGAAATCTGATTTATTGGTCGCTCGCCGACGCAGTGACGTCACTCCACAGTGTACACGCCAAACCGTTAAAGTGGTGACCATGCTTTAAGGACAAAGATGGATATTACGTCTATTATCCAGAATTATATCAGAGTCGTCACTCTGATTATGTAAGCGAAATATTGCAAAACTCACATCAAATAAAAAAGTCCACATTACATAAGCTCACACCTGTATCCCGGAAGGGGTAGGCAGAGACGCACTAGCGAACTAGAACACCCACATTTCGCCGAGCTTAGTTCAGTCCCAGATGTGATAGGGGGTGAGCCTATCGCCATATCGGGCACAAATTCCAGACTCCGGGCTGATATGGAAAAATACAATATCACTTTGCCCGACCCGGGGATCGAACCCGAGACTTCAGAACCGTAGTCGTACCGAAATACCACCACGCCACCGAGGCAGTCTAAAAAAAGTCTAAATAGAATTGAAATATTTTTATCAGACTACGGCAGTCACCAACTTCACGTCTACAATAGATGATAAGCGCTGCTGCTACCATAGATTATACACTTATACTGGTATAGATACGCCACTATGAGGGCCAAAAAAATGGAATTTTATCTCCTCCACCGATAGATGTCGTGACTGTTTATTTTATTTTTCTGGCAGGTCCTATAGATGGCGCTCTTAGAAGTTAGAACAACGTATATATTTTAAAAATGTATCAATAAAAAAGCAAATGATTAAAAATAATATTGTGTGCAAATACACAATAGTATTTTTAACCATTTACTGATTTATTGACACAGTTTATGCTTTAAAAAGAAAAGAAAATACATTTTAGTCAATCATTTATTGAAAAATCTTTTTCTTTTACAGTGGTATTCATAGGCTTGTTTTTTAATTTGGTCATTCCTATCGAAATTTGTAATTTTTCCAATTAAAAATCTATTTACCCCTAGACACCAACTGTGTACAATCAATTTAATTGATAGATTACAAATGAAATCAATCAAATCAACTTTATGTTTCTCACAAGTTATAATACTAAAATCACATGCAGAATCAATATAAAATTTAATATCATTTTTGAAAAATTTTGAAATTGGGTTGTCCCGAAGAAATGCTACAATCACATAATATAATTTATTCATTAAACGAATAAAACCATCACTTGGGTGAAATAGCGATTTCTTATTATAATCAATTTCATAATTAAATGAATTAACATCAACACTAGATCTACATAATTTATTTAAGCAATTAGCACATTTTTTGAAAATCTTGGTTTTTGATTTCTTAATTACATAGCCCGTTACATATTTTTTTGATTCAGCATGCAATAATGAATCATTTTTTTCAATTTCTGTCATTACACTCAACAAAGAATTAATGTTACATGCAAAATCAGCGGTGTGTGAATCATCATGTCTTTACAATTAGATATGATAATGATTGCATTGTTGTATTATAATCTTCTTCACAATTAGCACCAGCGGAATGAGCTGTATTGTAATTATTAACAATCAACGTTTTAAACGCATTTATAAATTGATTGCAATTCGGATTTATATTTCTTACACCATTACTTCTTATACTACTGAAAAAAAATTCTAGAGGGTCTTGATTAAAGTTTCTAGTTACTAAACTAGTTATATTATGATTACTAGATAAATATTCCCAAATTTCTTTAAAGGTTTTGATATTTGAAATCCAGTTTTTGATTGAAGGAATCATCTCATATTTTATTTGATCAACGCCATTCTTTTTAATTATAGATTTAAATTTAATTGATTCTAGGATTGGAAGCAAATCATCCCACAGTTGGAAGTGAGGGGAATTCTTTCTTATACATGTTTTATATATTTTTGAATCATACTTATAGGAATGACCATTAAATGAATCAAATAACTTATCAAAAATCAGGAGAAAATCCGCAGTTCCCTCACACTCTGCCGGTAAAACCCTATGTCCTGAAAAAAAGAAATGCCAATTATTATTACTAACAGAATAATACAATTTTACATAGAGAGGTAAAATGACTGTGTGGAATTTATTATAAAGAATATTTACGCCTGGTGTTTTGTTTTTATGAAGTTTCAATCCAAACAATATCAAATAATTTTATGATAAATAGATTTATTTTATTTAGCAATTTTTCCATAAACAAGAATATGTTCACTGCCTCGGTGGCGTGGTTGTATTTCGGTACGACTACAGTTCTGAGGTCTCGGGTTCGATCCCCGGGTCGGGCAGTGATATTGGATTTTTCCATATCAGCCCGGAGTCTGGAATTTGTGCCCGATATGGCGATAGGCTCGCCCCCTATCACATCTGAGACGGAACTAAGCTCGGCGAACTGTAGGTGTACTCGTTCGCTAGTGCGCCTCTGCCTACCTCTTCGGGGATAAAGACGTGAGCTTATACCTATACCATACCTACAAGAATATGTTTATATTGTTATGATGTATATTATAATGATGTTAATATTAGGAAATATTTAAATTTTAGCTAAAAACTTATAGCAAATATTTGAAACAAATTTATTGATTTTGACGTTTGACATATGTTTTAAGTTTTGCTACACTTTATATAACATCATCAATGAGTACTGAACTTATAACTAAATGAAATCAGATAATTATGTCGTAGGATGGGTATAATTTATATTTCTAATATCACTAGAAGTATATTTCACGAATAAAGAAACTAATTTACACTTACTTGCTGAAAATCGAAGAGCGGATGACACCCATTGGCTAAAAACCTGAGCAGCCAACTTGACTTTCATTTTTTTCATTTTATCTTTATTTACATGACTTTCTGTCAGCTTATTAACGAGACGAATCTCATCATCACCAACATCAATGGCCAGTAACATTTTTATATGTTCCCATTTTGCCCATTTTTCTTGGCCGTTTTGAATAAACTTTGCGTCTTTATTGATTAAGTTATTTCTAACGCCTTTGAGCAAATGGGGCGTATCAAATAATGGGAACACTTTTACGTTGTTCACCTCAAAGAACGTTGTTTGCGTTGTTGAAGCAGCGTATTTTTTTTGTGTTTCCTCTCGCAGTTCTCTTATAACAGCTACATTTGTTGGACTCTGGTCACAAATAGTGGAAATTACTTTGAGTCCTATACTAGTCAATTCTATTATAATTTTTCGGACAAGAGTTTTTAGATCCTCCTTCCTTATCCCACTTTTTGAAAAAGTAAAGCTAATTGGTTGTTTCGTTTTACTTTTGATTCCCTTTATCATGAATACAAGGGCATGATCAGCTATATCACTTGTTTTTGTGATTCCATTATCTTGGAAACCAATAATTTCATTTAATGCTTCATTGAAAACTAGACCAGGTGCCAAGGATATTTCATCGAATAATAAATTTATTAATTTTTTTTCCGACATACGTTGGACATGTTTTTTTAAATTTTCCAATATATCTTTATTAACACCTGGTTTCATTGTAAAAGCACTAAGAAGTTTTTGCAAACAACGTTTTGAAGGTAAAACAAACATTTTATGCAAAAGTTTATAGGCTTTGGGGCTTTGTTTTAGTATAGTTAAGGCCATAATTTTTTCTTCCATAGTATATCGTCTCCCTCTCGGTTTATTTTTCGCTTTTATCTGTAGTTTAATAAATGTTTTTGCTGCATCTGGTAATTTTTCAATTGTAGTCAAAAATGATTTGGACATGCTTAATTTTTTCGCTGCAAGTATTTTCTTGGACTGTGTTTTACATTTTCGCTGCAATTTTTGCAGCTTTTCGTTTAATTTCTTAAATTCGTTTGTTAAAGGCTCCCGTTCCCGCTTCACAGGAGCTGAAAGAAATAATAATTCTAAGTTACAAGATTTAATTACCACTGGTATATTTCCACTATGTTTAATAAAAAAAAAAAAACTTTCTAGTAATAAGTATAGACATACATTTACCTGGAGCGCATAACAACTTATAATATATTTTTTGCTTCTACTGTATTCGATACAAACTAATTAACACAAGCCAACATTTATTTACAGTAAGGTAAATATCGTTTTAACTAATTTATATTTAGGAGTAGAGTAAAAAAACTATAATAAAAGGCTCTATTGTAAAAAGTAGCATTTTGCTCACCATGTGACAATGTTAATGTAGGCAACTGCTGCGATATGTCTGATGTAGATGAATCTGCCACTACATATTGTTTTGGTGGTGGCAGATTTATTTGCGTACTTCGCGGAACAGCTGTCAAATTATTAAATAAGATTAAAAATTAGATTAACAAATGTAAAGACTGTCGAGGTGGTAAAATTTAATTACGTCCTACATGCCCAAATCAATGTATCCTGCCTAATTTTCCATTCTACATTTTTTTTTTTTAAGGATTGTAAACAGAGTTTACAATAATAAATTAGTACTACATATATTTCATACGTTGTAAGGAAAACATAATTGCAACTCTGATTATATGCAACCGAACCACCGTATGTAGCAGTAAGGACTTGGCTTAGTATTTACAACCGGCTGCCTGCCTTACGTTAATCCCCTTCTGGGGTATTCAGTTCAAGACAAATGTTGATAGAAAATTTGCCCGCCCAATCTGGGAATCGAACCCGAGACCTCCCGGTTCACAGCCATAATATGGCTATTACATATTATGTACCCTACCACTAAACCAAAAAGCGGTAAATATTGAGTAGTTTATATATCGTTCAAAATTTAATAACTACCCAGAAAAACATACATAAATGGTATATTTAATGTAGGGACAGCATTTCCTGTTAAACGTCGACTTGGTGACTTACAGATGGCTTCGAAATGCCTGTGGCAAATTCTAACCGAGTTATATATATAATTATTGCCTCTCTCTCGAGTTGCTGGGTCCAGCACACATTTCCACTGGTTAAATCTTTCCTCATGATGATATTCCCACTTAGGAAATCGGTGTAGCGGTCCTGTAGATAAAAAAAATACTAGGTAAATTAAAAAAAAAAAACAGTATATCCTAGGGGAGTCACCCAAGAATCACCACAGATCGGTGTCTGGCATTTGTCCCCGATATAGTGATAGGCTCGCCCCCTATCACATTTGGGATGGAATTAAGCGCGACGAAATGTGGATGTTCTAGTTCGTTAGTGCGTCTCTGCCTACCCCTTCTGGGATATAGGCGTGAGCTTATACATGTATCTATCTGAGAATCCATTCCCATGAACTATATCCATTATTTATTGTTGTCTTTGCAAATCTACCGTCCTCAAGAAGTGAATAAACCTAATTTTGAGATGTCTTCAAAAAACTTGGAATATATTATCTTTAGAGATTTATTAGGCTGCCTAATATAAAAAATATCGGGTAAGATTATACTATGATACTTTATAATATTTTGTATATTCATTGATACACTCACTCACCATCTATAGGACATCCAAAATAGCATTTTAAATCAGCTGCTTTCGGCATTTTTAAAATCCAAATCACCAAAACAAAAACAAAGTCCGTGTGATGAAAAGCCAAGTTATCAGATATGCAATCAGTCCGGAGTCCAAGTAACAAGCCAGGTGATATCGTAAGCACGTGGGTAAATCAGAAAAACCGTAAACAAGCCAAGTCGTAGGGAGTATTCACAAAAACCACAAAAACACAATAAACGCACCGCGAACTCAAAACGAAAGAAAAACAAGTAATTCAAAATGGCTCGACAAGTAGAGTTCCGTAAAGTCCCCTCGTGATGTTGGCACTTAGTGTTGGTATTATAAAAAATATGTCTGATTAATATAATTTTGTTTGGTTTTATTATAACTTAAATATTTTTTTACATGGAGGAATTTCACATATATAAATAAGTGGTTTACAAATAATATTTGCTAATATTTCTATTTCTGATATTGACTTTAAGTTAGTTACGCCACCTATTATCTATTGACGCCAAATTAATTTTAGTTCACAACCTCCAGCGCTTGGCGGCGCTAGTTTGTATGAAGATTTTCGAGTTGCAAAAATGTATGGAAGATTCATGCCCCTGGCTGCTACTGTCCATGGGTAGTCATATGGCTTACCACCAGGCGACCGGTTTGCGAGACTCGTTATTCGACTGCAATAAAAAGATGTATTGTGTTAATCAAACAAAAATGACATTTATTCCAACAACTATAATAAATTGGTTTGCTTCTAACACACACCTTTTTTCTATCCATTCCAGTGTGAGGTCGACGCAACACACTTTTTCAAGCATGTCACAGAAAGGATTTGACTTAATTTTTGCTGGTCACCTACTTGACGTCAACTACTATCCGAAGGATCTAGTCCCAAGCAAACGGTGTTAGAGAAACACATCGCTCAACCTGGGAATCAAACCAGGACCTTCCAGTTCACAGCCCATATACGTTGGAACTAGTCCAAAGAGGCGATCGCTTCGTACACAACATGGGATGGAAATAAATTTGGTCAAAAGAGGGTGTACTAGTTGCACTTCTGATACCCCTTCAAGAGTAACAGGCACATGTCCAACAAATGTCATGTTATCTATACATATATGTACATATTAATAAAATTGGAGTATCTGTTTGTAATATTAAATTAACCGTTTTTTACTACATGTATATGAATATAGCTCTATATACACCAAAATATTTTTTTTTACAATTTTTATCTGTCTGTCTGTTTGTTCCGGCTAATCTCTGAAATGGCTGGACAGATTTTGACGGGAATTTAATTGGCAGGTAGGCGATGTAATAAGGAGTAACATAGGCTACGTTTATTTAGACATTATAAAAAAACTAAACAATTAAATAATCGACTGTTAGGTGGAACGAAGTTCGCCGGGTCAGCTAGTGTCCAATAAATTCCGAAGCATGGCCAACCTAACAAGCAAGTACATCGATAAATACCGGCTCATACATCACTGCCGATTAGTCGAAACCTACTCTTTAGTGTAATAAAATTTAATTATTGCGCGTAATTATATGCTATTTTGAGTCACGATTTCGTTAATTAATGGCAGCTCATTTGTCATCACTTTCGACAATCATTTGTAGTTTTTTAACCGACTTCAAATAGAAGAGGTTCTCATTTCATCTACGATATCTCCGGCAAATGTGGGCCGATTTCCAAGATTATTTTTATATTCGACTAGCGACCCGTCCCGGCTTCGCACGGGTTCAATGCTGATATACATTATTTTGAACTATCTCGTATAGGGTTCAGCCAACGTTTGCAATGTTAGCGCAAAAAAAGAGTTTATTTACGACATCACATTAGAAACTTCTAAAATTATCAATGTTTCACTATTATATTATGCATGTATTATACATATAAACCTTCCTCTTGAATCAATCTATCTATTAAAAGAAACCGCATCAAAATCCGTTGCGTAATTTTAAAGATCTAAACATTCATAGGGTCAGACAGACAGCGGGAAGTGACTTTGTTTTATATTATATAGTGATAGAGCTTACTCAAAGGGTGGTTTGAGGTTTGATGTAAATTTCGTCAAGATATTAGGTACGGGATTTGGAAGTCGGTTTTTACTGTTTTAATTATTAGACTGCCTCCGTGGCGTGGTGGTATTTCGGTACGACTACGGTTCTGAGGTCTTGGGTTCGATCCCCGGGTCGGGCAAAGTGATATTGGATTTTTCAATATCAGCCCGGAGTCTGGAATTTGTGCCCGATATGGCGATAGGCTCGCCCCCTATCACATCTGGGACCGAACTAAGCTCGGCGAAATGTGGGTGTTCTAGTTCGCTAGTACGCCTCTGCCTACCCTTTCGGGGATACAGGCGTGAGCTTATGAATGGATGAATGGATGAATTATTAGTTAATCATAATTTTCTTTGTTAAAAGATACATTAAGTATAACAAGTCACACGCTCTTTGCCAGTCCCTGCTATAAAAAATGCATCATTTTATTAAATCGCACGCGACCAAAGCCGCGGTCGTTCGCTAGTCGTTTTTAAACATTAAAAACTAAATTCCTCCACATTCATAAGCACAAAGGCACAACTTTTTCCCATCCGTCATAATTTTGATGGATCGCCCTTTCAAAGCTCGGATTTCATAATTTGTTTAGAGCATTCATTTTTATTACGATTGTGATCCTCGATTAAATAGTTGTGCTCCTTTTTAAATACCTTTTTTACGAAAGAATGTTTTAAGGTCATATTCGATCATATTTTTTTCGAGGGACTTCCAAAAAGAGGAGGTCCCCAATTCGTCTGTATTTTTTTATGTATGTTACGCGATATCTCCGCCAAGTGTGGACCGATTTTCAAAATTTTTGTGTTTGATAGAGCTTATTTCAAGGGTGGTCACATATAAATTTGGTCGCGATCGGAATTGAACTCGGTCCGTTAAGGTTTTCTATAATCAAGAAGGATTGAAAATGTTAAACGTAATAAAATACAAAAACAAATAGGTATTTCAAACTATCGCGTAAGCGTAGTGCAGTTCAAAAAAACTAGCGACCACTGACAAATAACGGGTTTATCATTGATCGCCGGAATGATGCCGGCCTGATGCTTCTTCACACTCCGGATCCGAAGAGGGAAGAAGCAAATCGAGGGGCTTGCGACAAGACAGGCGGATGACCGATGCAGATACAGGGATACCCCCATACCCGCGCCAACCAACCATCAAGTAATGCCGCAAGCCCTTTTGAGAGCACTGGAAGTACACTGGCTGATCTTGGAACACGAACCACATACGGGGTGTGTGTCACTATGGCGGGTTTTAGCACTATGTACAGTCGTCGCCATCCAATTTTATTTTTTTACAACAGAGACTGGCAAACGACCAGATGGGTCACCTGATCGTAAGTGACATAAACACCCATAGACACCCAAGGCACAAAAATAATCAAAATTGCGTTGCCAACCTAAAAGGACGAAATGGAAGGGGAGGGAAAAGGGATTGGGAAAGGGTGGAGGGGAAATGTGCCACTGGAATCTCACTCACCACAGCAAGCTGCCACTTTACGTCGGTTTTCTGTGAGACAGTGGTATCAAACAGGTCGAGTTGGCCCATTCGTGCTGTAGACGTTACTGTCTACAGCGTGGCCCCACCACGCAAATACGAAACTCAGAACTCAGATACGAATATCCTACCATCAGCAATGACATATACCTCAACGACCATAACGATATCGCTCTAAAGTTACTGGATTAACACTACGATCTTTCTTACCTACGTATCCCCCCTTAATGTGGGGTCGGCGAAACACACCTCAAGCATGTTGCAGAAAGGATTTCTCTTATCTATCTCGGAAGCCAATTTAAAAAAACAACCAAATCTTACGTGTAAATAGCCCATAGATTCCATGTCTTCTATAGCCATAGATACAATGAATAAAATACTAAATAACTCATAGAATGGATTGTAATAAAGATAGCTATTTCTATTACGATGTATTCGAGACGATGTGCAATAAAATCCTGTTTGAGCCTTTAATAAAGTCTATCGTTTATGGCGGCATTAAAGTTGCCACAAGATGGCTTAATTCCGCTGTAAACATGGGTATTGTGGCGCTGGCTATGTGAGAAGGCTGATTGTCTATTATAAACTGACAATTATAACTGTGAGTTATTTATTCTGTCGATCATTGTAATTAGAAAATAATTCAATGTCGGGTGTTCTGTGAGACAGTGGTATCAAACCGGTCAAGCCGGCGCATTCAAGCTGTAGACATAGTTAATGATTTCTTAGGTTTCCGTGAATGTTATTCATTGAAATAAAACTAGTTTTTACGGATTTTATCGTGTTTTGTATTTATTTTATTTTCGGACTGTTCTGACCCGTAACTACGACGGCTGTAAAGCTTTCGAATCGTCGGGACTAAAAGTAAAATAAATAAAAAACAAATCGCGATAAAATCCGTAAAACCTGGTTTTATTTCAATGTAGACACAGTTTCCCACCACGGACAACTCATACATTGTATTTTTAGGGCAAATTTTTCAATAGCCATATATTTTTTATCATTATAATAGTTTTGATAGACAATCAAACATCTGTCAAAATAACAAAATTATCTCTGATAAAAAGATCCGAATATTGAAAAATCGGCCCAAGTAATTTTAAATTACAATAAACGCCAGAAAAACAGAAGAATCTGTGGCAAAAAACAGACTCCTCAAACAGCTACATAATTTTCATAAAAAATCATAACTTCGAAAAGTTTGGGCGTGAAGCCTGGACTATCATCTTGGCAGAACACTCCCTACAAAGCTATTTCTGTCTCTCTCTGAAAGTAATATGGTAAAGAACTAATAATTAATGGACTGGACCAATTAAATATGTTTATTTAGAAAGGGAAGTTGAGGTTACATAACCCTATTCAAACGTCACATATCAACTGTTGACCCATTGGGCACTGGAACAAGGTACAATCGAGTACCAAATCATTACAAAATATTACTTTATATAATCTCAGTGAGAAAATATTCATTGTAATTTCAGAAATATAAAAAATATCTACCCATTTATCAAATATATTATTTATTTAGTTAAGTTTTGTCAGTGCAGTTCCTGATACCGACAACACAAGACTCGTATCTTAGTGCGAGGTCATATTGTCGGTGTAGGATATACATAGTGTTTAGGGACTCGGCCCAACAGTCGCTCGGATGTTTCCCATCCCCTCCGGGCGGCTTAACGTTGGGTCGTAAGACCGGCGAACCCGATATAACCGCCACGTTTCCCCCAAGGCGTGGCGGTAGCGTTAAAACGGTTTTCCCCGCGAAAACAAAAAAAAAACGACTATGTATGTGACTGTTGGGTGTTATTTATTTATTATTTTAAAGTTAGTTATGCACTGGCCATTATGCTTTATTTATTCAATACCAATTTACTTCCATCTACTCTAATCCCACTCTAATGTGAAGTAGGTGCCTCACACATTTTTAGAATATCGCAGTAAGAATTCGGCTTAGTTTTAGGACCAGTTGCCTGTTTAACGTCAACCCCATCTTGGAGATCCAATCCGAAAACATCGTATTAGAAAAACGAAGTTTCGCCTGCGTTTTCGTTTACCCAAGTTTCGAACCCTGGACCTCCCGGTCCACAGTCCACACGCTGCCATGTAGACCAAGGAGGTTACTCTATACGACTAGACCAAGAAGGCGAAACTAGTCTCTTATCCAAAAAAAAATTATCGAACCTAACGCTTTCGCAGACGACTGTACTCAAAACTCATCAATCTTCCATACATATTTGGTTTTTAATTTGAAATATTTGTTGAAAGCGAGCAGGCAGGTGGTAGTAGGTTCACATCCTTATTGTACAATCACGTCGTAAATATTAATATCCAACCAGATTTAGTAGCCGTCTCAAGAATTAATTGTTTTATTGTGACACATGATGTTATTGACAGGAATATAAAGTGAAATAAAACGATTTTATACGGATTCTATCACGACTTGTTTTCATTTTTAGGCCGAGGTTAAAAACTGCCTCGGTGGCGTGGTTGTATTTCGGTACGACTACCGTCCTGAGGTCTCGGGTTCGATCCCCGGGTCGGGCAAAGTGATATTGGTTTTATCCATATTAGCTCGAAGTCTGGAATTTGTGCCCGATATGGCGATAAGCTCGCCCCCTATCACATCTGGGACGGAACTAAACTCGGCGAAATGTGGGTGTACTAGTTCGCTAGTGCATCTCTGCCTACCTCTTCGGGGATACAGGCGTGAGCTTATGTTATGTTATGTTTTATAATATTCGCATAAAGTTAAGAAATCAGTAGGAATATAAAGTTTTTGAGTAGTATCTACGCTGTGGATAGTTACGTCTACAGCACAAATGGGCCGGGTCGACCGATTTGATACCACTGTCTCACAGAAAACCGACGTAAAGTGGCAGCTCGCTATCGCGTTTCGTTCGGTGAGTGAGATTTCCGGTGGCCCATTTTCCCCCTTCCTTTCTCCCCTTCCATTTACTCCTTTTAGGTTGACAACGCACCCATGATTCTTTATGTCTTGGGTGTCTATGGGTGGTGGAGATCCCTTACCATCAGGTGACCCATCTGCTCGTATGCCAGTCTGATATAAAAAAATAAGGGCAGACGGACATTAAGAAATTGTAAGGGTTTTATCATATGGTTACGAAACCCTAAAATAAGAACCATCGGGTTTAATCTAAAAGAAATAAACTGAATAAAATTTTAACCAAATTATGGTCATTACAAGCAATGCTCGTGTTTTACCTCTCACTTAGCCTCTGATTGTACATAATTAACTGCAAAATAACTTTAAGATAAAGGGGCCGTTCCGAATACAACTTCAACGGCAAGGCGACAAATCTGTTTAAACGAAGGTTTATTTAACGGATGCCTATATTGATTCAAAGGACTTTTAGCAAATATTACGATTTTCATTACAGTAAAATGAATTAGTAAACCGTTCCAACGAATTGAAGATGCGACGCTTTTAAAAAAGAGAATGGGGTTTTGATCCTCACCCGATTGTGTCAACGTAACACTTAACAAGCCTACAATATTTGTCTGTTCTATGTTTAATCGCTCTGAATACACCTTTTACGGCCGGTTTCAATAAACGATATCAGTTTAGAGTGCAGATAGATCGCGATTATGAACCAATCGAATCGAGTCATTTGACGGAGTCATGTTCAAACTCTGTTCTTATTGACTAATTTATGTAATCTATCTGCACATTCGAACTGAGATTGTTTATTGGAACCGGGCGTTAAACAGTAATAAATGTTCCCGTTTGGATATTAGTATGAATTTTCTAAGAAATAAAAATGTAGATATAAGGTGTGAGGCATGCAGTCAGTCTTAAAAACTAAGCCGTATTATTTGTGCAGCATGTTTGAAAAAATGTGTTATTAGTGTTGCGGCGATCTTAAATTGTAGGGGGATAAGAGTAAGTAAAGGAATATAGTGGGTACGAAAGCTTCGTAATTGAAGCAAATCTGTAACTTTATGACATGAATTTATCGGGCCTTACTTACTAAAAACAGTTTAGCTGAGCAAATAGCTAAGAATACTCTATCACTTTTGTCTTTGTGTCACATTGTTTCAAAATAAAAGGGACAGACTATTCTTTACCATTTGCTCAGTTAAACTATTTTTTAAGTAAGGCTCATAAGGGCTATTTTCAGTGGCGTGCACTCCTAGGAGATATAGACTAGGAGACACTGTCTAACAATTTGCTATTTCCACAAATAAAGAATAAAATTATGACCAAATACAGATATTCAAAATAGCAATATTCAGATTATGTTTTAAATCAACACAGATATGATAATCACTATGATGGTTTTGCAAAGGTTGAAGAAAATAATGTAAGATTTTGTCTACTCAGATCGGAATGTCTATGCACGTAACTGGCTATTTTGCTCTCCGACAATCTGGGGAGTTACCACCACCTCTTATAGCAGTATTATAATCTTTCTACTTTTTTTTGTACGGGAATCGGAACAGCAAGGTTTTAATAATAATTCTATAAGAGGCGGTGGTAACCCCCAGGAAGCCATGCAGTGTGTAACTGCAGTCGTGTACGGGACAGTACCTTTACTCAACAGAAATCACATTGTGTGTAATCAGTGTATATCTGTCCGCGCCCTCGGCTGATTGACAGTGCAGGCTACAGCTAAATTAACTTAAAGGTTGGGCTGCATTATCTGGATTACGGCAGAATTTGCGCAAAGTGCACTGTTCCGCGCACAAGGTCGGTTCACACCTCACGATCTTTAGTGTTGCGTTGAAGATTTTTATATGTTGAAATTAAATTATTTTTACGGATTCTATCACGATTTCGTTTTAATTTTTATGCCCGACGTTTCGAAAGCTTTGCAGCCTTCTACAGTCTGACCCGTGACCACGAATCATGATATAATCCGTAAAAATAGTTTAATTTCAATGAATAACATTCACGTAAACCTAAGAAATGATTTTTATATGTGTTAAGCTCTGTGAATATTACTTAGAGTCCTAATATAACATTTTCTACTGTAGTATATTTTATCGACAGACTTCCAAAAAGGAGGAGGTCCTCAATTCGTCTGTATTTTTTATGTATGTTACGCGATATCTCCGCCAAATGTGGACCGATTTTCAACATTGTTTTTGTATACGCTGGAGATTATTTCAAGGGTGGTCCCATATAATTTGGTCACGACGCGATCGGATTTGAAGTCGGTGTGTTAAGTTTTTATTTTTAAACTTGTGATTATAACAAAACGCTTCCATAACGACAAGGCCTTCTGAGGAATATAATCGTGGCAACCATAAATATCTCATATAAAGTCTTTCTCGTTTTGGACATACGATATAGCTTGATACGTATATTTTTTAAGATTTTGAAGGTTTAAGAGTAGATGGTATATCTGATAATGCCCTTAGCTCAGCCAAGCCTCTACTTTTGAAAGAAAGAAAGAAAGAAAATGACATTTATTGCGTTTTAGCTGTTACATAATTATAGTAGGGGAGCCCACGATGCTAAATGGGGATTTACTCGAGCGTCGTAGAGACCTATTGGGATGCAAAGCTTAGATGATATGAAGAAAAATATGTTATATGATATATAGCTTTACATCGGTGGGGGAAGCGGCTATAGATTTTTAAATATGTAAAAAAAAACTGTTGCATGGACATCCTCGAGCGCGTCAGATATTGATAGCATCAATGCCCTACGTATTTTTAATAATGTAGGTATGTTAATCTGATCGTTTGCATGATGCGAGTGGTTGTATTTAAGGGTTGAAAATGAAAAAAAAAAAAAATTTATCGAGCGCGTCAGATTTTCTAACGGAGTGTTAAGTGCACCAAAAAAAAGATCTCATTCACTAATCTGACGATTTCGATGGGACGCAAACTCGCGGCCATTTTCATAATGTGCAAAAAAAATTCGCCATTTTGAAATACTCAAGCGCGTCAGATTAAGATATATATGGTTCATCTTTATGTTCTAAACGTACTGTCTCATAATCTGACGATTATCTAGAGGGATTGGCCTGATCTGACAAAAAAAAATTAGAAAAACGGTTCACCTTAAAGGCCATCCCTGCAACTTCCCACTTATTCCATTCTTGGGCTCTTAAAATTGTACTTATGACATTTTTGAGCTCAAAATATAATTTACGTGATATTTTGAGCTCGCTGAGTTCAAAGAAATAGAAATTTCATAGAACACTATTTTTGGAATTTTCAAACCGCAATAACTTTTGAATGGATCAACCGATTTTCACGCGGTTGGCGGCATTCGACGCAGTTTTATCATCCTCATAAGTAATTTTGCAATTTTAATTGATCGAACCACAAATTTCGGAGTAATCCCGAAAAAACCCTTTTTCGGGTTTCTTTCGTTCACGATATCCCTCGAACGAATCAACCGCTTTTGACCAGCTAGGTGGCGATCGACGTGGTTTTTCAAGCTCAAAGGCGGATTAGTTTTTGAAGTTGATGGATAAAGCCGGTTAAAAGTTATTCCAAAAAAAACACTTTCAAAATATTTTTTTTTTAAATCATTGAACTTAATTAATTGAAAAGCTCAGGAAGCAGAAACCAGAGTGGGGACGGAGTGAGAGAGTAATAGATAGAGAAAGAGTGAGAGAGGAATAGAAGCGCGGAGAAAGAAATGTAGGCATCACGCAACTGCACGCATTTAACTTTATCGACGAATTTTTGTTATTTCGGCTTGCGGAAATCGTCAGATTATATATTTTCCATTATTCTTGAATTATTTCCTTCAAAATAAAAAAAAATTTAGCTACGCTCGAGAATGTCGAGATGACGTTTTTTTTTTACAACTTTGTTGCCCTCCCCTTTTTTTACGTCACTCTCAAATTGTCAGATTAGTGGAATATACACTTTTTAGGATGTAATTAACTCACCCTACCTTAATCTGACGCGCTCGAGAATTTCTGATGGTAATTTTTTTTTTACTAATCTGATCCTGTATCCTTCACGGGCGGCCTTATATATGGGCCTCATGTTTTGTGGAGGTACTTAACCGGGTACAAGGTATCCCCCTGTATATTAATCTGACGCGCTTTAGTAAATCCCGAAATCCCCGCTTGGGCTCCCCTACTATTAGGTACTTAGGTCTATTAAAATACACAGAGGGAAAAGAAAAATAGAATTAAAAATAAAAAACACTATCATGTGTATGTGCACACACCCACATGTGTACACATGTGCATATATACACATACACACATTAAATACATACATTTACATTCCCCTTCCATCTTCCTCCCTGGATCCAACAACCAGCAACTTGGTTGGGCACCAAGCAAAAAATACACAACTACAAAAATTATCATCATACATTTATGTGCTGTACAATTACAAGCACATACTGATAACAGGTAGACCAAGGGCAGAAAGGAGCCTGGAATTTAAAAATCATACAAAAGATAATAATACTTACCTTGGAAAGAATAAATGATATATAATTTGATTATTCTGTCTTACTATTACATTCTTATACCATCATCATCATCAGCCATAGGTCGTCCACTGCTGAACATAGGCCTCCCCCAAATATTCTATATAGAAGATATAATTTCTTTTCTTATGATGCCTTCTATGATATTAAAGAATTGTCGAATTATCAGTTTCCTCGTGTCGTGTAAACTGCACTATATTAAAAGTGAAAACGTGTTTAAACAGTTAAATGCCAAATAATGTCAGAGGTCCGGCGCTGAATGTATTAAGATACGCAGGACAGACTTCGTGGTTAAAGTACACGTTATCAGGAACTATGGCGAAACGCAATAATAATGGTTTTGTTTTACGTAACATATTGTAGAGGTAGTTTTCAGTAGCCCGAGCACGAAAAACTAATGTAAATGTAAATGTATTCGAGTTTGCTGCGCACTGATGACGTTTGGTTAATATTTCATACAAATTTCACAGACGCGCATCGAGTTCGAATACATTTACGGTTGTCAGAAATTTTCCTGCTCAGGCCGCTGTTTTCAATAATCCCAAGTTTAAAAACTTAACGGACCGACTTCAAATCTGATCGTGACCAAATTTATATGGGACCACCCTTGAACGAAGCTCTATCGAACACAAAAAGAATTTTGAAAATCGGTCCACATTTGGCGGAGATATCGCGTAACATAAAAAAATACAGACAAATTTAAGACCTTCTCCTTTTTGGAAGTCGGTCGAAAAGATGAGGCTTGCAATTCGTTGGTATTTTAAAACCGAGTCCAAAATGAGTCAAAGAAACGAACTCAGTGAGGATTTGGAATTCCCCAATCGAACTTCGACCTAGTCCGAGCCATTTTTTACAAGAAAAACAGACTGACTCAGCAAAGATTTTCTTGTAAAAAATGTCTCGGACTAAGTCAAAGTTCGATTTAAGAATTCCAAATCATCACTGAGTTCGTTTCTTTGACTCAGAATAAGGCTGAGATCTATAGAGCCAACTTCGACTAAGTCTAAGTTAAAGTAACGAACTCCTTGAGGATTTTTACTAAGTCCGAGTCATTTTTTACAAGAAAAACTCTGTTCAGTCTATCTGTCAGTCTGTTTTTCTTGTAAAAAATGACTCGAACTAAATCAAAGATCGATTTAACAATCCCCAATCCTCGCTGAGTTCGTTGCTTTGACTTAGACTTAATCAAAGTTCGCTCTATAGATCTCAGCCGTAGTCTGATAGTTTGGTCCAGATCTTCTTATAATGCGGCATAGGCCATTAAAGTCTATACACTATATTCAGGTAATGTCAAAAACTTCTATGTATTAACTAGACAGCCTGCAGGTCGATTCTCTAAGAAACCCCACAACGTTGCGATCGACGACGAGCTCCCGCAGCGCACATCGTTGAGATAGACGGAGCATTCAACGTTGTTGGGTCATTTTCCATACATTTATTTCAAACGCCTCACTCGAGAGAGCTAGTTCGCATAAGCGCCGTCACTCATAGCGCTAGAGCGTGCGCTTTATACTTTGCTGTATAATAAATTGAAAACATCGTTGCCGTAACGATGCCGCAACGTTGATTTCACAAATTAAACCTTAGAGAATCGACCTGCTGTTTCGAAATAAAATTGTGGCACATAACGGCGAGTGTTTGACGTTTCACGGCTAAGGAAAAGAGCAGATTTCTATAGTGAGTTGAGGTCGATTAACAGAGACTTAGTGCGCACATTCTATGTACCGAACAGCCAGTCTAGTAGTATACATAGAAGTCTTTGGGCAGTGTATGTATGTATGTATAGATGTACTACCCCATACAATAAACATTTGATGGACAAGTCTTGATACAGTGGGGTGCAGATGTAGGGGTTGGTTTACGATCAATTCCATTTTACAGTTGTTCCGTAATGTGGTCGGGTGCGGGATTAATCAAATGGACCCCCCATATATGATTTATTATGTATAGAAATGATAGCTGGTTGATAGCATTTTTTATACTGGCAGAATATCTAAAGCTCACGCTTGTATCCCCGAAGAGGTAGGTTGGGATGAAATTATAATTTTCCAAGATTATTTATGTTCCACAATAACTATAACATAAAAAATAATAATAAATAATATTAGCCCTGTAATATTACTGTCCCACTGCTGGGCACGGGCCTCCTCTACTAATGAGAGGGGTTAGGCCTTAGTCTACCACGCTGGCCTAATGCGGGTTGGTAAACTTCACATACCTTCGAAATTCCTGTGAAGAAATTCTCGGGTATGCAGGTTTCCTCACGATGTTTTCCTTCACCGTTATAGCAATATGCTATAGCTATAACATATTCAGGACAAATTCCAGTCCGACAACACATCTTTGATTTTTCCAATCGAAAACTGCCTTGTGTCGTTGTTGTAATGTATACTTGGTACGACTACCGTCCTGAGGTCTCAGATTCGATCCCCGGGTCGGGCAAATTGATATTGGGTTTTTCAGTTTTCTATTCGGTATCAGCCCGCAGTCCCAAAAGCCGGAGCCTGGAGTAATAAAATAATAAACATAAGCTCAAGCCTGTATCCCCGAAGGGGTAAGCAGAGGTGCACTAGCGAACTAGAACACCCACATTTCGTCGAGCTTAGTTCCGTCCCAGATGTGATAGGGGGCGAGCCTATCGCCATATCGGGCACAAATCCCAGACTCCGGGCTGATATGGAAAAATCCAATATCTCTTTGCCCGACCTGGGCATCGAACCTGAGACCTCAGAACCGTAGTCATACCGAAATACCACCACGCCACCGAGGCAGGCAAAAAAATGATAAACATAGAAAGTATCTTCGGACAGTTCGGGGCTAGGCTGTCTCCTGTTATTTCATCGCAACTATATTCTGAGACATCATTGTATTAAATTAAATTAAAAAAATATGTCTTTCTGATACAATTATTAATATAAAAGTGTTTGTTAGTTTATATTACACCGCAGTGGAACCTACGATTGGCATAATTTTTTGTATATATACAATTTATAGCTAGAGAGTGCCAGGCTTTTTTTACCCCAAAAGGCTTACAAGACCGGAAACAACCTAACACATAAGCTCACGCCTGTATCCCCGAAGGGGTAGGCAGAGGCGCACTAGCGAACTAGAACACCCACATTTCGCCGAGCTTAGTTCCGTCCCAGATGTGATAGGGGGCGAGCCTATCGCCATATCGGGCACAAATTCCAGACTCCGGGCTGATATGGAAAAATCCAATATCACTTTGCCCGACCCGGGGATCGAACACGAGACCTCAGACCCGTAGTCGTACCGAAATACCACCACGCCACCGAGGCAGTCCGGAAACACGAACTAAAACAAGTGCCAAATACATTTGAGCACATCAAGCGCCTTACTTGTAAAGCACCCTCAAACGCAGAAATGCAACAAAAAACCATCTCACCGGCCACCACCGGATCCAATTTATACCGGTGAAAAATGTACCTTTATTATCCTTAGTAAATTATAACACCCCTACCATGAGTGTAGTCTAAAAACTGTCTAACTATATGAATAGGTTTTGATTTGTGACTTATTGAGTTTGCAAGGATGGTTTTTCGAACTACTGATTCGATTTTAGGATATTTTTATTAAGATATGCATTATACATAAATACAATTGTAAAATGTGTAAAACAATATTTTCATAGGTCTTATCATCTTTAGAAAATAGACAGACAAATATGTAGACATATCAGTTATGATAAAAACTTGCATAAAATGTTTTTTTTTTTTACTTCGACCGAGTTGATTGAACTAAAAGCTTTACAAGAGATAAAGCTACAATAAAATTAAGATTTAAATATTATTTTAATTAGTAGGTATGTAAATCATAATCTTTTTACCTCAAAAAGTAACATTCGTGGTTGAGAATAAATAATAACTCGATTCATAGTTTAAAAATAAGTCTGTTAGTTTATTCTGATAATACTTAAGGTTTTAGTATAAAAAAATATTAAATTAATTGTGTGGTCGTATTTCGGTACGACTACCGTCCTGGGGTCTCGGGTTCGATCCACAGGTCGGGCAGTGATATTGATTTTTTCCATATCAGCCCGGAGTCTGAAATTTGTGCCCGATTTGGCGATAGGCTCGCCCCCTATCACATCTGGGACGGAACTAAGCTCGGCGAAATGTGAGTGTTCTAGTTCGCGAGGGCGCCTCTGCCTACCCCTTCGGGGATACAGGCGTGAACTTATGTTATATTATGTTAAATTAAAATTCTTAAAACACCAAAAAAAAAATCTAAATTCAAAAAACTAACACATTCAAGCAAAAAAATTAAATCGACGCAATTTATATTTTACGAACCCTTAAGCCCCTGGTAGGAGACGCGACTCGCGAGGGCCAGACGTCGTAACTTTACGATTGGAGTTTACTGCAGCGACCCTGCACCGGTGGGGAAAAAATAAATTGGAACTTACGCCCTATACGACGCAGGCAGTCGGGCTCATTTTACGATCCCACGCGTGCTATTAAAGTCAGTTCATACGTCAACGAGCTTACAAATTTTCTCAATTTTTGGTGATATTTGAAGTTAGTTTCTTTGGATATTGTGGAGTTAGCGTAATCTATAATTCATAAGTTGGTTTTTGTTTCGTTGAGTTTTAATTACATAGTATCGTCATCATCAGCCATAGGACGCCCACTGCGGAACATAGGCCTCCTCCAAAAAATTACAAACATAGAATAAATCAAATCAAATCAAATCGTTTATTGAATCCATAAAATGTCACACATTGTTTAGATTCCGTCTAAAATGTTTACTCTACCGCCAATTCGGAAAGCTGGTTCGTCAGAGAAGAACGGGCAAGAAACTCTGACGTTGCTCTTTTTGAGAATAATAACCAGTTTACAGTCAGATATTAATACACAACCAAAATAAGAAAACAAAAAATTTCAATAATTTATATTAAATTAGAGCAGCCAATCTACAACAAGGTAATCTCCATGTAAAATAAAAACAATAAAACGTACAATTTCGATTGCTGAGCGACTCCCACAGGCACGGCGAATAATAATAATATTAGCCCTGTAATATTACTGTCCCACTGCTGGGCACGGTCCTCCTCTACTAATGAGAGGGGTTAGGCCTTAGTCTACCACGCTGGCCTAATGCGTGTTGGTAGACTTCACATACCTTCGAAATTCCTGTGAAGAAATTCTCGGGTATGCAGGTTTCCTCACGATGTTTTCCTTCACCGTTATAGCAAGCGATATTCCACAATGAAAATACACTTTACATAGAAAAGTAAGAGGTGTATGCTCCATTTTCGGGTTGGTCTCGAACCTCCGACACTTGTCTCGACATTCAGTACCATTCCCAACTGAGCTATTATTTAATTATTACGTTATTATGGAAAACCGTTGCATTTGCATAAGCAACCAAAAAGCAAAAAGGTTTTCAACATCACAAAATAGCCTTAGTTCTAAATTCTGAATAGTATAGAGGTATACATTATTATGGGGTATAATTATCTACCCCCCGTTGTACAGCCTTTTAAGTATGAAATATACAACTAAGTTATAAATATTGTAATGAATAAAAAAGTCAAACAAAAGAAATTATGAAAACGAATAAAAAAAAATTACAGTACTTATGATTTAAAATATTATTATGTATTTACTTTTTTAATCATTCTATTATCTTAGTGACCTTCTAATAATTTCTATCAATTCACTATCTGTATAATTGAATTGTAATTCAACATTTTTTATTACAAATTACTTGATTCACACCTTGACACCAGATAAAATAATTACAAAAGATTGTATTAAAATAACAGCAATCTCTAATAAATCATCATAAAGTTTATTTCTTTATTTTAATCCAATAAGTTATTTCCATGTTACTTTTTTCATTTTTCACAGTCAAATTTAAAAAAATAGTAAGCGATCTTTGTCTCAGTATAATAGATAATTATTATTTTTATTATATTCGAATAAAAGAAGTCCTCCTAGGATACATATCGTCAGGTGTAAACGAACCTTCATACGACGTAATCCCGATGCGCCCGATTCTACCGTAATGACAGACTTTGTAAATTACTATTGCGCGTAATGACTACAGGCAGGTAAAACATTGTGTTTACTTCAATAAAGATATGCTAAAATCTACAAGAAATGCTGCAAAATTACATAAAAACAACTTTTATACACAACTTCTTTAAGGCCAAAGGCACTAGCGGCGAAATTCAAGTTTTGTTGTGTTTTTTTGAAACTGTATATCGATATTTTGTTATAAAAATTATGAAAAATTATTCGCACCAAGATACTGTCACGCCTGAACATCCCTGGGTCGGGCAAAGTGATATTAACTGTTTCTGTCTACCTGGAATCGAAGACTGGTTTTAGAATTGGTGTTCAATATGGCGATAGAAGACCTGATAAAGGTCGAAGGAAGTCGCTGGATGCAGGCCGTTTCCAACAGGACGATATGAAAATCTTTGGGGGAGGCCTATGTCCAGCAGTAGACGTCCTGTGGCAGATAATGATGATGATAATGGCGATAGACCGCCCCCTATTACATCATACATTGTTAATGAATTCGGCGAAGTGTAGGAGTTTTTTTTATAAGCTCACGCCTGTATCCCTGAAGGGGTAGGCAGAGGCGCACTAGCGAACTAGTACACCCACGTTTCGAACACGGATCGAACCCGAGACCTCAGAACCGTAGTCGTATCGAAATACCACCACGCCACCGAGGCAGTCAGTGAGTGAGAGTGTTTCTTGGCCACCTATACCTACCCTTTTAGGGATTTCGGCATGAGTCCATGTACCGGGATCGAATCCGAAACCTCAAGATGGTATTCAATACTTGCAATACAAATGCGACTCGTAGGCACTCAATGATGAACCTAATAAAATTCTATCACGAAGCGGAGCTATGCCAGTAGAAAATAAAGAGGCATAAATTCATTCGACAAATTGTATGCGGGACGAGGTAATTAGTAAGTTTTGATCGTACTAATTGGAAGCAGAACAAGACCGGTCCTCTACCAGCGCCGATAACGATTGATTTATTAACGTACAACACGTTTCATTCACAGTTTTGGTATTATATCAGTTTAATTAGACATTGTTTGGAATTTGGTTCAGTAGTTTAATTTGTCGCTTTGGTTTAATAGCAGAGTTTTTGAATTGTGGGTCGGGAGGTCATTTTTATCGCAGACCTAGCAAAATTTTTTTAGGTACCCAATTTAGAAACTATTTATACAAATACACCCATACTTCATCGATATTTTTTTTTGCTTAGTAACTTATCTCAGGTTGGAGAAGACAACCAAAAACATGTTTTTCAATGAAATAAAACTATTTTTACGGATTCTGACCCATGACCACGAAGGCTGCAAAGCTTTTGAAACGTCGGGCATAAAAATTAAAACCAAATCGTGATAGAATCCGTAAAAATAGTTTTATTTCAATGAATATTCGCGTAAACCTAAGAAATCATTATATTTTTTTCAAATTTTACTTTATCAGTGGGCGGTTCATAGAAAATTAACGTTTAAACATCTATGTAGCGCCAAGTGCTTCGACTAAAATGGCTGAATATAGGAACATTATGGAATTATACGGGATCTTTTTTTACCATTCTGCAACGAAACCTCGACAAGTGTTTCCAGAGCTGCAATTCGACCGCATAAAATTACTTTAAGTCTTAGGATGATTTTTTTCAGTTAAATCTGTTAAAAACGTCTATACACACAACACACCATCACAACATCACAACATCCAAACTTTTACATGTAATTTATTTAAAAACTTATGAGTTATTTAAAACGTAAGCTCACGCTTGTATCCCCGAAGGGGTAGGCAGAGGCGCACTAGCGAACTAGAACACCCATATTTCGTCGAGCTTAGTTTTGTCCCAGATGTGATAGGGGGCGAGCCTATCGCCATATCGGGCACAAATTCCAGACTCCGGGCTGATATGGAAAAATCCAATATCACTTTGCCCGACCCGGGGATCGAACCCGAGACCTCAGAACCGTAGGCGGTATCGAAATACCACCACGCCACCGAGGCAGTCAGGCAGAGCAGTTATTTAAAGCAAGACAGAATTAAGCCATAAATTAATCACGCTTGAATCAATTAAGATTCCACAATAAATCATCTTTTAAACACACAAAAAATACGATTTTTTCTAAGTATGGAAAGGGAAAAATCACATACTAAGGTAATAGGCATACTAAAATAATATTTCAAATATTATATTTCAGAATCCACAGACGCTTGTAACAAGTTAAGTGCTAAAATTATCGGCTGCGTTATTGAAATGTATTTGTAATAGTATGAATAATGTTAAAGTTGAATCGATTTGAACAATCGATAGCAAACCTAACAGGGATTTGTTTAACATTTAAAGCGTTAAAGGTTAAGTATTGTCGATGAATGGTAAATGTTAACGCGAAGGTTTCGACCAAAGGATTTCACTGAATTCATTAATAATTAACTTTAGTTCATTGTTTGAGAGAACACGACGAAAAAGGAATTGTTTAAGAGTTTTTTAGGAATTTCTAAGTAATACTGATTTTGACCTCTGTAGTAGGAGGAGAAGAAAAGCAAAAGCGGGTTTGATTCCTGCACCGAGACAATGTGTTGCAAAAAACCTTTTACCCGTGAAAACCTTTATTTAGCTTCCTGTTTGTAACTCAGTAAACTAATTTTGTTCATTTTAGCTACTGGTTTTCCTGTTAAATAAACAAATAAATTAAAAAAATAGGGTTTACATAGGTGGTCTCAAAGTCTCTCATAATTCCTGACACCCACGACACAAGTCTCGTATCTTAGTATGGATTCAGGACTATTGATATTACTTTTGGCTTCTATTTATTAAGAACATTTAGTTTTTTGCTGTGGCACTTTCATACAAGTGCCGAAGCTATAGCAGTTTATTCAATAATAGTCGTGTTGATATTTCCATTGATTTATTTGTTCAGTAATTTACATTTCACACTAAATTACAAGGCGACGTAATAGAACATAAACATAACTTTAATGCATTCAAAATCCTACTTCATGCCTCCAATCGCGTCAGTGCTATCGTCAAGAGACGCTGTACCTCTATCACATCTTGACAAACCTAGAATTTTGGAGTAAGCTGTATTGAACACAAAAATAATATTTAAAATCGGTCTACATTTCGGGAAGATATCGCGTATCGATATTGCTTACCTTCTTTTTTTAAGTCTGTTAAAGGTAGTATACCGCAATTTTAACTAGGCCTCCAAAAATGTTAGTTCTAAAATGATAATAAGTACCTAAATCATAAAAATATCAAAACATCCGTACCATAATTCAAGTGAAATCAGGCATAAAGATATCCTGCAATTAGCATAAATGATTTAATTGCTACCAACCGTAGATTAAACCCATAAATCAGAGCTCCCCACGGCGTTTCCACAAAAAATAATATCTGGTTTAATGTAAAATTCCTACAAAAACTGTATTAACTGTTAATCGGCCGCAATGGTGTAGTTCTTGAAATGCGTTCGTCACTTTTGTCGGCGGCGGTCGGTTTTGTTCGGGTTTTTTGTTGACACCGGTTGACCAGTGGTGTGACAAGTTTTGATACTTGCCTCTTTTATTTTCAAGTTAAAAAAACTGTGTTTAGGTTGCAAAGAACGAAATGTATGTTTACAAATTGGTAAAATGGAAATGATGCTTAATCTGTTTGCTTTTATAAATATGTACATGGATTACTGCGGTGCGGCGTTGAGTTGTAGACGAATTTTAAAGAAAAAATACATAGTAATTTATAAGTCCATCTATGAAAAAATATCTTATTTATATTTTGAAATAAAACTATTTTCACGGATTCTATCACGATTAGGTTTTAATTATTATTCCCGACGTTTCGAAGGCTTTGCAGTCTGACCCGTGACAACGAAGACTGCAAAGCCTTCGAAACGTCGGGAATAATAATTAAAACCTAATCGTGATAGAATCCGTGAAAATAGTTTTATTTCAATGTATAATATTCGCGTAAAGTTAAGAAATCAGTTTGTTTATATTTATCATCATCATCAACCACAAGACGTCTACTACTGGACATAGGCCTCCCTCAAAGATTTCTAGATCGACCTGTTGGAAGCGGCCTGTATCCAGCGATTCCTGCGACCTTTAGTCATTCGTCAGTCACTAGGTGGTCAGCTGAAAACCAGCGCTGTGTTATAGTGTGAATCATAACACAGCATAATGCTGAGCTGACCACATTTGTCGCCATGAAGGCACGCAACATTTTGGTATGAGTTATTTTTAAATTATGTTTATTTTATGTGAGTAAGTTGATGCCGTCCTTTTTTGGTTTGACAAATAAACTTTATTTCTTTCTTTCTTTATCAGGTCGTCTACATTTATAAACTTTTGTAATTTAGCAAGTTTTCTCGGTTGCTTTTTTAACTTTATACAAAAATATAATTTAATTATTTATTCCAAAACTGTCAAATAACAAGTGCTGACATTCAGAAAGCAAAAACTGTAAGTAAAGAATACTTACAAACGAACAATGGAACCACTCAAGTATCAAGAGTATTTGTCAACACATACCCGGCGGCTATTGCTATTACAATGAAAACATTTTAAAGGCGTTTTTTGTCGGCCCCAACGGTCGCCGCGTGCGAACGGCCCTTGTTAATATTGATGTTACCTTCGCCTTAACGGAATTATTTTAATTTAATTAATATTAATTTTCATTACCTTTGTATTGGGCACAGAAAAAATACCTCCGTCGTCGCTTGTGAATTTACTTCAGACGGCATTTTGTAAATGACAATGCTGCATGATACCGAAGAGATTTAACATTGCTTATGTACTGTTACTGCACTGTACTGTCTACTGAATGTCTTTGCCTTATATAAAGACTGAATACTTATTCCTTACTATTCATCATCTCTAGTCTAGTGGTAGTATAATAAGCTGTGGATCAGAAAGTCCCGAGTTCAAATCTCAGGTCGTGCAAAATGGTTTTTCTACTTTTTCCATAGACTAGATCCCCCAAAAAAGGTTGAGGTCAGGCATAAAGCCGGTCGTAAAAACTAGCCGAATAATTTCTACAACATCTTTGAAATATTTTGTACTGTTCCCACAGTGGTAAATAAAGGCAATTTTTTTTTTATAAAATACTTAAAAACCTCTAGATATAGAATGTTATTTCTTATACCTTATGAGCAAAAACTGTAATGCACACTATCTTATATTGGCAAGACGTGAACCACAAAGCACCGATAGCTCATTTAGGAGGGGTACCTACCGCCGAGAAAATTCATAAGCTGAGATCTATAGAGCGAACTTCGACTAAGTCTGACTGTCTAACGCCCGAATGGTCAAACGCTGCTCAACTTTAACGGCTCCTTATATTGATTTTCGCCATACAATTTTGACAGATAAGGCGGCCTTAAACGACATAAGGCGTCCTTAAGTGTATGAACATTCGGTAGTAAGTCAAATTAACGAACTCAGTGAAGATTTTGAATTTTAATTGAACTTTGACTTAGTCTGAATCATTTTTTACAAGAAAATCTTTGCTTAGTCTGTCTGTCAGTCTGTTTTTCTTGTAAAAATATCTCGGACAAAGTCGAAGTTCGATTTAAAAATTTAAAGGGTCAAGTCAAGGTTAAGAGCTCGTTTCTTTGACTCAGGCTTAGTCGAATTTCACAATATATCTTAGCCATAGAATCGAGAGCAACCCTATAGAGCGAACTTCAACTAAGTAAGAATCAAAAAAACGAACTCACTGAAGATTTGGAATTTTTAAATCGAACTTCAAGTTAGTCCGAGTCCAACAAATAGACTAAGCAAAAGATTTTCTTACAAATAATATAAGAAAAACTTTGCTTAGTTTGTCTAACATAAAACAAGCTTGCTTAGTTTGTCAAACAGCGCCTGGAGCAAAGGGTGAATCTGTGGAAAGGGACGCTTGAGAACGGCGGTCTGAAACTCAACGTGGCGAAGACCGAGTACATGGGCTGCGGAAGTGCAGACCCGGATAGTATCCGGATTGGGAACGAGCTTGCCGTGAAAACGGACAAGTTTAAGTACCTAGGATCTGTACTGCACGAGTCTGGTGATATCGACTCCGACGTCAAGGCTAGAATTGGCGCCGCTTGGGCTAAGTGGCGAGAGGTTACGGGCGTGACTTGCGACCGGAAGATGCCGATGAGACTTAAAGGTCTCATATACAAGACCATCATTCGGCCAGTACTTCTGTATGGGTGCGAGACGTGGCCTGTCCTTAAGCGGCATGTTAAGGAAATCCACGTCGCGGAAATGAAGATGCTGCGGTGGATGTGCAACGTTACACGACTAGATCGAATACGTAACGTGTACATCCGCGGTAGTCTTGGTGTCCGCGACGTGGCGGATAAACTACAAGAATGTCGCTTGCGATGGTACGGTCACGTCTTGAGAAAACCACAGGAGTACGTTGGTCGCAGGTGTCTGGACCAGATCGTACCAGGGGTGCGCCCCCGCGGACGACCCAAAAAGCGCTGGCTGGACGTTTTGGAGGATGATATGAGGGTCAATGGTCTCACTGTGGAGGATGCTCAAGACCGGGTGAAGTGGAAGCGTTTAAGTAGGAAGGCGGACCCTGGCATCGGGCCGGGATAACGCCAGGCAGAAAGAAGTTTGTCTAACATAAGCTCACGCCTGTATCCCCGAAGGGGTAGGCAGAGGCGTGCTAGCGAACTAGAACACCCACATTTCGCCGAGCTTAGTTCTGTCCCAGATGTGATAGGGGGCGAGCCTATCGCCATATCGGGCACAAATTCCAGACTCCGGACTGATATGGAAAAATCCAATATCACTTTGCCCGACCCGGGGATCGAACCCGAGACCTCAGAACCGTGGTCGTACCGAAATACCACCACGCCACCGAGGCAGTTTTCAGTTAGTTTGTCTGTTAGTCTGTTTTTCTTGTAAAAATGATTAAGTCGAATTAAGTCGAAGTTCGATTTAAGAATTCCAAATCCTCACTAAGTTCGTTTATATGACTCAAAGTTAGTGAAAGTTCGCTCTATAGATCTCAGCCTAAGAGCATGCACCTCTGACTCTTTGACTCTGACTCGGTTATAATATAACTTATAACCGAGTACAAAAGACAAGGTTCTCATTTCGGTGCGTATTTTTATTTTTTAACTAGCTGCCCCGGCGAACTTCGTTTCGCCTAACAGTCAATTCTTTAATTTTTTAGTCTTTTTTTATTATGACTAAAATAGACATAGCCTAAGTTACTCCTTATTACATCAGCTACCTGCTAATAAAAGACCCGTCAAAATCGGTCCAGCAATTTCAGAGATTAGTCGGAACAAACAGACAGACAGAGAAAAATGGTAAAAATATGTTATTTTGGTGTATATACACCATTAATATACATATACATGCAGTAAAAAACGGTTTTTTCAATATTACAAACAGACACTCCAATTTTATTTATATCTATAGATTTAAATGCCGTTTTATTATATCTGCATTGACTCTAACAGCCAATAGGTACTGATTCCAAAGAGAGATTCATTGTTGTCATATTATTGACTTTTGAAGTTAGTTTTTAAACTTCATTCAATTTAAACACCGCTTAAAACGTTGATAAGTAACAGGCAAATTGACAAGATGAAAAGAAATTCTTCAAGCTACATGCTAATGAACACAGGATGCGAAATAAATTGAGGTGCAAAATTAATTCACACTCTTGTATTTAGTATGGTGTCGGTAATAAATATGTAAATATATGCACTGTTTACTTTTTGTGTCAATTCAAATGCGCTTTTACATTTTGAGAGTAGCTTCTTACTTTTGATTTCGTATTTTTTATACCAGAGGCTAACAAACGAGCAGATGGTCACCTCCTGATGGTAAGTGATCTCCACCGCCCATTGACACCCAAGACACAAAAGAATCATGGGTGCGTTACCAACCGAAAAGGAGTAGAATAGGAATTGGGAAAGGTAGGCGGGAATCGGACCACCGGAAATCTCACTCACCGAACGAAACGCAACAGCGAGCTGCCACTTTACATCGAGACAGTGGTACCAAACTGGTCGAGCCGGTCCATTCTTGCTATAGACATTACTGTCTACAGCGTGGTTCTAGTGACATCGCCCCTTACTTATAAAAATATTTAAGCGCGGCCTAACTTTAACCATAGGTTGTCCCTTTCATTTTTAAACAATGTAGCGCAAGGAAAAAAGTGACAGGTTATTCTTAGCAAAAAGTTAAGCGAATTTTTTTTATAACTAAGGCCCATCGTATATACGCTGGGGTTTGGATTCTAATCCCCAGGTCGGACAAAGTTGTTTTCTAACTGAAGTTGCCCAGGACCTGAATCCTCCAAAGGGGGTGCGGTTGACAAACATTCTATCATTAGAAACTTTCTGCAACATGCCTGAAAAAATATTTAGGCATACCCTACATTTATGTATAAAAGCTGTGAGTTAAGTTTGAAATCTAGAAAAATTTATGGAATATTTAAAAAGAAACGTCCACTTTGCATGGCTAAAAACCCGTGGATTAACCGTACAATAACCCCAGAACAATAAAGTTAACGATCCTAGACTACAATCCAATTAGGACGACAATACAATAATCGTGACGGCCTGTGATAATTCGTATGCAAAACACTCATTAACACCTTCTAGCCTCGTGATATCTCATCATTTTGAACCAACTCGGAAAGGAGGATGTCAACTCGTATGTATTTTTATGTTACATTACATCTTATTCTACATACATACATAATATCACTCCTGTATCCCATAGGGTAGGCAGAGACTATGGATTTCCACTTGGCCCGATTCTGACACACTACTTTCGCTTCATCTACTTTCATCAATCTCTTCATACATTCGCGTCGGTTAAGGGTACTTTTTATCTTGCCTTCTTATACTTATTCTAGCTGCTCTTATATCACTCTTCTGTGGTATAGACCCAACACAGGAAGAAGAATACGGACTGAGTCGAGGGAGGATTATTAAAATCTGTCCAAAAGCAAAAAAAACTTTTTTCTACCTGCCTATTTTTTTTTATCCCATCTTAATGTGGGGTTGGCGCAACACACTGTCAAGCATGTTGCAGAAAGAATTTAGCCTAGTTTTTACGGCCTGCTGTCTGCCTCACGTTAACCCCTTCTGGGGTGTTTTAGACTGGTTTAGACTATTTTCGAATTTATCCATTATTTCTTTTTAGTGGTATCTGGACATAGCAAGGATCCCCCTTCTTACTTATACGTTTCCACGTCGTCCACATGAGCATCCTCCACAGTAGTAACATCAATGTTTCCCATATTATTTTCCTACATAACATCTAGCGCTGTTTGGGCCATCCATGGGGTCACCTCTGGTACGATTTTGAGTTTATATTACAAATCACAAGTTTAAAAACTTAACGGGCCGACTTCGAATTCGATCGTAATCAAGTTTATATGGGACCACCCTTGAAAGAATCTCTATCGAACACAGAAAGAATTTTGAAAATCGGTCCACGTTTGGCGCAGATATCACGTAACATACATAAAAAAATACAGACGCATTGAGGACCTTCACTTTTTTAAAGTCGGTTTGCAATATTACTTTGGATACCTTCTCCTTATGTCTTTGAGATACACACATGTAATCTTTGAGAACCTCCTTTAATTCTTCATCGGTTAATATGCTATGTTATTGAGTCGCAGGTTCACAACCCGGATCGTCTCAGCATCAGGTCGTGGCCCTTCTCGTTCGGAACTTGTGCTGTAATGTTAATTCATATTTTCACGGCTCGCCCTGCACATGGCGTCAAGTTATAAGAAACAAGCGGTGAAATCTTTCTTTCTGCCTGCCCTTATCTGTAGCTCGAGCACGAAAAACTAATGTAAATGTAAATGTATTCGAGTTCGCTGCGCACTGATGACGTTTGGTTAATATTTCATACAAATTTTATAGACGCGCATCGAGTTCGAATACATTTACGGTTGTCAGAATTTTTCCTGCTCAGGCCGCTGATCTTAATATGAGGTAGGCGCAAACCACTTTGTAGATAGTAACGGGTGGCTCGGCCTCCGGTGGCCCATACGCTTATGTATCATATATATATGTGCCGCATCCGACGGGTTAAGCATGTTGCACAAAGGATTTGGCTTAGTTTTTACGACCGGCTGCCTGCCTGACGTCAACCCCATCTGAAGGATCCAGTCTTAGGCAAATTAAATTAGAAAATTCGCTTGCCTGAGCTAGAAATCGAACCGAAGACCTCCCGGCCCACAGCCCATATATGCTGCAACTAGACCAAAGAGGCTTCAAAACACTTACATAAGCTTAGCCCTTAGCAACGCATACGGACTGTGGACCAGGAGAGCCTGTGTTCGGATCCCAGTTCAGGCAGCGCGGTATTTACCCGACTGCCTCGGAAGGTGGGTAATGGTTTTTCCTGGAACGAAGAGGGTCACGCCAGGTACCAATCTGCCGGTCGTAAAAACATTACCCTCCATGGTAAACCCTGCCATAGTGACCCACACTCCGTATGTGGTTCGCATTCCAGAAACATCCAGTGTAGTTCCAGTTCTCTCGGGGGGCTTACGGCGTGATTTGATGGTTGGTTGAGACGGGTATAAGGGTATCCCTGTGTCTGCATGGCTCATCCGCCTGTCTTGTCGCAAGCCCCTTCTCCCCTCTTCGGATTCGGAGTGTGAAGAAGCATAAATAGGCCAGCATAATTCTGGCGATTACGGATAAAGCCATTATTTGTCAGTGGTCACTAGTATTTGAACTGCATTACGCTTACCATCAGTAGCCCGAGCACGAAAAACTAATGTAAATGTAAATGTATTCGAGTTCGCTGCGCACCTATGACGTTTGGTTAATATTTCATACAAATTTCATAGACGCGCATCGAGTCCGAATACATTTACGGTTGTTAGGAAAATTTTCCTGCTCAGGCCGCTGGTGCAGTGAAGTCACTTTGCCATGTCGAGTTAAAAAATAAATTTAAAAAAGTTATGGGGCGACGCGGCAGACCCAAGAAGACATAGCAGAACTTGATAAATTCAATAGACGTTGCTTATACAAATAGAGAACGTACCCATACTACGTGACCCGTTTTGGGGGGGGGGGTCATGGAAATACCACGCTTGGTCACAGGGTCGATGGGGGGTCTTGGGTTTTCGTGACGTAATCAATATCCTCTAGGGTAGTCTCGTGCTTTTTTCGAGCTATATTAGCTATATATTTAAAACCATAAGTATAAAAACTAAAGAGGGAGGGGGAGGGTCTTGGTAAAGACTACGGGTGGTCACCGAGGGGGGAGGTATAAAATTGGGTCACAAAGTATGCGTACGTTCCTATAGCACAAGATCGCGATTCACTTTGCGTTGCTAGGATAAAAAAAAACATGTGCACAATTCACACGTGGTAAAAGTGAAACCTTCAAAAATGTTGTCTTCAAGATAATGAGACGAATGTAAAATTTCGGGAAGAGGGTAATTGTAAGTTTTAGTAATGATCATAGTCATACAAAGTTTGATAATTTTTTACATTTCATTCGTATATATTACATGGAAGTTATTATAAAAATGATGAAAAGACTCTACAAACGTATAATACGTACAGGTATACAAAACAACACGGTTGTGTGTTACCTTTTCCCAAGCTTTGTACTACGCATACGCGCACAAATGCTTCCCATCTCATTTTCTCCCTCGTTAAATCTTATGAATTTATGTGTCTGTCCCTTTTTACTGTCGCTTTTTCGTTTCATTGACTTTCAAATCACAACGATGCTAAAGAAGTTTTCACTTCAAAACGCGGTCTCTTGCAGTACACGCGTCATTCATGCTGTCGTGCATATGCACCGTCACGATCCCATCGTAACACTGTTGTAAATACAATGTTCAAGCGAGTCGAGACAATACCCATACAACATGGAATATTTTGACATGCAGTGACGATTTTGACACTGACAACCCAACGTTCGGTTTCAGGAAGATCTGTTGCAAAATTAACTACAATCTCAGATCAAGTGATAATTGAGTTGCTAGAACCGTTTTAAGAGCTGTGTCAAAAGCAATAACAACAATATTCCCTTGCGATTAGTGCCGGCGCTGATGCAGATCAAATTAAAATGCACTAAATAAGCTTTATCTTTTTTTGCAACCAACCCTTATCCCACAATGTGGGGTTTGCGTAACATATGTTTAAAGGCATGTTACAGAAATGAATCGCCTTAGATTTTACGACCGGATGCCTGCCTGGCATCAACCCCCTCTGCGGAATCAAGACCCGGGTAAATCAAATTAGAAAAATCGTTTTACCAGACCTGGGAATCGAACCCAGGACCTCCGGGTCCACGGCCCATAACTGCCACTAGAAGTCGCGAACAGCTAATTAATACAACTCAACTCTATGAAACGTGTTTAGACATATTGTCTATGGTGTCAGATGGGTTTCACGATGGTACTCCATACTCCGTTCAATTAGTTATTCTGACGCGTAATGATGGTTCATTGATGATCAGTAATTACATGTTCTGATCACGAAGGTCATGCTCTCATCAAGAGCTTCCGTTCTCATAAACAGAAATATACTTTGAAAATATGAAGGCGCATCTTCTACTCTCGAAACAAAACATATGTAGAAACATAACATCACGCTCACGCCTGTATCCCCGAAGGGGTAGGCAGAGGTGCACTAGCGAACTAGAACACCCACATTTCGCCGAGCTTAGTTCTGTCCCAGATGTGATAGGGGGCGAGCATATCGTCATATCGGGCACAAATTCCTGACTCCGGACTGATATGGAAAAATCCAATATCACTTTGCCTGACCCGGGGATCGAACCCGAGACCTCAGGGACCTCAGGGATTGTCGTACCGATACAACCACGCCACAGAGGCAGTCACACAACACAGAAACACATACGCAAAACAATGATTTTCGCTGTCTCCAGCAGCCCGAGCAGGAAAATTTCTGACAACCGTAAATGTATGTGCTCGATGCGCGTCTATGAAATTTGTATGAAATATTAATCAAATGTCATCAGTGCGCAGCGAGTTTACATTTACATTAGTTTTTCGTGCTCGGGCTACTGTTCATAAAACAAATGTAATTTTGTAAAAAGTAATGTTTTAATTCAGGAGACGCGGGTTTAGTATTACATTTTCGACTGACTTCCAAAAAGGAGAAGGTCTTCAATGCGTCTATATTTTTTTGTGTATGAGTTATTGACTGCCTCGGTGGCGTGGTGGTATTTCGGTACGACTACGGTTCTGAGGTCTCGGGTTCGATCCCGGGTCGGGCAAAGTGATATTGGATTTTTCCATATCAGCCCGATATGGCGATAGGCTCGCCCCCTATCACATCTGGGACGGAACTAAGCTCGGCGAAATGTGAGTGTTCTAGTTCGCTAGTACGTCTCTGCCTACCCCTTCGGGGATACAAGCGTGAGCTTATGTGTGTGTATGTGTGTGTTTTTATGTATGTTACGCGATATTTCCGCCAAATGTGGACCGATTTTCAAAATTATTTTTGTATTCGATACAGCTTATTTCAAGGGTTTGTTCAGGGTCACGATCAGATTTGAAGTCAGTCTGTAAAATTTTTAAACTTGTGATTATAGGTAGAGCCACGCTGTAGACAGTAACGTCTACAGCACGACTCGACCGATTTGATACCATTGTCTCACAGAAAACCGATGTTAAGTGACAGCTTGCTATTGCGTTTCGTTCGTAACATTTCCGGTTAAGTTTAAGCTAAGCACGTAAAAACAATAAATTTCATACTTATTACTGTACAATGACTTGAACTAAAATAGACATAAGCTCACGCCGATATCTCAGAAGGGGTAGGCAAAAGTGCACTAGAAAAGTAGAACAACCACATTTCGCCGAGCTTACTTACGTTCCAGATGTAATAGAGAGCGAGTATATCGTCATATCGGGCACAAATCTAGACTCCGGGCTGAAACTGAAAAATCCAATATTACTGCCTAACACGGGGATCGAACCCGAGGTACACCATAGCAATCCGTGGAACTAAAACTTGACTAAAATAAGATTTAATTTGGTTTTAAGTTAGGCAAAGAGATTTAACCCGTCAGAGGCGGCACATATATATGTTCCATAAGCGTATGGGCCACCGGAGGCCGAGCCGCCCGTGACTATCTACTATTACTAACTATAGAGTGGTTATCAAGCAAGATTCCATACAAAGAAATATTAGTAACGTTAGTAACGCCATCTACCATATATTATAATGCGAAGGTGCTTCTTACAATTTGCACCCTAAAATGTTCTGTGAATGTACAAAAATCACGTAAGACAATTTTATTGTCTAAACTACGCTGGCACGAGCCACGTATGTTACAAATACGACTCAGCGACTTATGACCAACGAGGTCACAACTTTTGGATCATAAGTTTCCCGCTGTTGTCCTGTCTATGTATTGTTCAATGCCTTTAAATTTAGCCAGCTGAAAACAAAAGTGACTATAATCATAATCTAAGTTCTATTCACTATTATCCTAAAATGATTCATAAAAAAACTCACCAAATATATATTAATCACGAACCACTTTAAAGTGCTCCACTTAACAAATTTCACTGCGATAAAAGCGTGAATGGCTTCCATTGGACCCAAACCCTCCACGTTAATTGAAAAATCAATCATATCGTCACCATTTAGAGTATTTTGTTGTGTAGCAAATGACAGACAACATTTGATCCAATGTTTGCCGAAAAGCTCAAACAAAATTTCACAAGATGTGTTAAGGTATGTTTATCCACTGACCGTTTTAAGATGGTCTTCTTTTACATAAAGAGTGTACTGAAAGGTAGGTTATCTTTAAACAGCTGTGTTGTATATTTTGTCATTGGTAAGAGCAAACCCAGATAAAAGGTGATTTGGAAAGTAAATCGTAGGAAGGTGTTTAAAGGCTAGTTTCCAGATAAAGGAGACGATAAATGACCAACACTTTTACTTTTAAGTTATATTAATTGCCACTTCGATTCTTGGTAGGTAACTTTTATCACGCTTTGGAAAGGTTAAGCTTGTCTGGATGGTAGAATAGTTTTTAACCGGTTTTAAAAAACTAAAGAGGTTCTGAATTCATCTGTAATATCATTTTTATACATAACCGATAGCTCAGGGATGCGAGGACGAATTTCGACGATTATTTTTTGGTCGAAAGATTTTTGTTTAGAGTTAGTCTCCTTCTAGCGGCAGTATAGGCCGTGGAACGGGAGATCCTGCGTTCGATACCCAGGTAAAGCGACTATTCTATTTTAATTTGCCCGGGACGGGCTCCCTCAGAGGGGGTTGATCTCAGGCAGGCAGCCGGTCGTAAAAACTAATCTGAATCCTTTCCGCAATATGCTTGAAAAAGTGTTTTGCGCCGAACCGACATTAAGGTGGGTAAGAGCAGGTAAAAATCTAATCTGGAAATATTTGGGGAATGCCTATGTTCAGTAGCCTTCAGCAGTAAACGTCCTATGGCTGATGATTTAAAGGTTAGGTAGAAACAAAGAAAGTTTATTTTCATAATTTGTAAAACTTACAAATAAAATATGCCTTGCCTCTTGATTTGACCTGCATTGGTGTTAGCAGCGACATCACAGAGGAATTATTGATGGATTTTTAAATCAGTTTTTAAATTTTGTGAAACATTATTTTTCTTATTATATTACGCGATATTTCAGTAAATATGAACCCAATGATCTGATAAAGGTTGCAGGAAGTCGCTAGATGCAAGCTTCCAACAGGTCAATCTGGAAATCTTTGGGGGAGGCCTATGTCCAGGAGTGAACGTCCTGTGGCTGATGATGATGATGAACCAGCTAAGAATACGAAACGACGAAAACTGTATTTATGATTTGGCTGCGGAACCACAGACACGGATGCGGAACCCTAATAAATGTATATAAAAGTAGCTGGTGTGAATATAAATAACTTTATCAATGGATGTTTAGACAAAACAATATCGTATTACTGTCATGCGCATGCGCGTGTGAACATCATGTGATCATTCATGTTTTTTGCTGACTTTTTATATATGTATGCTGCCTCGGAAGCGTAGTTGTAAATGTGCAGTATGATTACAGTCCTGAGGTCTCGGGTTCGATCACCGAGTCGAGTAAAGTGATATTGCGTCAAATGTTTGTGTTTTCGACCGACTTCCACAAAAGGAGGAGGTCCTCAATTCGTCTGTATTTTTTATGTGTGTTACTCGATATCTCGGCTAAATGCTTTTTGTATTCGGTAGAGCTTATTTCAAGGGTAGTCCCATATAAATTTGGTCACGATCGGTAAATTGGAAGTCGGTCAGTTAAGTTTTAAACTTGTGATTAATCTATTTAGTGTCCGCCTGGAGACTGGAATTTGTGCCCGATATGACAATAGGTTCGCCCCCTATCACATCTGGGCCGTAAATGAATTCGGCGAAAAGTGGGTGTTCTAGTTCTCTAGTTCGCTTCTGCCTGTCCCTTCTGCAATACAAGCGTGAGCTTATGTATGCAACTTTCTTATTTCTCACATATAAAGTCGATCAAAGTACAGGTGTCCATCAATGTCCATTTAAGTCGTACTTCAAACAGTAATTCAATTCACATAAATCTACATTTCAACGCGAAGCAATTTATAAAGCGATTGTTTTTGTTTTGTCAACCATTAGGCGCTTCTCACACTCACTGCAAAGCATTACATATTTGAAATAAAACTGGTTTTTACGGATTCTATCTTTCTTTCTACCTGCCCTTATCCCACGTTAATGTGGGGTCCGAGCAACACACTTTTTCAATGTTGCAGAAAGGATTTGGTATAGTTTTTACGCCCGCCTACTTGCCTGACGTCAACTCCCTCTGACCTCTTCTTTTTACGGATTCTATCACGATTTGTTTTTTAATTTTTGGTCGCGACGTTTCGAAAGCTTTAGAGCCTTCGGATTAAGGTGTCAGTTGTCCAAAATGTTAATGTTACAATAACTTTCTTCATTTTAAAATTACACAAAATTAAAGTTAGTTATGTATGGACCGATCTTCGCAGTACCAGCCCGGTGGCTTGAGATCAGCGGCCTGAACAGGAAAATTTCTGACAACCGTAAATGTATTCGAACTCGATGCGCGTCTATGAAATTTGTATGAAATATTAACCAAACGTCATCAGTGCGCAGCGAACTCGAATACATTTACATTTACATTAGTTTTTCGTGCTCGGGCTACTGGCTGCTGGTCTTTTAAGTTCGGAATTAATACGTAAAAATTCGTTTTATTTCAATATATAACATTCGCGTAAACCTAAAATAACATATTTATTTACTTTTTTTCACTGTAATCTAATATTTGACACTAAACATGATCCTCCGCTTTTTTAACATATTAAGCTCACGCCTGTGTCCTCGAAAGTAGGTAGAGATGAACTAGCAAACTAGAACACCCAAATCTCGCCGAGCTCATATCTCTTTATTTGTTAATTATTTATTTTTCAATAAAATACCGAGTTGATACCGAGTAAACTCAATATCACTCTATTCGACCCGGGGATCGAATCCGAGACCGCATGAAAGTAGTCGCACTATGCACGCAAAACACTACCGATACAGTCTTTGAAGTTTGAAGTCCCCTTTGTACTTTTTTGAAGTCGGCTAAATCCACTTCATAAACCGAACGCGCAACACAAGCGAATTAAGAACCTCCTAGTTTTCAAGTTGATTATAAAACAAAGTTATAACTAAAGAATGCTTTTACCCAAAGCTAATTTTATATGCCGATTATAGAATGAGCATTAAGCACTCGCTTGGTCTAAATCGGCCTTCAGAGATGTACTGAGCTCGCATGCGGATTGTTTTGACTGCGCCGTCGCACTGTCTACGTGTTCTTATTATTGCAACATTGACCTGCTTAGTGTCTTTGTTGTCGCAATATTCGACACATGTGTGTTGATACTAGATATGCACTTAGCACGAAACGGTTTCGAGTGGTAGAACCGGGCTGTAGTCAGTTACGTCTACAGCACGAATAGGCCGGCTCGACCGGTTTGATACCACTGTCTCACAGAAAACCGACGTAAAGTGGCAGCTTGCAGTCGCATTTCGTTCGGTGAGTGAGATTTCCGGTGGCCCATTTCCCCCCTCCCTTTCCCATTGCCTTTTCCCTCCCCTGTCATTCCTTCCTTTTAGGTTGGCAACCCACTCATGATTCTTTTTGTGTCTTGGGTGTCTATGGGCGGTGGTGATCACTTACCATCAGGTGTCCCATCTGTTCGTTTGCCAGGCTCTGCTATAAAAAAAGTTTAGATACTTCTCGAATTCGATGATAGTTTTCGTTTTCTTCATCAAATAATTTAGTTTTGCTGGTGGTAGGATATTCGTATCTCCTTGGATGGCGATCACCGTACACATGGTGTTAAAACCAGTCACAGTGACCCATAATACTTCTCCTCCTACATGCCTGTGTCTACATCGGACATCCACCTGTCTTGTCACAAGCCCCTCGATTGCTTCTTCCCTATTCGTCGTGTGAAGAAGCATAAACAGGCCGGCATGATCATAATGATTTTGTTTGTCCTAAGTGGCAGGAGGTACAGGATCGGAGGAAAAGGCGAAAGTTGGGGGAGGCCTTTGTCCAGCAGTGGGACATCACATAGGCTACTAAAAAAAGGATCATGATTACCACCGATAAACACATTGTTGACTGCACTGTGTTTAAATGTCACTTTCCCGTGCTCGGATAAAAAAATAATAATTTTGGCAGTAAACGTAATTTTACTTTGTACGTCATCATACCAAATCTTTTCTTTTTCTTTCTATCTGACCTTATCCCACCTTAATATGGGGTCGGTGCAACACACTTTTTCAAACATGTTGCAAAAAATATTTGGCTAAGTTTTTACGACCGGCCGCCTGCCTGACGTCAACCCCCTATGAGGGATCCAGTCCCGGGCAAATTAATTTAGAAAATTCGGTTTGCCCGACCAGGAGGGATACCACCACCTCTTATAGCAGTATTATTATAATCTAATCGGAACAAGCAAGATTGTATTAATATAAGAGGTGGTGGTAACCCCCTAGGAATCGAACCCACGACCTCCCGGTCCACAGATCATACCAAATCATCATCATCATCATCATCAGCCATAGTACGTCCATTGCTAAACATAGGCCTCCCCCAAAGAGACAAAATAAAAACAAAATACAAACCAAATATATACCTTAATTTGAAAAGATCACATTATACATTTGTCGGTCTGTTGTAACAATAGTAAAACCTTTCAACAAGCCCCTAGTCCCCTAGTCGCCCTACTCTAGTGTAACTGATACGCAAAAAATAATCCTTACAATTTGAAAACATCCGTTTCATCAATTACAAAAGTAACAACTAACAAGACAACCCTCCTTTATGTACAGTCGCTTGCAATCGTATTCTCTCACAATATTGGGCCTTGCTTATAAAAACATAATATAAGCTCACGCCTGTATCCCCGAAGGGGTAGGCAGAAGCGCACTAGCGAACTAGAACACCCCCATTTCGCTGAGCTTAGTTGCGACCCATATGTGATAGGGGGCGAGCCTATCGCCATATCGGGCACAAATTCTAGACTCCGGGCTCATATGGAAAAATCCAATATAATTTTGCCTGACCCGGGGATTGAACCCGAGACCTCAGGACGGTAGTCGTACCGAAATACGACCACGCCACCGAGGCAGTCCAAGATTGAATATGACGTCATTTTACGAATATAGAACTGTAGCCCGAGGACGAAATACTAATGTAAATGTAAATGTATTCGAGTTCGCTGCGCACTGATGACGTTTGGTTAATATTTCATACAAATTTCATAGACGCGCATCGAGTTCGAATACATTTACGGTTGTCAGAAATTTTCCTGCTCAGGCCGCTGTACGCGACTGTATTTGAGCTTACGAATTATAATAGGGTGTGTATCTTTTCAAATAGCATTTATACATGCTTCACTTAACATAAATGAGGACCTGTACTGATGTAAAACACCGCGTTTAAAATCGTAGTGAATGGTCCCTAGAGATATCCTTAAAAAGTACCTACCCTAAATCTGTTGTATAATAAATATTATTAGCCTTGTAATATCACCGTTCCACTGCTTGGCACGTAACTCCTCTATAAATTAGGGGGGGTTAGGCTTTAGTCCTCCACGATGTTTTCTATAATGTGAATCCAAAAAAGCAGTGTTAAGTAAAGAAATTGGAATCAGCGGCCTGAGCAGGAAAATTTCTGACAACCGTAAATGTATTTCAGCTCGATGCGCGTCTATGAAATTTGTACGAAATATTAACCAAACGTCATCAGTGCGCAGCGAACTCGAATACATTTACATTTAAATTAGTTTTTCGCGCTCGGGATACGTTGAACGTTGAACGCTTCGTCGATCTCAACGATGTGCGCTGCGGGAGCGAGGCGTCGATCGCAACGTTGCGTTTCTTACGATACGTTTTAATAAACGATCTCAGTTTAGAGTGCAAATAAATCTCGATTATGAACCAATCAAATCAAGTCATTTGCCGGAGCCATGTTCAAACTGTGTTCTTATTGACTAATTTTTGTAATCTATCCGCACATTCGAACTGAGATTGTTTATTGGAACCGGGCGTTAGGGAATCGATCTGCAGTAATCAAACTGTGCCGGATTGCGGAACTACAGATTTGTATTTTAAATTGCAGCTCTCTAGTATTAACAGTCTCTGAGATAAACCGCGGTCAGACAAAGACGGACGAAGTGAACGGATATGACGAAACTGTAAGGGTTCCTTTTTCTACCGACTTCCCAAAAAGGAGGAGGTCCTCAATTCGTAAGTTTTTTTATGTATGTTACGCGATATCTCCGCCAAATGTGGACCGATTTTCAAAACTATTTTTGTGTTCGAAGGAGCTTATTTCAAGGGTGGTCCATATTTGGTCAAGATCGGATTTGAAATCGGTCCGTTAAGTTTTTAAACTTGTGATTATTGCCGTTTGACTTCGGAACGCTAAAAAGTGAAAAATCTTCGTAAGCGATAAAATACTCTTCTATCAAAACAACCACAAATCAAGTGTAACCCACATTTCTATAAATTAAACGGCAAGTACATGGGGAAAACAACCAGATAGATTGCTTTGGCGATGCATAATTAAATACTGCGTGGATAGAAAACCTGTACCGCAGATATTAATGTTTGTAATCTTGTTCTTGATGCGTGTAATCAATGAATGTAATTTATCTTTAGATTGGTGGTTTTCATCGGAAAACTGTTAGATACTGAAATTGTACTGATTGTCTCGGTGGTTGTATTGCGGTACGACTACCGTCCTGAGGTGTCAAGTTCGATTCCAGGATCGGGCAAATATTTAGTTTTTCTATTAAGTGTTAGCTCGGGTCGCCTCCTTGGTCTAGTGGCAGCACATATGGGCTGTGGACCGGGAGGTCCTGGGTTCGATTCCCAGGTCGGGAAAAGGAAATTTGTGTGTTTGTATGTTTGTTACTTCTGCACGCTCACACGTACCGATTTTAATGAAATTTGGTATGAAGGTAGCGGACACCATGGATTAATAAATAAATAGGCTTGGTTTTAATTTTTTAATTTTTATGCCTGACGTTTCGTAACTTTTCGAAATTAAAACCAAATCGTGATATAATCCGTAAAAATAGTTTAATTTCAATGAATAACATTCACGTAAACCTAAGAAATCATTAAATAGGCTTTTTATCCCGGAAAATAAAAGCTACTTTATAATTCGTGTCCGTGACCCGTGCGAAGCCGCAGGAAATCGCTAGTACCTATAATGTATGGATAATATATAACTGGACCTCACAGAGTTAAGACTCGTCCATCTCATATGGGCGGGGCTCTTAAACATTTAATCACAAACAAAAGTGATCGTAATGATGGGTTGCCATGGGCTGTGGGCCGCGGCCGTGAGGTACCTCGCCATCGCATGGACGCGGGTTTGGAAAAAAACAAGGAAAAAAATTGCCTCAAGATCATAGTAAGCTTGTTTAGGTCGTAGATTCGATTTTGAAGTCGATAAATAATTACTGTAGAAGCAGAAATGGTAGGTTCGCCATCAGGCCATATTATGGATTTATTTTGACGACGACGATTTTTTTTTATAGCACAGATTGGCAAACGAGCAGGTGGGTCATCTGAAGGTAGGTGATCTCCACCGCCTATAGACACCCAAGACACAAAGAATCAAGGATGCGTTGCCAACCTAAAAGGAGGGAAATAGGGATTGGGAAAAGGAACAGAGAGAACTGGGCCACCGGAAATCTCACTCACCGAACGAAACGCAACAGCAAGCTGCCACTTTACGTCGGTTTTCTGTGAGACAGTGGTTTCAAACCGGTCGAACCGGCCCATTCGTGCTGAAGACGCTACTGGCTACAGCGTGGCTCTACCATAAAGCTCACACCTGTATCCCCGAAGGGGTAGGCAGAGGCGCACTAGCGAACTAGAACACCCACATTTCGCCGAGCTTAGTTCCGTCCCAGATGTGATAGGGGGCGAGCCTATAGCCATATCGGGCACAAATTCCAGACTCCGGGCTGATATGGAAAATCCAATATCACTGCCCGACTCGGGGATCGAACCCGAGACCCCAGAACCGTAATCGTACCGAAATACCACCACGCCACCGAGGCAGTCAGTGCAGTATAATTTGCATTATCTAACAATAACCCTTTCACTGTAAAATGGGCGTCTACGGGATACACAATCTCGAACAAATATCGTTTTAAACCAAAATCTCAAAAAATATAATCTAAGAATCAAACTTAGTTGTTAATTAAACATAATTAATTTACATTTTAATTTTATAAACGAAACAACTTGACTTACAATATTATTAAACTTAACATCTTATTTAATTAAATTAATTAAACATCAATCTGAAACAAAGAAAGTCAGCCCGTACATACAATTTACAACCATATTTCAAGTGGTTAATATCGAAATTCATTTAAGGGTGAATCATCGAGTCGACGGCTGCATTAGCGCAGATTATCTCGCAGACCCAATAATATTTTAAATAAGTTATTACCGAATTGGTTGTATCTTAATTAAATAACTGGTTTAATTTCCATCCTCGAATACTGTTTATTATTTGCAATATTAACAGCTTTGTTATAGAAACTGAAGAAGACTGCCTCCGTGGCGTGGTGGTATTTCGGTACGACTACGGTTGTGAGGTCTCGGGTTCGATCCCCGGGTCGGGCAAAGTGATATTGGATTTTTCCATATCAGCCCGGAGTCTGGAATTTGTGCCCGATATGGCGATAGGCTCGCCCCCTATCACATCTGGGACGAAACTAAGCTCGGCGAAATGTGGGTGTTCTAGTTCGCTAGTGCACCTCTGCCTACCCCTTCGGGGATACAGGCGTGAGCTTATGTTATGTTATGTTATGTTGTTATAGAAATTGTTATTTCGATTTAATTAAGCAGTAAAGGCGAATTGAAATGCAATTTTTATGCCTAAAATTTAGGGATAGGACAATCTAACATCACAAAATATTGCGGTTAAGTATTCCTCAAATAAGGGGGACTTGCACCACTATTACTAACCCAAGGTTAGTCCTAATCTCAAGTTAATTTAACCCAATTTAAGTTAAGTTAAATTCACTTGAGGACTAACTTTTTTGAGTGGTAGAGCCACGAGACAGCAGACTACAGCACGAATGGGTCGCCTCGACCGGTTTAATACCACTGTCTCACAGAAAACTGACGTAAAGTGGCAGCTCGCTGTCGCGTTTCCTTCGTTAAGTGAGATTTCCGGTGGCCCATTTCTCCCAGTTCCCTTTCCCAATTCCCTCCTTTTAGTTTGGCAACGCACCCATGATTTTCTTGTCTTTGGCCTCTATGGGCGAAGGAGATCACTTACCATCAGGTGACCCATCTGCTTGTTTGCTAGTCGTTGCTATAAAAAAATAACTATAGGTACATCGTTTACAACTGTAGTAATAGTAGTGCAAGTCGCCCTAAGGGATTAACGTTAGGCAAGCCGACTCCTTTCTACAATATGCTTGAAAATTGTGACACGTAGACACCAAATTGCATTAAGGCATCGATATTATGAGGACTGATGCGGTCTAGTTTCCTTAGTCTTGTGGCAGTGTATATGGGCTATGAATCGTAAAGTCCTGGGATCGATCCACATGTATGGTGGGGTGTTTTTCTAACACGATGTACAGGCTATATCCCCCAAAGAGACATCACAAAACTAAGCTAAATCCGTTCTGCAAAATACTTGAAAAGGTGTGTTGCGCCTACTCTGAGGATAAGGACAGGAGAGTCATGGCGACGTCACTACTCAGTCGGGTCCCAACAGAATGTTGCAATAGTCCATTATGTTTACAGCACATTCTTTTCGCGCACGTTTAAGTAAATACAGTCTGCCGAGAAGTTTCGAACGCGACGTGCCATTGAGGCCCGACGACGCGACGCGAGTGTCTGCACGCGGACGATAACACTGTCGCTTCTGAAATGCACCATTCTTTGATTAGGGTTGGCGCGTATAAGTTTTTATTTACTTTGTACTATAAGTTTTTCTTTACTTTGTACGTCGGATGAAGAAATAAGTTTTCGTAATTTATTAAGACAAGCATAAAAGGGTTTATTAATTTCGTTCTGTTTATTCCTTATCGCAGACTAATGCCATGGTTTGCCTTGCTAAGTAGCAATACAGCTTCCACACTCTATCTTGTACATCCTCCATACTGAGAGATACTCCTCCATCCTACATACGTTTCGTTATCTTCTTCCAATAGCCATCGATTTTTGGACAGTACACGGGGACGGACGACCGACATATACGTTATTAATAGATATTATTATTTTAACATCTACATATTATTTTGTAAACGGTAACCTGCAAACTTCGCTAAAAACAATTTTTTTTGTACACAATACAGAAAAAAAACTCAATGCTAATAAAAATATATTATTTTTATATAATTTATACTTCGTATTACATAATTATAAAATGCATACAACTATTTTGTATGAGCTAACAAAATTATATGGTACTTGCCAAAATAAAATAGGTGATTCACGTGCGCTATATAAACAAACACACAGATATACAAACACTCAACTATTTACGGCTTTTAAGTACTCGGTTTTCGGAAGCGCCAACCCTATTCGCCGCACGAAACGTTCAAACATGTGCACTCGCCTTAATAACTGTTGCATTGTGCTTCGAAATTTATTTAAAGAATTTATACACTATTGTCCTGGAATCACTTTGTTGCGCGAAAGCAAAAGTTTTCAATACAATCACTTGTAAACTTGCACTTTATTATAAAACATCACCCTCCTTCCTCCAGTCGGGTAAAAATACACATAAGTTGAAATACTCTATCGCCATATCGGGCACTTTCAGACTCTGGGCGGATACTGAGCAGAAAAATGTTATATCACTTTGTCCTCGTGTTGACTGCGTCGATGGCGTGGTTATATTACGGTACGACTACCGTCCTGAGGTCTCGGGTTCGATCCCCGGGTCGGGCAAAGTGATATTGGATATTTCCATATCAGCCCGGAGTCTGGAATTTGTGCCCGATATGGCGATAGGCTAGCCCCCTATCACATCCGGGACGGAACTAAGCTCGGCGAAATGTGGGTGTACTAGTTGGCTAGTGCCGCTCTGCCTACCCCTTCGGGGATACAGGCGTGAAATTTTTGACCGTTATCGAATCTGAGACCTCAGGATGGTAGTCGTACCGCGCCGGCTATACAACTACGCCACTGTAAACTTAAATCACTATGCCCGGTTTCAATAAACAATCTCAGTTCGAATATGCAGATAGATTACAAAAATTAGCCATTAAGAACACAGTTTGAACTGACTCCGTCAAATGAGTTGATTTGATTGGTTCATAATCGCCATATATCTCCCCCTAAACTGAGATCGTTTATTGAAACTGGCCGTAATTAACTAGAGGTATCTGCAGTTTAAGTTTTCAAAACAACATAACTTGGACTAGCTATGGTTATAACTTAAAATAAAATAATGGTTTTAATGAAAAGCTCAATAATGAAGCTTTTTTCATTTAGCATTAAATAAGGGAGTATTTACACCGCCCTGCGATAACGTCGCGTATAAACGCATACGCGTTCCGTGTGTGTTAGAGAGTAGAGTTTCCTTTATCGAATGAATCATAACGTTAAAGATTTTATAATCATTGCCCAGTGCAAACATTATTTAATGTAATTGCGCAGTGAAATGTCTCCTTTTTTTTACCAAATGCAAAGTAGACCTCACTACGCTTTCTTGAGGACTACTTTAGAAGGTGTAATAGCGAGGAATAGATCAGTTGGGAATGGTACGGACTGCCGAGACAAGTGTCGGAGGCTCGAGACCAACCCCAAAATTGAACATATGTACACCTCTGACTTTTCTATGTTAAGTGTATTGTGAAATATCGCTTGCTATAACAGTGAAAGAGGAGATCGTGAGGAAACCTGCATACCTGATAAATTCTCCACAAGAATTAGGCCGAAAATACCCGCAATAGGCCAGCCTTAGTCTACAATAAGGCCTAGGCCTACCACTCTCATTAGTAGAAGAGGCCCGTGCCCAGCAGTGGGACAGTAATATTACAGAGCTTGTATTATATTATTATATATTTCATTTTAACTTTACACAGAAGAACAATATAGCCCGGCGTGTCAATAGGAAGTCTAAACTATCCGAATCTCAAATATCAAATAAATAAATCAAATAGAATATGAGGAATAGAAAATAATAATGTTTTCAATTTAAAATAATTACAAAGCATATTCGCTAACAGGCTAGCATTCGTCCCGCCGCGTTCATAAAGCCAGTGTGCATACTTCTTAACTGAACCGGTTGCAATAACTCGAATTAATGTACATCGAGTATAACGAAGACTCACCACTTCACTAGCGAATAGCTATGGACATTACCATCTCAACGGTGAACAAATCTAACCTATGCCTCATTCGTATTCAATCTAATTTCCTTAACATATTATCGTTTTTGAGCAGGGCCGTCTTAAGACATGCAATGGCCTCTGGACATACAAAAATTCAGGGGCCACTTGGAGAGTTTTTTTTCTATCTGCCCTTAATAAAATAAATAAAAAAAAATAAAAAAGCCTTATATTTCTTACTAAATTAGGTACAAAAGGTTGTTTATAAGAATTAATTAACTAATACAATTATACTTAAACACTTAATTAAATTACATTTCCAAGCTTCATAGTAAGAACCCCTCTTTTAATCGAGAGTAAAGGCCTCCTCTAGAGATTTCCAAGAATTTCTGTTGCTTGCTACGCTCATCCATCGTTCACCGGCAACTTTTGTTATGTCGTCTGCCCATCTGGCTGTTGGTCTACCCCTCTTTCTAGTGCCCGATGGCCTGATCCAAGAAGTTAGTTTTTGGGTCCATCTATTGTCTGTCAACCGTGCTATATGCCCAGCCCAGCGCCACTTTAGTCTCTTGCAGTAACATAGTGCATCCGTTACTTTTGTCTTTTTTCTAATAGTTTTATGAGATATTTTTTGAATTTTTCTGAAATTTAGCATACTTCTTTCCATACTTCTTTGACATGACCGAATTTTTATTTTCATTCGATAAGTGAATTTCCAAGTTTGGCTAGCGTAAGTTAGCGATGGAAGGATGCAAGTATCCATAATTTTCTGTTTTACTTTAAGCGGCATCTCACTTTTCATAACATGTTTTAAGCTCCAAAACTTCTTCCATGCATTTGTGATTCTCCTTTCTATTTCATGTTCATTTCTCAGCTTATGGAATGAAATTTGTTTACCAAGGTAGATGTAAGTGTCAACATAGTCTAACGCATCATTTTCCAAGTATATAGGATTTTTGGTGTTATTTGTCATAATTTTGGTTTTGCTGCGGTTAATTTCCAAGCCGACTTGCCTACTTGCTACATGAAGGGTGTTTATCATTTCCTGTAGCTCTGCTATATTTTCAGACAACAAAACAATGTCGTCGGCAAATCTCAGATGACTTAGATATTGATTGTTTATGTTTAAACCGACTTTCTCCCAATTAAGTTTCTCGATGACCCATTGCAGCACGGAAATAAAAATTGTTGGGGATAAAGGATCTCCCTGTCTAACTCCTCGTCTGATAGGGATAGAAGGTCCAGTTATCTCCAATTTAATTCTACTGGTACAGTGTTGGTATAGATGTTGTAGAGTCCTCAAATAGTAATTATCGACATTTTGTGAGTGTAGAGCCTCCCATATTGAGTGATGGTATAGAGTATCAAAAGCTTTTTGATAGTCAATGAAAACAAGGTAAAGTGGTCTGTGGAACTCTTGGTATCTGCCCTTATCCCACCTTAATGTTAAACACAAATTAAACTAGAAAATTTGCTTTGCCTGACCTGGGAATCGAACCCAGGACCTCCCGGTCCACAGCCCATACATGCTACCACTAGACCAAGAGGGCGACCAAGTAGCAATAAAAACTTTATAACCATAAATTATAAATTCATTGAAGACATACATTTTAAAGAAGATTACCATCTGTCCATTAAAACAATATAATCTTTGCCGGTAAAATCGATACATACATTAAAATATCTTAAAACTATAATCCAGTAGTAAATAATGGAGACCTCACCGACATACAAGAGTATTAAGTTCTGAAATTGTTCAATTAAGTTTCACTAAAATGTATGCAAATGTATTTATTGCGGCGGCGATCGTTAACTCTCAGAGAAGTTTGCCGTCTGGATAATAAATACATTAATATTCTTTGCCATCTTCACATTAATACCAGGATATATTTATTTTTTATAGCCGAGACTAGCTAACGATCAGGTAGGTCACCTGATGGTAAATATCCACCGCCTATAGAACACTCGTGACAGAAAAATAATCACAAGTTAAAAAAGCAGCGATAGCTCAGTTGGGAATGGTACGGACTGCCGAGACGAGTGTCGGAGGTTCGAGACCAACCCCAAAATCGAGCATACACCTCTGACATTTCTATGTTAAGTGTGTTTTCTTTGTGAAATATCGCTTGCTATAACGGTGAAGGAAAACATCGTGAGGAAACCTACATACCCGAGAATTTCTTCACAAGAATTTCGAAGGTATGTGAAGTCTACCTACCCGCATTAGGCCAGCGTGGTAGACTAAGGCCTAACCCCTCTCATTAGTAGAGGAGGCCCGTGCCCAGCAGTGGGACAGTAATAATACAGGGCTATTATTATTATTAAAAGCTTAACGGTCCGACTTCAAAACTTATCCGATCGTGACCAAATTTATATGGGACCACCCTTGAAATAGGCGTTATCGAATGTAAAAAGAATCTTGAAAGTCTGTCCACGTTTGATGGAGATATAAAGTAACATACATCAAATAATCACAAGTTTAATAAAAACTTAAGAGACCGACTTCAAATCCGATCGTCACCAAATTTATATGGGACCACCCATGAAATAAACTCTATTGAACACACAAAGATTTTTGAATATCGGTGCACATTTGACGGAGATATCGCGTACATAAAAAATACAGACGAATTGAGGACCTTCTCCTATTTTGGAGTCGGTCGATAATCATGAGTTACCAACTTAACGGAGGAGTATAGGTATTGGGAAACGAAATAATCACAAGTTTAAAAACTTAACAGACCGACTTCAAATCCGATCGTGACCAAATTTTAATGGGACCACCCTTGAAATAAACTCTATCGAACACACAAAGATTTTTGAAAATCGGTCCACATTTGGCGGAGATATCGCGTAACATACATAAAAACATACAACAACTTAAGCTCACGCCTGTATCCCCGAAGGGGTAGGCAGAGGCGCACTAGCGAACTAGAACACCCACATTTCGCCGAGCTTAGATCCGTCCCAGATGTGATAGGGGGCGAGCCTATCGCCATATCGGGCACAAATTCCAGACTCCGGGCTGATATGGAAAAATCCAATATCACTTTGCCCGACCCGGGGATCGAACCCGAAACCTCAGAACCGTAGTCGTACCGAAATACCACCACGCCACCGAGGCAGTCATACATAAAAAATACAGACGAATTGAGGACCTTCTCCTTTTTAGAAGTCGGTCGATAAGAACGCCCCGTTCCGCACTCGCCTCGCTGTCTATTTAACAAGGGCATTAGTGATCTGAATATGACAATACACAGGTATTGTTGAAGTTGCAATATCAGTGTAATCTGTGTGTAATCTATGGGGTTGCCGCCCTTGTTTATTTACGAGAAATGCAAACCAACGGAAACGTTTTCAATAGACGCTTCGATATGGGGTCGCGATTGAACCGTGCTTGGTTAGTGGATACTCCGTGAGGGGCTATACTTCAGGTAGATGTCCAGTCGTAAATTTAAGCCAAATCCTTTCTGCAACATGCTTTACAACGACTTTTGATTTTCTTAATCCTTTTCTCGCGAAACACGTAAAGTTTCTTTGCTGTTAACACGAATTAACTACGTTTTTAACTCGTTACGAGATTTAACGAAATATATACCTCTATGTGCCGCGTGAACATGGATCTACATGTCCACAAAATTAATAGATATCATTACAATAACCACCTCTTGCGACTAGTGGATGTGGTTTAACATTTATCTTCAAGATAATCTGCTAATTACAGCCTGAATTTTTCTGTGCGATAATTAAATGTGTGGGACAAGTTTAAAGAAAGAAGCGGTTTATTAAAACCTTTATTTTCGACCGACTTCCAAAAAGGAGAATGTCCTCAATTCGTCTGTATTTTTTTTATGTATGTTACTCGATATCTCCGCCAAATGTGGACCGATTTTCAATATTCTTTTTGTATTCGATTGAGCTTATTTCAAGAGTGGTCCCATAAAAATTTGGTCACGGTAGGGATTGAAGTCGGTCTGTTAGTTTTTAAACTTGTGAATATATTAGAAAACCTTACTGCGGCCCGGACAAGAATATTTTTTCAATATTTAATTACCTAAATATTCCTGCTAGCGCCTCTATTACATGTTGTTTGGTGAGTGAGATATCCGATGCCCCAAATCTCCCTCCCATTCCCAATCCCAATTCCCCTCCTTTAAGGTTGGCAACACACCCATGATTATTTTCATTTTTTAGGTGTATATTGGCAGTGAAGGTCACATGAGGTGACCTATCTGCTCGTTTCGCAGTCTCTGCTAAAAACAAGATTAAGCCTGCATTCCTGAATGGGTAAGCAGAGGCGAAACTATTGCACCCACATCTCGGCAAGCTTTCTTTCTTCTTCTATGTGATAGGCGTTACCAGGGACACAGCGGTGGTGTCACGGTATAGACAAATATATCTACAGCAGGAATGGGACGGCTCGACCGGTTCGATACCACTGCCCCACAGAAAGCTAGCGTAAACTTTGCCGTTGCATTTCTGAGCGAGATTTCCGGTGACCTACATTCTAAACATCATCATCATTATCATAATCAGTCACAGGTCATCCACTGCTGGGCATATGTCTCCCCCAAAGACTTCCAGATCGCCCTGTTGGAAGCAGCTTCCATTAAACGACTTCCTGCGATCTTTATCACGTTTAGTACTAAATATATAGAGACACATTTGCTAGAAATAACAAAATTCTTTTCCTTTTTGGACGTCATTTGTAAACTAAAATCGAATAAACTCAAAAAATTAAGTAATATAATCACAAGTTTAATTTAACTGACTGGATTCCAACTTACCGATCGTGACCAAATTTATATGGGACCACCCTTGATATAAGCTCTATCTAACACAAAAATAATTTTGAAAACCTCCTCCTTTTTGGAAGTCGGTCGATAAAGTTAATAAAGCCATCTCGCGCTCCTCGCTTGTACCAACCCCAGATGGCGGCTAAATGAAGTATTAAAATTCACAACATGCCTTCATAGAGGATACAGTAATTGTGACCGCGATGTTATCACTAAACACTTCTCCTATATCCTCCTGCTTCAGATAAACTCTACACAAATAAGAAATAATGAAGACCCCTTGGTCTAATAGCAGTGGGATATGGACCGGGAAGTCCTATGTTCTAATATTAATTCTAATACTTTTTCACCTGCCTTTTTCCCACTTCAATGGTAGCTCAACACACTGTTTCAAGTGATGCAGATAAAATTCTGCTTTTAATTTTTACAACCGATTGCGTGCCTGATATCAACTCTCTCTTTAGATTCAATCCTAGGCAAATTGTTTTAGAAAAAAACCCGCCCGACCGAGAATCGAAACCAGGACCTCTCAGTTTACGGCACATAAACGATGCCATAAGACTAAAGAGGCAACCTATTTAAAGCTAGTAATATGAAACTAAGAGCTATTATGAAATAAAATTTCCCAAAATTGGACCCGAACGGAGACTAACCAATATTCAAAGTGCTTTGGTGTACGTAATACACTAAAAATTCAAAACACCAAAATCATAAATCGTGTGAAATGTAAAAAAAAAACTATTTTAAAGTTAAACTGTTGACAAGTTTAAATAAATGGCGGTCAGGCAGCTACCAGAGGTGGTCCCTTTTACGACCAAAAAAAAAACAATGTCCTTAACATATCGCGTGAAATATGTACGTAATTAACTTTTGGAATTTTAGTTGAGGTTTTTTCAAAAAGGACCCTTGGAGTGTTGAAATAATTAGATGCTTTGTGTTTTTTTTTGTCAAGGAATCGAATCCTAGACCTCACGGTTTCGTTATTATAATATAGATTGTTATTTTTGTTAAAAAAATATACAACATAATGCATAATATATAATAATAATTATGACTGCCTCGGTGGCGTGGTGGTATTTCGGTACGACTACGGTTCTGAGGTCTCGGATTTTATCCCCGGGTCGGGCAAAGTGATATTGGATTTTTCCATATCAGCCCGGAGTCTGGAATTTGTGCCCGATATGGCGATAGGCTCGCCCTCTATCACATCTGGGACGCAACTAAGCTCGGCGAAATGTGGGTGTTCTAGTTCGCTAGTGCGCCTCTGCCTACCCCTTCGGGGACGCAGGCGTGAGCTTATGTTATGTTATGTAATAATTATATACTCACGCCTGTACCCCTGAAGTGGTGGATAGAATTCAACTATTCAACGCATTTGTTATTTTATAAATTAAATAACTCCACAAATTGTGTCTTACTCGAGCTGGGATTTGAACTCAAGACCTGATCGTTCTGGACTCAAGTACGCTGCTTCTATTTGGTTTTGTCAATTTTATTATAATTTGAAAAGTCATTGATAGTCTAAATCAATATTGTTTAAAGTTATATATCAATTTTCAAAGATACATACGAGTACATACGCTCACGCCTGTATCCCCGAAAGGGTAGGCAAAGATGAACTAAAACACCCACTGGCCAAGCTTTTTTCTGTCCCAGATGTGATAGGGAGCAAGCCTATCACCATATCGGGCACAAATTCCCCAATCCGAATTACTGCACTTTTGGTTTACAATAATCGTCCGCGACCGCAAAACATTCTATACATCAACCGCAATGCACAGACGGACTTTTAAACATCTCTTCGTATTACACATACCGTACCGAGTATATTAAATGCAATGAAAACTGATAAATGTTTTACACAACAAAATTTTGATGATCTATTAGGATTATTATTTACATTATTCAACGGTTAATATGAGACTTTATTTCTGAGACATGAAATTAACATTAAGTTATAAGACACTAGCTTTTTCCCGCGACTACGCCCGCGTGAGAGTCTTGTCAAACATTCATCCTCCACTACAACCCTTAAGGGGGCTGTATTTTATTATTGGCCTTGTACGTCTGTTCATTGTCTCGTAGACATGCACTTTTTCTCATGGCTATATAAGCAAATCCTGGAACGGCAGATTCGTCATGCATGTATTATACATATAAACCTTCCTCTTGAGTAACTCTATCTATTAAAAAAACCGCATCAAAACCGTTGCGTAGTGTTAAAGATCTAAGCATACATAAAGACAGACAGACAGCGGGAAGCTACTTTGTTTTATATACTATGTAGTGATTAAGGCACATAGAAATTAAATTAATTCAAAAGTGCGTTTCCAGTCTACAAGGGGAGAGAATAGGGATTAGAGTTTCAGTCACGGAACAAAACGCAACCGCGAGCTGCCACTTTAAGTCGGTTTTCTGTGAGACAGCGGTATCAAACCGGTCGAGCCGGCACATTCATGTTGTAGACATTACTGTCTACAGTGTGGCCCTACCACTCAAACTGTTGCTCTGGGGTAGCTAGCACTTTGTCCCTTTGATTAAAAATCCATATTTGTAAATACAAGCAGCGATAGCTCAGTTGGGAATGGTATGGTCTGCCAAGTGTCGGAGGTTTGAGACCAAGGAAATCTGCATATCCGAGAATTTCTTCATAAGAATTTCGAAGGTATGTGAAGTGTACCAACCGTCATTAGGCTAGCGTGGTAGACTAAGGCCTGAGTCCTATCATTAGTAGAGGAGGCCTGTGCCCAACAGTGGGACAGCAATATTACAGGGCTGATATTCTTATTTATTTATAAATACACGAACGTACATTTTCTATACAAACGGGATTATGCTAAAATATTGACACCAAAGTGTCCAATGTCCACATACATTCCCACGGCAATTCTCAGAACTTTTGTAATTTATTACGAGGAACATACTTCAGTATGGGAATTGAATAGTGATATAACGCCATATTCCCATGTATCCAAATAATTCAAAAGAACTGGTAGAAAATGATTTTTTAGGTTTACACGAATGTTATTCATCGAAATGAAACTAGTTTTACGGATTTTATCGGAATTTGTTTGGTATTTACTTTATTTTTAGAACTGGTAGAAACTAAACAAATTGATAACCTTTGATATTTTTTGCGATCGATTTAAAAGTTCCAAATCCTAACTGAGTACGTTTCTTTGACTCATGTAGACTTACGCCCGGTTCCAATAAACAATCTCAGTTCGAATATGCAGATAGATTACAAAAATTAGCCAATAAAAACACACTATGAACATGACTCCGTCAAATGACTTGATTTGATTGGTTTATAATCGCGATCTATCTGCACTCTAAACTGAGATCGTTTATTGAGATCGGCCGTTAGTCGAAGTTCGCTGTATACCCTTGAGGGGAAAGATCAGCACAAGCGCGCCAAATCCGATTTTATTGTGTTTATAAAATATTACAGCTCAACTTTTTGACTAAATAATTATAATATTTAATTCTCTTATCATCGATCAAGAGTGTTGCTTCTCGGCATTGCAATAAAAATAAATAAATACCTTTAACGTAAAACGGTAAAATCGAATGGTCGCGTCGTCCCAAAAAATCTATTTAAGTAGCAACTATAAAAACCGAAGCCACGATCTGACACCGTTATGATTTATAACAATAAGTGAGGAATCACCAACAAAGTTCTTTGTGAAAAGTATTTGCTACTGACGCTACTGTGTGTACTAGAGGTATGTACAGTGGTCGATGGCTTAAATGTTTCGTGCACGGTACGATTACCGACGTCTCGGGTTTGATATCCGGGCCGGGCGAATTGATATTGGATGTAATCTGGGATGGAAATGAGTTCGGTAAAATGTGTTTTAATTCTCTATTTCGCCTTTGCCTACCCCTTCGGGATACAGGCGTGATGTTTTTAATTCGATGGTTCTTCACTTCACTAATATTGAGGTTACCTAAGATATTAATGCAAGCTTTAGCTTAATATTGTCCATATTTTATGCAGACTTTTAGGGGCACTTGCAGCTCCGCCATAAATCTCTATTTATCCCAAATCTTCATTTAGGCAGCGCTATTACTAATGTAGAGTTAAACCTAAACTCGATTTATCCTACAGCTCTCTCCTATTTTTAAATCAAGATTTGGGCTAAATAGAGATTTATCGCGGAGACGTAAGTGGCCATTAAAGAAGAGCTGTAGGATAAATCGAGTTTAGGTTTAACTCTACATTAGTAATGGCGCTGCAAGTCGCCCTGGAATTCTTTTTTCCGTGAAAGAAAGACCAAGATATGATGATTTTTAACCCTTAAAGGCACTGGCGTAGCGTGGGGGGGGCCGGGGGGGCCCCGGGCCCCGGGCGGCACATGAAGGGGGCGCCAAATGAAGAGAGGCGGCACCTGAAGAGGGGCGGCACACGGCGCGGCGCGACAAGCGCCGCAATCCTTTTCAGCATAAAAAGAAAATATATAAAGACGCCCAGTAGTCACACATAGCCCAGACCCCACACTAGGTATTACCCACTGGCATAGCGTCGGGTTCATAGCACCAGGCGGCACATGAGAAGGGGCGGCAATCCTTGCATTTTTGTATGCGCTAATGTGCCATGTGTCTCGAGTGCGACGGATTCACGCAACACAATACGACGCGACGGGGCGGCGCGAGCTCTGGGCAGTACGGGCGCTGGGGCGGCGCGGTTGCTGGGGCGGCGTGGGCTCTGGACGGCGCGGGCGCTCGGGCGGTGCGGGCGATGGGGCGGCGTGGGCTCTGGATGGCGCGGGCGTTGGGGCGGCGCGGTCGCTGGGTCAGCACGGACCCTGGGACGGCGCGGGCTTTGGGGCGGCGCGGGCGTTGGGGCGGCGCAGGCGTCGGGGCGGCACGGATGCTGAGTGGCGCGGGCGCTGGGGTGGCGCGCGCGTGGGCGGCGTGGGCACTGTGCGGTGCGGTGATGGGGCGGCGTGGTCACTGGGGCGGTGCGGGATTGGGGCGGCGCGAACGTTGGGGCGGCACGGATGTCGGGCGGCGCGGTCGCTAGGTCAGCGCGGGCGATGGGGCGGCACGGGCGCGGGCGCTCGGGCGGTGCGGGCAACGGGGCGGCGTGGGCTCTGGATGGCGCGGGCGTTGGGGCGCCACGGATGTTGGGTGGCGCGGGCGCTGCGGGTGATAGGGCGGCGCGGTCGCTGGGTCAGCGCGGCCCTGGGACGGCGCGGGCGATGGGGCGGCACGGGCGCGGGCGCTCGGGCGGTGCGGGCAACGGGGCGGCGTGGGCTCTGGGTGGCGCGGGCGTTGGGGTGGCGCGGGCGTTGGGGCGGCACGGATGCTGGGTGGCGCGGGCGCTGCGATGGCGCGCGTATGGGCGGCGTGGGCGCTGGGCGGTGCGAGTGATGGGGCGGCGTGGTCACTGGGGTGGCGCGCACGTGGGCGGTGCGGGCGCGGGTGCTCTGGCGGTGCGGGCAACGGGGCGGCGTGGGCTCTGGATGGCGTGGGCGTTAGGGCGGCGCGGGCGTTGGGTGGCGCAGGCGCTGGGCAGCGCGGACCCTGGGACGGCGCGGGCACTGGGGCAGTGTGGCGGGCGGAATACAGCGCCCCAGCGCCCGACGACCGCTAGATACTTTGACGACCAAACTTTAGGACATTATTGGGGACATGTTCTTCCAATCCGAGTCTTTGGTTTGCACTGCTGTTGGTGACACCAAACCTTTCCCGATGACAGTGTCAATTCCCACACTGCGATAGATTTTTTGTGAGTTTTGCTTCAGGTGTGGGTGAAGTGGAACCGCAAGGCCCTTGTAGTTCTTGATACCCATGATATAGGTTCAATTCCACCTAGTGTGGGGTCAGGATTACGTGTGCGACTGTTGGGTGTATATTTTATTATGTTAAGTACTTTTTATTTTAGAAGCTTTTTAAATTTTTAAATATACGAGGTGTGACAATTAAGTAATAAGACTGATTTTATTGCCACGCTTGTGGTAAACCTGCGATCTTGAAATTCCTGTCCCCTTTCCCGACATCCTTCCCCTCTCCATTGATATTTTTACCATGGCTCTAGCTTGTTTAGTTTGCCTGTTGTGTCGTGTTGAGTAGACGTGTGTTGGTGGTGCTCGTCACGAAAATGGAGAAACGAAATGAAGAGCAAGGTGTTGCGATAAATTTTTGCGCCAGATTGGGCGAAACAGCTTCGGAAACGTACGCTAAATTGTAAAAGTGCATGATGATAGTGCTCTTAGTCGTGGCCAGGTGTTTCTATGGCACAAAGAGTTTAAGGAGGGGCGTGAAAGCGTAGAAGACGAGGCGCGGATGATTATTCCCTTTTTTGATAGCCGTGGAATCGTCCACAAAGAATTTGTTCCCTCGGGGCAAACCGTAAATCAAGTCTACTATCGCCAAGTACTCGAAAGACTGCGAAAACGAGTCAACAGGTTGCACCCATACATCGCTCGTAACTGGACTTTTCATCACGACAACGCGCCGTGCCACACCGCCCTTAGCGTGTCCCAGTATTTGGCCTCTAAAGGGATAGCCGTGTTGCAACAGCCGCCTTATTCGTCCGATGTGTCACCCTGAGCCTTTTTTTTGTTCCCTAGAACAAAATCAGTGGTAAAAGGAACGCATTTTAATTTTAATTTAATTTTAGTATATTAAAATTAAAAATAAACGTATTTATAAACATAAATGTATTCCCCTCCGATGTTGAGGCTCGGGACCCAAACCGTGGCGGTTAAGACTTCCGAGTGAGGAACCTGAATTCGTATGTGCGACTACCATGAATTTTTTCACATTTATAGAACCAACCGTTTAGGTGGTAGGGGGTGCGGACAGTTGATTCTAACAAACATTCGCAGATTAAAGCTTAATATATCGCAAACGAATTCTTGGATCGAAAAATGGTTTTAGCAAACCTGTAATGTTTTTGAATGATATATCCAACGATACACCACACCACATGATAATTGTAAAATAAAATCATCCCCACTTTAGGTGTACCCTACAATTTTTTATTAAGGATTCTATCATACCATTGTGTTGGCGTGATTGACATGTATACACATACCGAGTTACAGCTTTTTAGTACTGATAGTCTTTGAGCTAAACTGCGGACAGACAGACAGACGCACATGACGAAATTATAAGCATTCCATTTTTTCCATTTGGCTTTGGAACCCTAAAAATTAAAAACCGGTTTTAAAATTCTTCTTATATCGACCAAAGGACAGTGTTTAAATCCGCCTATGAGTACTCCCCCAAAAGACGTTACAATTATTAGTAATTAATTGAGTAGTTTAGAGATCAATTACTATAATCTCACGTATAGTTCATAATCTCGAAATAAAAAAAAGATTTTATTTATTTTTACTTTAAATAATCCGGCTGCCATTTTAAATGATATTTCAACAGTGTTGCCAAAGTTACAGTTTAGGCCATATATTTGCGGATTTTTATAAATTATAGGTACATACTAACTTTGCGGACGTGGTAGCTCGGATTTATAGGGGATACCCATAACATCTATTATTAATAATATTTTTGTATTTATAAAAAAGTGAATTTTAGTATACCCGAAAATTTAAAGTAGTTTGTTCAGAATCAGTAGTTTAATCTAATATAGTTTTTACATAGTATGCTATATTTTGTCCTAAAACCAAAGTAAAATTCTTGCCAGTTGGGTGCTCAATTACTACCATTGTATTCGCTCATTATCTGAGACAAATTATAATTTAATAAACAGCAACGCCTTTTTCGTCTGTGGATTTACTGTCCGTGAACTTAACTTTATTGCAGTGTAATATTGTATTTGTTATCATCACACAAAACATTTTTTTAGATTGTTGGTGATTTGGGCTAAAAATGTATGCAAGTTGCACAATATCCAAATATATAGGATTAAACCACGGTTTCCCTAAGCTCTATTGAAGACAAAAATAATTATAGAAATCGGTCGACATTTGCCGGAAATGTCGGGTAATATACTCGTACAAAATTAGTCCGATGACTTGAGAATCTCTTTTTTTAAGTCGGTTGAAAAGGGGCGGCAAATTTCCGGGCGGCCCCGGGCGGCGAAAACCCACGCTACGCCGCTGCTTAAAGGAATATAAAAAATGAGCGTCTAGGGGTCATAATGTAACTGTAAGGACAGCTCCGTTTCTGGGGGGTTACCACCACTTCTTATAGAAGTATTATTATAATCTTACTTGTACCGATTCCCATACAAAACAAACGAAGAACGATTATAATAATACTGCTATAAGAGGTGGTGGTAACCCTGCTGAGGTCCCAACTAACTAGATATAGCAGTAGTATACATATTCTGTAATAATTATACAATGTTTTACTTCTACTGTCCTTAATATTCACTCAATAAGGAAAAACAATCACAAAAAAGTGGAGATCACTTACCCATATTTACTCGTTTGCCAGTGTCTGATTTAAAAACAAAACAAAACATTGTATGATTGGGTATTTGACTAATTTTTTTTTATTGATTTCATACGAAATTTACGTCATCTAAAACGTAACACAAAAAAATATTGAAATACTCTCAAAAATAAAAAAAGTTATAAGCCTTTGTAGTTTGGTGTAACCTTCAAACTGCGGAAAGAGAAGTATCAGTAAAATTACGTCTCGGCCATAACGGTGCATGCGCTGGAAAGGGATAGCAAGATATCCCCACTACGCCCTCATCTTGCTCATTGCAGAATTTAAAATATTAATTACTGCCTCATTTTTCAACGAATTTCAATGCGGTTTTTAGAGAAGGGTTTCTTTTTTGTTATATTTGCTATTACATATAAAATGTGTATGAAATGAAACATAGTCAAGTACCCAATTATAATAAACATATACCTGCAACGATTTACATAAACTGCTGTCAAAAACCTCAGAAACCGGACATCAATAAGTAAATCTGTCAGACAAACCGGAAATTGGGATTAATAACGTAAATAGATCCCTGGAGCAACAATACATAAACTTCAAATTACAAAAACAATATTATCATTAAAAACATATTCTTCATCATCATCATTACCAGCCATAGGATGTCCACTGTCAAAAACATATTATTGCCATAAAAAAAATTAAATCAACGAACAGGATATTTTCTTTTAAAAAAATTGGTCATTAAACCCCAAAATGATTCCATAACCTAAACTTATGGATTATTACAATCTCCCCTACACAATTACCCCATCGCATTACCCATAAGAAGTTGGTAAGTTCCATGGGAACCCACAGAATTAGGGTTATGACAATTTTCTGCTCTGATGAGTGAATAAAAGCAAATAGCCCGTGACTGTTTTTACGTTTATTATGACCCAAATCTACGGAAGCTATCATTATTATGAATTTTGTGTCTTTTTGAAACTTTACCCACGGTATCATGACGCTGTTTAATACTAAGACAGTGTTACCATTATTTTTTTTTTTTTTTTTTTTTTTTTTTTATTTTTTTTTTTTATCCGGGCACGGCAAAGTGACTACACTGCACCTGATGGTAAGCGTAGTGCAGTCCAAAAAAAACTAGCGACCACTGACAAACACTGTTTATCAGTGGTCGTCAGAATCATGCCGGCCTATTTATGCTTCTTCACACTCCGAATCCGAAGAACGAAGAAGCAAATCGAGAGGCTTGCGACAAGACAGACGGACGACCGACGCAGATACAGGGATACCCCCCATACCCGTCTCAACCAACCATCAAGTCATGCCGCAAGCCCCTCGAGAGAACCGGAGGTACACTGGCTGATCCTGGAACGCGAACCACACGCGGAGTGTGGGTCACTATGGCAGGTTTTAGCACCATGTGTACGGTGGTCGCCATCCGGTCGGATACGAATATCCTACCACCATATTATTCTTATTTACCGTTTATTATTAGTTTTAATATTGCTTTTTGTGGTTCCATGTCAAAAAAATCCTTATAACGCGTTTATAGGTAAGCGACTTACGGCAAATTGTAACAGTTAAATACATCTCGATAAAACTCTGTCTTGCACGTCGACGATTTATCTTAAATCTCGCTATAATAAGGAAATGTAACCACTTATGTTTGATAATATGATGTAATTGTTATAACTAACTCTATATATCTGCTGTGAGGCTTCTAATCCTGATTGATCCTCTTGTTTATTTTCAATATAAGTTTCAAATAAAAGTTGGCACTCAAAATCTGTGAGTTGTAAACATAGGTTTAATTAAATTTAAGTTGTTGATGCATATGACTATATGGTGTCCAAAATAAATAAAAAAAATAGATATGTAGCAGTAAACCTTTATTCATCCACTATCTATGGACTGAGAGTCAAGAAAGTATGTACATAAATATGTGGCAGAGCCCTGTAAAAAGCTTTGGCTTTAGACTTTGATGAATCGTAGGCCAGTCCGATGTCTTTGGTCCGACGGAATTATTACCTCTCTCACAGAAAATCTACGTACAGTGGGAGCTTTAGTTGAGTTAATTTGCATTGATCAGTCTTCAAGAAACCACGCGTAATTCCCATAATGTCTAGGAATTTGACCAATGACCATGTTATTCTTAAGCATCTTCTGCAAATGTTTTTTTCGAAACAAAACACAAAAAACACCTACACGAAAGGTATTTCGCTACCTCCTGCTCATGGATAAATACACCATAGACAAAAAATAGATATACCATGTTTTAGTGCAGGAAACGCATTACTTTGCTTATTTGCTGTTTGCGTCAGATATAACAAACTAACAAAAGCAGACAAATTCAATTGATTCTTTAAAGTTCCTCACTTATTTCAATTATAAAACTAGCCATACATTTTGAATTTAACGTCTTCTGTCCGCAAGTTAAACGAGAACTCCAACAAATACCAAGCTTATTGCATGAGTTTGCGAACTTTATTTAAACGAATATTTTCGTTGATCCTGACAGTTTTTAGCTGATCCCGCTTGTGTTCCTCTCGCGTCGTGCAGTTATATTTTTGAATTATTTTTCCTGCTTCTGCTTGTTTAATTAGCAGTTTTTTATGTAATGGTTCCTTGCTTCACTGTTTCTCGCAATTTTAGACAAAGTATATTGATTAATTTTATATGTATTTGTGTCCTTGTCGAAATGGTTAAAAAAATCTTTTTTCTTTCTTTCTAGTATTTGTTTGTGACAAAGATATCGGTGGTTTTAGAAGGAATAGCAAAAGACGTAAGGAAATAATTTACTTACTATAGTAAATTGTGCAAATATTTTTGCAGGCATGAGCTTAAACTTTTTCCTGAGGCCACGTTTACAAGTTCAATAAAAGAACCTCATTCATTTTAATTATATATAGGTTCACGGCTGTGTTCCCTGAGGAGTAGGCAGAGGCGAACTAAGGATTAGATCACATCAAAGAGGTTTAATATTACTAACTATAGAGCAAGGGCTATCGAGCAAGTTTCTATACAAAAAAATTGATCACAAACTTCAGTACCACCATCAATTATTTATTACAATGCGAGGGCGATTATTACAATTTACACCCTAGAATATTCTGAGAATTCGTAAAAATCACGTAACATAAGTTTATTATCTCAATATTATTTCACTGGACGACCTGGCGCGTGTATATTTCAAATTAACTGAGCGACTTATGACCACTAGGTCATAACTTTTAGATCACAAGTTTTGTTCTTTTGTCTCGTCTATATACTGTTGAATACTTATACTAATACTTTAGATCACATACATTTCACCGGTCATTTCCATCCTAGATGTGATAGGGGTGACCCGTTCGTCATAGCGGACACAAATTCGAGACTCCATTCTGATATTGAAAAATCCAATATCACTTTGCCCGACTTGGGTATCGAACCCGAGACCTCAGGACGGTAATTGTATCGAAATAAAACCACGCCACCAAAGCACTCAAAAACTCGAATAAGTATCATATTTTCCTTCTTTTTAAAGTTCAGTCAAAATTAAGTAAGCATTACTTAATAGGTATACACAGAACTCACAGATTACATTATGTTTTGAACCACATAAGCTTCGAGTATAAATCAAACGCACGATAACAATGATTGCGATGTGCAAGCTAATTAAATGTTAGCTGTTTATCTCACAGGCGATAGTGTTGGGATTATATCGAGTCGATAATTATTTGGCAGTCTCCTTATGTAAACCACTTTATTGGTTGAAATACTTTAAGGTTCTATGTCCGACCAACTTAATCAACATTAGGTCAATTTTGATCAATGGGGTATTTGACTACTATTTTTTACAATTTTATTTAAAACTAGCTGACCCGGCGAACTTCGTCCCGCCTAACAGTCGGTTCTTTAACTTTTTAGATTTTTTATATTATGATACCTACTTTATTTTGCTGGTGTAAATGCTGGTGGTAGGATATTCGTATCCGACCGGATGGCGACCACCGTACACATGGTGCTAAAACCTGCCATAGTGACCCACACTCCGCGTGTGGTTCGCGTTCCAGGATCAGCCAGTGTACTTCCGGTTCTCTCGAGGGGCTTGCGGCATGACTTGATGGTTGGTTGAGACGGGTATGGGGGGTATCCCTGTATCTGCGTCGGTCGTCCGTCTGTCTTGTCGCAAGCCTCTCGATTTGCTTCTTCGTTCTTCGGATTCGGAGTGTGAAGAAGCATAAATAGGCCGGCATGATTCTGACGACCACTGATAAACAGTGTTTGTCAGTGGTCGCTAGTTTTTTTGGACTGCACTACGCTTACCATCAGGTGCAGTGTAGTCACTTTGCCGTGCTCGGATAAAAAAAAAAAAAAAAATATTTTTACTTATTCCAAATTAAGTTATATTTTTATTGACAATAGCTGTACCCGCGACTTCGTCCGGGAGGCGCCCGACGTGACAGCTCAGTGGTGGCATGCGCGTGAGCTGCGCGCGGTACTGGACAGCACTTGGAGATAAAAGATTTTTTCTAAAGTAAACGTAGCCTAAGTTACTTCTTATTACATCAGCTACCTGCCAATAAAAGTCGCGTCAAAATCGGTCCAGCCATTTCAGAGATTTGCCGGAACAAACAGACAGACAGACAAAAAATGTTGTTTTTGTGTATATACTGTATATATATTCATATACATGTGGTAAAAAACGTTTATTTCAATATTACAAACAGACACTCCAATTTTATTTATATGTATAGATTTACGTCATCTAAAACCATTAAGATGTTGTGTCTTGGGTGTCTATGGGCGGTAAAGATGACTTACCGTGACCCATCTGCTCGTTTACCAGTCTCTGCTATAAAAAAATCAAGTCCTGGCAAATAGTGTCAGATAAATACCCTCCAGGCCAGAGAATCGAAACCAAAACTTTTTGGTTCAAGGCTTATAATTATTTGCTGCCATTGACCAAGGAAGCAACCAAGAAGGCGTCTAGCTCTACCATTTATATAAATGTTGCCGACGACTCCGTTCGTTTGGAAATTTTCATCAAAATTGGTCCAGCCGTTTAAGCGTGAAGAAGTAACAAACCTACAAACAACAAACACACAAACTTTCGCCTTTATAATATTACAAACATTTAAAATATTACAATCACATAACTAAGGAAGACATTTTTTTTCTAATTAAAAATGTAAACCATTGCACCATTAGAGGGCCCCACTATCTAAGCTCTCATAGCTACCCCAACAATAATTTTGACGGGGTGAATGCGTTACACATGCAAATTCACCCCGGCCCAATGAAATATACGACCAATAAATAAACACGCCGAAAGGGGTGAAATTAAATATTCATACGGGCTAGGGACGTGGGAATTTTATCGATATTTTATATGTAATTTTTTTCTGTTTTTTTTTGTTAAGAAAAAATATTTTATGTGTGAAATACCTTACTTTAAGACAGTATAATATAAAATCTTTCTTTCTACCTACCCTAATCTCACCTTAATGTGAAGTCGGCGCAACACCTTTTTTCATGCATGTTGCAGAAAGGATTTGGCTTCGTTTTCACGACCGGCTGCCTGCCTAACGTCAAGCCCCTCTGAGGGATTCAGTCCCGGGCAAATTAAATTAGGATACTCGCTTTGCCCGACCTGGGAATCGAACCCACGACCTCCCGGTCCACTGCCCATATATACTGCCACTAGACTAAGGAGGCGACACAGTCTAATATCAATAATAAATAAAAAAACAACGATTTTATGTGTTTGTCTCAAAAACGGCCCAAACTCAGCGTATGCTGGTTGAGCCTTTCAGTTATTTTATTTTCAATGAATATAAGTATCAATGAATATAAGTAACCAATATCACGATAAAATCCTCAAAAACTAGTTTTTCCTAGTGTTGCACTTTTAACAACAAAGCACTTAGTGGTACCACTACGCTTGTAAACCCGAGATATCAGATATTAAATCACATAATGTCCAAATTACACTGACTACTTCGCCGCCTTGTTGATGTCAGGCAGCTAGCTGGTCGTAAAGCAAAGGCAAATTCTTTCTGCAACATGCTTAAAAAAGGTTGTTACACCGTCCTCACGTTAAGGTGGAAAAAGGGCAGGTAGAAAGAAAGAATTACACCAACTACAAAGTCCTTCATAACCGTACACATTGCTTGCACAATGCTTAGCGGTGGATTATCCATTTTGGTACAACAAAGAGCTCACCTAAGTATTGTTTTTGAATACATGCTTGAGTCACGACTCACTAGCAAATCTAGTTAAAACGACAACATTGAACTAGTACACATTCATCAGTCGAGACGAGAGTCGAGTGTCGAGTGACGACTGCATTCATGAGGACTAGTGGGCGATCCAGGACAGAAGACGTTCCACGCGCGTTCTCAATTAATGAAGCGGCCTTGTCTATATCATAACATTAACACCAGGTATCTGAAAGGGTCTTCAAATTAACTGCGATACTGCTAGGACGTAAACAAGCTGATGATGAAAGATGAAAGATGCATACGTTGCGCTTCTGCTTACCTTTTGGCGACACATTTATGCATGCAGTCAAAATCAAATCAAAATCATAATATTTATTGAATCCATGAAATGTTACTACATTATTTAGATTCCGTCAAAGTTCCTCTACCGCCAGTTCGGAAGGCCGTTTCGCCAGAGAAGAACGGGCAAGAAACTCTGGCGTTGCTCTTTTAAATGCCAGTTGACAATAAATGCTTATAAAGTACCATATACAAAAAAGATATATAAATTAGAGCAGCTAAATCACCAAGAAAATACATACAAATGAATTTTTGTAGTAATAATTGTGTATCAATGATTGCAACTAGTTTTGTACGAAATAAAAAAAGTATATTATTATTTAAAGTTTTGATTGGTATAGTCTGTTAGTTTTTTGTGGGCGCTTTCCATTGGTTAAATCAGATTCAGATCACGTCAATTACGCCCGAATAGTCAAACGCTACTCAACTTTAATGGCTTCTTACATTGATTTTCGCCATACAATTTTGACAGATAAGGCGGCCTTAAACGATATAAGGCGACCTTAAGTGTATGAACATTCGGCCGTTAGTTCTTAAAATATACAGTCGAGTGAGAAATTAGTCCAAATTTATCGATATCGATACAATAACAACACCAACACTACAACAGCCCAATATCGTAATAGGCAGACTAAAGAGTGAGGCGACTTGTATAACATCACCAAATTAGCTGATGTGCAATAGCCCTTAGGGCAGTACAGGGTTGTCAGGTGACATGTTTGAATAATTATAGAATAATGTTAACTGAATAAAATAAAAATAGCTATAAAATTATTTTTACCCATTATTATTAAGTATTTGATTGGCGGTTAGGAAGGCAGGTAGGCTGGTCGTAAAAACTAAGCAGAATCCTTTCTGCAACATGCATACATGCATGAGAAAGTGTATTACACCGACCCCATATAAAAGTGGAAAAAGCGAACATATTGAAGATTCTAACAAAATCTAACATGTTCAAAGGGAAAGCCTCATCTCCGTGGCGCAACGGGTGAGTAGCCGGCTGTGAAACGAGAACCCCGGGTTCGATTCCCGCACAAATATTTTTGTGGTCCACAAATATTTGTTTCGGATCTGGGTATTGTGAGACCGTCGACCGAAAGTCTCTCGTAGTACTTAATACCCACGACACAAGACTCGACCTTGATGTGGGGTCAGGACTATGTATGTGATTGTGGGATGTTATTTATTTTGCAAAAAATCCAAATCGAATCTCGACTTGGGTTTTAAATTGCGTTATGTTACATAATATAACATAAGCTCACGCCTGTATCCCCGAAGGGGTAGGCAGAGGCGCACTAGCGAACTAGAACACCCACATTTCGCCGAGCTTAGTTCAGTCCCAGATGTGATAGGGGGCGAGCCTATCGCCATATCGGGCACAAATGCCAGACTCCGGGCTAATATGGAAAAATCCAATGTTACTTTGCCCGACCCGGGGATCGAACCCGAGACCTCAGAACCGTAGTCGTACCGAAATACCACCACGCCACCGAGGCAGTCAGAGAGTGCGTTATGTTCATTTTCATATTTTTAATTTGATATGATATTTAAAATAGAAGTTTCCGTTAGTGACAACCCTATGTAAGCTAACAACATGAAAACGTTTTGTGACGCTTTTATAAATGATATAACACGACGCGTTTTGTTTGAAATATTACGTCGGAAAATTGAATTGGACCCAATCTGGCCGAGATAATCGGCGCACATGTTCTCTACCGGAGCACATTGGGGCACGTTGGCCAAATGCTTGGAGTGTTGGCCATCGATGAATAGCCCATTGTAACATTATCGTGTTGGTTACAATGTTGGCCGATTGTTGTGTCTGGCGACATGTTTTATGTCACATTACAGTCACGGTGTATAAAAACATAGCGCGTTGGTAGCTCGTGGTTTGAACAATATCGGAATATTAAGGTACATTCAGATTGTGCGCATTTATTGCTCGTAATGAGGAAATATTTTGAGTGATAGAGCCACGCTATAGACAGTAATGGTGGGTACATACAAACCGAACGAAGGCGAAAGGACGTTCGCGAAGGGCCATCAGCGCGACGATGGGGAACGAACGTTCCCGATCATTCGCGAATCTTCGAAGGTTTGTTTGTGTGAATGCGACAGCGAAGATTCACAATTGATCGGGAACGTTCGATCTTCATCGCCGATGGCCGTTGGCACGACTGGTCCGGTTCGACCGGTTTGGTAACCTTGTCACATACTATAATTTATATACAAATTACTTTGTCTGAATTTTAACTTTTTTCTTTCTACCTGCCCTTATCCCATCTTAATGTGGGGTCGGCGCAACACTCTTTTTCAAGCATGTTGCAGAAAGGATTTGACTTAATTTTTACGATTGGCCGCTTGCCTGACGTCAACCCTCTCTGAGGAATCCACTCCCGGGCAAATTAAATTAGAAAATTTGCTTTGCCCGACCTGGGAATCGAACCCAGGACCTCCCGGTCCACAGCCCATACATGCTGCCACAAGACCAAGGAGACGATTGTCTGAATTTTAACTACTAACACAAATTGGGTAGTTGTATCATCATCATCATCATCTGCCTTTATCCACCCACTGCTGGGTATAGGCCTCATCTTTGGTTTAGTAGTATGCTGCGAAATAAAGACTACAGTCGGGAGAGTCACTTATCCAAATATAACTAAAATTATAGAAAGCAAGCAGAAATCTAAAACGTGCTAGTACTATTGAATCTTTAAATACAAGGCTAAAATATGTTAATTCTTATTTATCATGGCACAGATTACGTGTAAATAAATGTAATCCTATTAAAATTATAGTAAATACTTGTTACAGTCAAAATATTTGCATTATAGTAGTCAGAGGCGTGTTTACTAACCACAGATAATACATTAGTACGTGCAAATAGAGTGCTACAATAATTATTTTATTCTATGTATGTCGAATGCCTCGTTTCATTCGTGTTAACTTTGATAAAAAAATAACTAATGATTTCTTAGGTTTACGCGAATGTTATACATCATCATCATCATCATCATCAGCCATAGGACGTCCACATAGGCCTCCCCCAAAGATTTCCAGATCGACCTGTTGGAAGCAGCCTGCATCCAGCGACTTAACGAAAGTCACCGACATAGCCCAGAGGATTAGCAAGTTGAAGTGGCAGTGGGCAGGGCACATAGCTCGTAGAACTGATAGCCGATGGGGCAGAAATGTTCTCGAGTGGAGACCACGTACCGGCAAGCGCAGCGTAGGACGTCCACCTACAAGGTGGACCGACGACCTGATAAAGGTCGCAGGAATGTTATACATTGAAAGAAAATTAATTTTGACGGATTTTATATTTTTCCGGTTCTCTCGAGGGGCTTGCGGCATAATTTGATAGTTGGTTGAGACGGGCATGAAGGTATCCCTGTATCTGCATCGGTTATCCGCCTGTCTTGTCGCAAGCCCCTCGATTTGCTTCTTCCCTCTTCGGATTCGGAGTGTGAAGAAGTATAAATGATTCTGACATGTGTCGGCATGATTCTGACGACCACTGATAAACATAGTGTTTGTCAATAGTCGCTAGTTTTTTGACAGCACTACGCTTACCATCAGGTGCAGTGTAGTCACTTAGCCGTGCCTGTATAAAAAGAAGTTGTTTTATTTTTAGCTTCGACATTGTTTTCAACTAACTCCGTCGCCTGACGCCTCCTTGGTCTAGCGGCAGCATATAAGAGCGGTCAGTCGTGAAAACAGTGTCAAATCCTTTCTACAACATGCTTGAAAAAGGGTGTTGCGCCAACCCACATTAAGGTAGAATAAGGGCAAGTAGAAATATTACTTGAAAAAATACATACCTAGGGCCTTACTTTATGCAAAAAAATTATGTTTAATTTGAAAACACCATACATTTAAGACGTTAATTGATAAAATATTAACTATATGTATATGTTATTTATAGGCTATACATATATGCAGGAGCGGTGTCTTCTAGGACAAGTATTCTTTTACTTAATTGTTTTACTTTTAGTTTTCTTTTACCTTGCATTGTTTTGACAAAACGTTGGTTACTGAATAAAGATTTTTATTATTATTAAATTTAAGAATAGTTTGTCACATTATATAAAACTGAAAGTGTCAAGCTATTCCTTAAGATAACAAATGCGTAAATGTTTTATCAGGGGCGTTATGTATAGATAACAATACAGATACAATAAAATCTAATTTTGACAAAATTAACGCCTTCGCAAATCCAAAAACGATATTCAATAATCATCACTGCACTTTATGAGGCTATAACATATAATTATACAATTCCTTATAAGATGTTTATCGTTTTATAATGAATGACCTAGTCTGAACCTGTCTAGGTTAAAACTAAAGACGCATTTACATGAAGAGAGTAAGTGCAATAGCAAAGTTCTACAGTGGAGCTGCGGGCTTAGCCAAGTGGGTTATGCGCTAGTCGAATAGAATAAGGCTGAGGCTGAAATCTATAGTTCTTACTTAAGTCTTGTACCAAAGTCGACTCAGCGTAGTCGTCTTTGGAGTGAACTAAGCGAAAGTCAACTTTTGCGTATTTATAATTCGAACTCGAACTCAGGCTAGCCATAGTTTGTCTTTGCATAGTCTACTCAGACGTTATCGGTTTCACGCAGTTCCTTTGACAAAAGAAACGTAAGGTTTTTATATATTTACAGGAGACGCGCCTTTATATTTGTAGGTTGTAAAGGAACGTATTACGTAATTAACAGCTGACAAAATGGCTGACGCTCTTTGAAATGTCAAGTGAAAAACAAACCGCATTATACATAAATCGTCTTATAATCCTTTCAGCAACATGCTTAAAAAAGGTTTGCTACGCCGACCCCACATTAAGGTGGGATAAGGGCAGGTAGAAGAAAGAATAAACATGAATCGTCATCATTTGATAGTAGTGTTGCCAGATGTCCCGATTTGCGCGGGACGTCCCGATTTTCAGGGGTCTGGTGACCCGTCCCGATTTACCCTTAATCGGGACGCCGAATGTCCCGATTTCTGACTATCCTTCTTAGCATGTACTTTAATTGAAATTTTCTATCAGTCAAACAGTCGCTCGTACTCGCTTACCGACAAAGTAGTAAATATTATGGTGGTATGTTAAACCATTTTTGTTGAGACTGGCTCCGCGGAGATAAAGACTCAACCATACTGCGGAGAGAGGCCCTCTTCGTAATACTATCGTGGATGAATAGCTAACCGGGCGGGAAAGCGCGAGTGCCTGCTCCAGGACCATCGCAAGAGTGCGTCCTATCTTTAGAGAATGGCGACAGACGCCACGGCGCGCCGACATTTAGTCTGACGCAGGCACTGCTGACTGGGCATGGGTGCTTCGGTTGATTCCTGTAAGATAGGATAGGAAGAATTTGTCGTGTGCTACCATTGTGGCATCTGCGTCGAGGATACGTCCCAGCACACTCTCGAAGTGTGTCCAGCCAGGGATGAAAAACGCGTTCTCAGAGCTGTACCCCGTAACGGCTTCCCTCTGCCGGTAATAGAAGCTACCATGGTCGGTAGTCGGAACTTGGAGGTCGTGGCGCGGTATGGCCTCCTTCTGTGTACGTGTTATGTTGCACAATGAAAGCGCTGGACGGGATTGGGAATGCTTGGATTCCAGTCGCCAAACAATAAGAGAGGCGCCTGGTCATTTACTGGCGCCTCCAGTCCTGCAGATTGGGGTCAGGGCCGTAAAGCGGATGATGTGCGGCATTTGTATATTACATTGATGCCACCCAATAATTGCATATCAGGAGATTTACAGCGTAGCGGCACGAAAACATCTTGTATTGTGCTTGCCAAAGGCGGAACAAATTTGTAGGGTTCCCGCCCCAAAACAGACGGACCGAAATGCAACATGCGAAGTCGGTTCCAGCAGCAATCCAGAGGTTACTCCGCATCCTCCGGGCAATATCACATACGCTATAGGCACCCACGGGATTTTTAGTCGATAATGTCCGTGTAGGTATTTGGTAATGGACCCGTCCTCGGAAGGCCGACGAGTCGGGTATAACCATCCCACTGCCTCCAGGCTGGGAGATATCCGTAAAGAGTAAATTTTTCCCCGTGGATAAAAAAGTGTCCCATTCTGCCAGCTAAATGGTTGTTTTGTGTAAATGTTTCCACTTCACCCGGTCTTGAACATCCAATGAAACAATGAAACCATCAGCTCTTATACTTTTTTCCATGACTAGCCGCCACTTTTTGGGCCGTCCACGGGAACGCATCCCTGGCAGGATTGGTCCAGACACTTGCGACCGATTGCTCCAGTGGTTTGCTCAATATGCGACAATATCTTTCAAGCGACATTCCTGAAGTTAATCTGACACTAATTTGAGTGTTCGGTCTAAACGTGTAACGTTACACAAACACCGCTACATCTTCATCTCCACGGCGTGGTTTTCGCTAACATGACCCTTACGGGCAGGTCAAGTCACGTCAAAGTTTTTCTGTTTATATGCTTATATACTTTTAACGAAGCTAACTAGCGGAAAAATCTTGGAAATCTAATTTTCTCGGGGACACTTTTCCCCTTTTACTACTGACGCCATCTCTGGGAAGATACGTGACGGTTATATCGGAGTCACCGGTCACATGGTCCAGGGCCATAATGTCCGGGAGAGATGGAAAATATCCAAGTGCCACTGGGCCGAATCACTAACACATCTTGCACTAGCTATATCGATTAAAAGCCTGGCGGCGATTAGGAATGACTCCGGATTTCCCTAGGCAAGCGCCCAGGCTTTGGTTGGTATCGCTCCTAAGCGGTGCTGCCTTGTGGCTCGTCTCCAATCGCAGATCGCCTATATACCCTAGCCTCTGATGGGTGCCCTTGGCGTTAATGACAGAACTAGGTCGACCACCGGCGCTGCTGTCCATCTTGGGGGCGCTACGACAGCCACCTGCTACGACCCCCGTTGGCCCTAAAAGTCGAAGCTTACGACAAGCAGGTGAAACTGGGATGACATTTTTCTAATGCGCCCAGTCACAAAGTGGGAGACGAGGGTCAGACGCGCCTCCTATACCTCCTCTGGCGGCTGGAGTGATCAGATAAAAAAAATCAAAGAACCAAGGATTAGATCGTTCCCGATCTCTCTCGGCACTCTTCTTCTACGAGATGATCATCTCGTAAAAATTGGCCCCTGCACGCTAGACCTCCCGGATCTCAACCACGGTTCAGGTCATGCCTGGCACCGAGAGGTTTTTTGCGACGACGACGTGACTACTCTGAGAACGGTGCAATCTTTGTCCTACGCTGGGCATATTTCGAGTGTAGGTAGAGTGGAAGTTCGGAGGCGACCTTTCGTTGCCGGCCGTGGTGTCCGCTATGGTCGGCAGCCAGAAGTCATGGCGAACGACGGTCTCCTTCTACGAGCGCGTTATCTCGCGGAAGGAGAGCGCCGAGCGGGATCGTGAGGAGAACAATCCTACCCGCCGCCAAATGAGACGTAGGAGACGCCGGGTGGATGACTGACCGGCATCTTCCGCCTTGTGGACCGGGGGCGTTTGGAGAATTCGGTAACCCCTACCTGTCGTAAAAGGCGACTAATAGGCGCCTTCCGGGGTCGCGGGCGTGCAGCGGGAGGGCTGTGCGCCCCTTTTAGTACTATTGTACATGCGGGACGGACGGCAGCACGGATGGTAGGCCTCGTGCTGATGTAGACGCCGAGGGCGTCCTTCATCAGCGGGGGCTTCTGAGACCCCCCACATTGGAGACGGGCCGCAAGGCGGCACCGCGCAGGGGCGGTTCCGGTAACAATCCAAGTATATCTCCGGATATCCCGGGACCGCCGCATTAAGTGCCGAAGTAGGCCACCGCGGGGTTTTTAGTCGGTATTGCCGGTGTAGGGAATTTGTTAGGGACTCGGCCCAGCGTCGCCCTGATGTCGAACATCTCTCCCAGGCATCACGGCGCTGGGTCGTAAGGCTGGCAAACATACCCGCCACGTCCAACCGCCCCGGGCGCGGCGGCAATGGTAAATCACTTTTCCCCGCGACAAAAAAAAAGGTAAAGTGGATGTACGAACTGAATCAACCCAGGATTGAATCCTCTAAGTGTGGGGTATACAACTGCGATTAAAAAACGCATTCAAACTTCGCCAATGCTGAGATTGGACCATAAATTTTAATTATTTTTAGAAAAAATACCTATTATAGTATGATTTCTTTGTTATGCTAATCGGCCGGTAACGTCCCGATTTGAAAACCTATGTCCCGACCATTTTAACCTTGTGTTCCGATATTTCACATGATGAATCTGGCAACACTATTTGATAGTCAAAACATGGATTTATTATTTATTACTATTGTTGGCAAAATCATTAATATTTTGAAGAAGGCCATAATTTTTAAAGTAAGAAGAAACAAGATGATGATGATGAAAACATGATGACATAAAAAAAGCATTCTAAGCTCTAAAATGATGAAGTAAAGTGTAAACCACCAAGAGAATTACAAGGGCTCAAATATGCCAGGAGTCACAATCAGGTGAGTGAGTGAGGTGATCGACTCTGTCATACCTATTCCTAGAGCTCTAGCTAATCCACTGCCATTATTTCATATTAATATATTGACAAAAGTTTTATTAATTTATCAAAATTGTTAAAACAGGGATTTTGTATTTTGACTGTTTACTAGCAAATTGTCTGTCTGTCTGTTTGTTTACTAGCAGCCCATGTAGAGTATAAATTGCATCTCAGTCAGCCAGCAAGCCCAAAGCAAAACCATGACTTATTAACATTTCCTGCCAGCGGTAAACTGTTGAGGCATTACCATCTGGGTACCATCTGAGTAGTTAACCTGCCAGGCAAGCTTATTGTCAGCTAGACCATGCAAATTGCCATTGTGGTGATCTGCTGATTAATAATGAAAGATCTGAGGGAAACTCTGTCTGATATTTATTTCTTCTGTTTCAGAAATAACATTTTGAAGTTATTAAATTTTCACACATGCAACCAACTGCGGAACAAGTTATCAAACACAAGCAATATTACAGTAGTTTGTGCAGTAGGTATATTGCACAATAGTTGAGAATACCATTTATGTACTGTGTGGATTGAAAGAGGAAATAATAACGAGGATTGAGAAAGGAATGTTGCGGTGGTTTGGGCATGTAGAAAGAATGGATGAAAGGAGGCTGACAAAGCAAATATATATGGCAAGTGTGAATGGTAGAGTTGGAAGGGGAAGACCTCATCGAACATTCTCTGACCAAGTCAGAGATTTACTCGAGAAAGGTCAAGTTAAAAGTACCCTAAACCGAAGTGCATGCATGAAGAATGTAATGAGACTGAATGAGGCGAAAGAGGTGTGTAAGGATCGTAGCAAATGGAAATCCGTTGTCTCTGCCTACCCCTATGGGAAAAAGGCGTGAGTCTATGTATGTATGTATGTATGCTCACTCAAATAAACAAAGGTTAATATCAGAGATTGTAATAAATAAATATTATTCATGATAATTATTATTTTATTTACCTACTGCAAATCAATTTCCTGACAACATGTAACCAATTCATTCTCAAAATATCTATACATTATTTAGGCCGACTACATAATAATTAATATAATATGTACTTTCACTGATTCACTGATTCACTGTCTGTTTAATATGACTGCTAGGTGGACAGACGACCTGACAAAGGTCACATGAAATCAATGGTTACAGGCCGCTTCCAACCGGTCGATCTGGAAATCTTTGGGGGAGGCCTATGTTCAGTAGTGGATGTCCTGTGGCTGATGATGATGATAATATTATTGGAGCAATAGCATGATGGTCACTGTTGCATTGTGGGTCGCCGCGATGAAGTCCGCCGTCCGTCCATTCCCACTGGTTCTCGGGTCACCTTTCGCGCTTTGCAAATGGCTCAGCAGAACGATTTTTTTAATTCTGAGCACGGTTTCGGGTTTAATGTTATATTAATTATTATTCAGGACAATACTGGAAGTTGTCAAAACATTTGTCTATTTTTTTGGCATCTTCTGGGTTACAAGTTTATTCCAAACAAAATTATCTATTTTCGTTAAACTTTAATAATTAATAGATCGATTTACAGTATAATAAACGGTACTGCAATATAAGAAAATCTCGTACCTTTAATTATTAAACATTTTCTAACAATAGTTATGGTATTTTAATTTAAAAAACGTTAGAATGAATAAAACAATTTCTACATTTTATGTCAGTATTTCGATACTGGTATTACTGCATGCCGAACTGACAGACCGAAGTCAAGGTTTTGTGGACTTGAACTTAGCAAAGTTTTTCTTGTAAAAAATGACTTGGACTAAGTCTGAGTCAAAAAAACGAACTTAGTGAGGATTTGGAATTTATAAATCGAACTCAGACTTAGTCCAAGTCATTTTTCACAAGAAAAACTTTGCTAAGTTCAAGTCCACAAAACCTTGACTTCGGTCTGTCAGTTCGGCATGCAGTAATACCAGTATCGAAATACTGACATAAAATGTAGAAATTGTTTTATTCATTCTAACGTTTTTTAAATTAAAATACCAAAACTATTGTTAGAAAATGTTTAATAATTAAAGGTACGAGATTTTCTTATATTGCAGTACAGTTTATTATACTGTAAATCGATCTATTAATTATTAAAGTTTAACGAAAATAGATAATTTTGTTTGGAATAAACTTGTAACCCAGAAGATGCCAAAAAAATAGACAAATGTTTTGACAACTTCCAGTATTGTCCTGAATAATAATTAATATAACATTAAACCCGAAACCGTGCTCAGAATTAAAAAAATCGTTCTGCTGAGCCATTTGCAAAGCGCGAAAGGTGACCCGAGAACCAGTGGGAATGGACGGACGGCGGACTTCATCGCGGCGACCCACAATGCAACAGTGACCATCATGCTATTGCTCCAATAATATTATCATCATCATCACAGGACAACCACTACTGAACATAGGCCTCCCCCAAAGATTTCCAGATCGACCGGTTGGAAGCGGCCTGTAACCAGTGATTTCATGTGACCTTTGTCAGGTCGTCTGTCCACCTAGCAGTCATATTAAACAGACAGTGAATCAGTGAATCAGTGAAAGTACATATTATATTAATTATTATGTAGTCGGCCTAAATAATGTATAGATATTTTGAGAATGAATTGGTTACATGTTGTCAGGAAATTGATTTGCAGTAGGTAAATAAAATAATAATTATCATGAATAATATTTATTTATTACAATCTCTGATATTAACCTTTGTTTATTTGAGTGAGCATACATACATACATACATAGACTCACGCCTTTTTCCCATAGGGGTAGGCAGAGACAACGGATTTCCATTTGCTACGATCCTTACACACCTCTTTCGCCTCATTCAGTCTCATTACATTCTTCATGCATGCACTTCGGTTTAGGGTACTTTTAACTTGACCTTTCTCGAGTAAATCTCTGACTTGGTCAGAGAATGTTCGATGAGGTCTTCCCCTTCCAACTCTACCATTCACACTTGCCATATATATTTGCTTTGTCAGCCTCCTTTCATCCATTCTTTCTACATGCCCAAACCACCGCAACATTCCTTTCTCAATCCTCGTTATTATTTCCTCTTTCAATCCACACAGTACATAAATGGTATTCTCAACTATTGTGCAATATACCTACTGCACAAACTACTGTAATATTGCTTGTGTTTGATAACTTGTTCCGCAGTTGGTTGCATGTGTGAAAATTTAATAACTTCAAAATGTTATTTCTGAAACAGAAGAAATAAATATCAGACAGAGTTTCCCTCAGATCTTTCATTATTAATCAGCAGATCACCACAATGGCAATTTGCATGGTCTAGCTGACAATAAGCTTGCCTGGCAGGTTAACTACTCAGATGGTACCCAGATGGTAATGCCTCAACAGTTTACCGCTGGCAGGAAATGTTAATAAGTCATGGTTTTGCTTTGGGCTTGCTGGCTGACTGAGATGCAATTTATACTCTACATGGGCTGCTAGTAAACAAACAGACAGACAGACAATTTGCTAGTAAACAGTCTCCAAAATACAAAATCCCTGTTTTAACAATTTTGATAAATTAATAAAACTTTTGTCAATATATTAATATGAAATAATGGCAGTGGATTAGCTAGAGCTCTAGGAATAGGTATGACAGAGTCGATCACCTCACTCACTCACCTGATTGTGACTCCTGGCATATTTGAGCCCTTGTAATTCTCTTGGTGGTTTACACTTTACTTCATCATTTTAGAGCTTAGAATGCTTTTTTTATGTCATCATGTTTTCATCATCATCATCTTGTTTCTTCTTACTTTAAAAATTATGGCCTTCTTCAAAATATTAATGATTTTGCCAACAATAGTAATAAATAATAAATCCATGTTTTGACTATCAAATGATGACGATTCATGTTTATTCTTTCTTCTACCTGCCCTTATCCCACCTTAATGTGGGGTCGGCGTAGCAAACCTTTTTTAAGCATGTTGCTGAAAGGATTATAAGACGATTTATGTATAATGCGGTTTGTTTTTCACTTGACATTTCAAAGAGCGTCAGCCATTTTGTCAGCTGTTAATTACGTAATACGTTCCTTTACAAGCTACAAATATAAAGGCGCGTCTCCTGTAAATATATAAAAATCTTACGTTTCTTTTGTCAAAGGAACTGCGTGAAACCGATAACGTCTGAGTAGACTATGCAAAGACAAACTATGGCTAGCCTGAGTTCGAGTTCGAATTATAAATACGCAAAAGTTGACTTTCGCTTAGTTCACTCCAAAGACGACTACGCTGAGTCGACTTTGGTACAAGACTTAAGTAAGAACTATAGATTTCAGCCTTAATGTATGGACATAAAGAGTACCTACGCTATAAAAAGCGTACTCTTATATCATTCCCATACATTTACTATTCTATTCGACTAGCGCATAAGCCACTTGGCTAAGCCCATAGGTCTTTTTCATCTGTAGCCAAAATGGTGAACAGTGGCTCTACCATTTTCCCCACCTGCCCTTAGACCACTGAATGTGGGGTCGGTGCAAATTTATAATCATATTGCAGAAAGGAATCGGCTTAGTTTTTATCCTGGGTTCGGATTCCCAGGTCGGGCAAAGCGATTTTTTTAAATTAATTTTGTCCGGGACTGGATCCCCCTGAGTGGGGTTGACTTCAGGCAGGCAGCCGGTCGTAAAAACTAAGCCAAACCCTTTCTGCAACATGATCGAAATAGTATGTTGCGCCGACCCCATAAAGAGGGATAAGGAGAGGTGGAAAAAAAAGGCCCGTAATATTACTATCCCACTGCTGGGCACGGGCCTCCTCTACTAATTAGAGGGTCAGACTTTAGTCTACCACGCTGGCCTAATGCGGGTTGGTACACTTCACATACCTTCGAAATTTTTGCGGAGAAATTCTCAGGTATGCAGGTTATTAGGTATTCCTCACGATGTTTTCCTTCTCCGTTATAGCATGCGATAATTCCTAATGGATACAAACTTAAACAGAAACGTCAGAGGTGTATACTCTTTGGGGTTGGTTTCGAACCTTCGACACTACTCTGGGCAGTCCGTACCGCTCCCAACTGTTTTTTTCTTTTATTTCACAGACTGGCAAACGAGCAGGTGGGTAATCTGATGATAAGTGATCTCTACCGCCCATAGATACTCCAAACACAAAAATAATCAAGGGTGTATTACCAACCTAAAAGGAGTGGAATAGGGATTGGGGTACTGGGCCACCGGAAATATCACTCACCAAAGTAAACACAACAGGAAACTGTTACTATACAACGGTTTTCTGTGAGATAGTGGTATCAAGCCGGTTGAGCCGGCCCATTCGTGCTGTAGACGTAATTTTTTTTTAATAAATACATCCAACTGTCACACACCTAGTCCTGACCTCACACTAGGTATAACCTGTATCGTTGGTGTCAGAGACTATGAGAGACGCGCGATCTCACAACACCCAGACTTGAAACAAATATCTGTGGACCACACAAACATTTGTCTCAATGCGGGAACGAACCCGCCACCTCACGTTTCACAGCCGGCTACTCGCCCCCTGCGCCACGGAGGCTGTCACTAACTGTATTGTAACTGACTACAGCGTAGTTCTATCACTCAAATCAAAGCTCAAACTCTACTAAGCTATACTTATTTACTGATATTAATGACATAATATTTAATCACCGTACTTCGTACTGCATCACATATTATTATTATCATTCTGTTAACATGTTTACTGTCAACAAAATTAGCATTTAGTTATCGGAAGCTATAATAAATACAGATTAGTACAGAAATAGAACTGACTGCCTCGGTAGCGTAGTGATTTCCGTTAATCGTACGACCATTCTGAAGTCTCGAGTTCAATCCCCGGGTCGGGCAAAGTGATACTGAATTTTACAATATCAACCTGGAGTTTGGAATTCGTACCCGATATGGCGATAGGCTCACCGCCTATAACATCTGGGGCGGAAATAAGCTCGAGGAATGTGGGTGTTCTACATCGCTTGTGAGCTTATGTACATAATTATATATTATATACATACTTTATGTTTCAAATACATTATGTGTTTTCAACATATAAAATTCAACTAAATAGTAATCACAAGTTTAAAAACTTAACAAACCGACTTCAAATCCGATCGTGACCAAATTTATATGGGAGCAACCTTTAAATAGGCTCTATCGAATACAAAAAGAATTTTGAAAATCAGTCCACATTTGGCGGAGATAACGCGTAACATACATTAAAAAAATAAATACAGACGAATTGAGGACCTCCTCCTTTTTGGAAGTCGGTCGAAAATCAAAATCTCTGTGGGCCACACAACCATTTATCTCAGAATCGAACCCATGGTATTTCGCGTCACCGATCTGATTCATATACGATTGGTACGAATCGTGGTCGCATATCTCGCTTGTTTCTAAGAAATATAACAATACCGTGTTGCCTTAGGTTTAGAAGTGTAACGTGTAGGCCCGCTTTCTACAGCACAGTGCAGTACCGTTCGTTCTGAAATGGTTGCAAGTTGCATTGAAATGACTGTTCCGCTGCATTTGTGCACATCCGACACACGATGCGTTAGGGTCGCTGCACACTGGACAAGTTTGTTTAGTGATAGAAAGAAGGATTCGAGTGGTAGAACTACGTAGAAGATAGTAATGTCTACAGCACGAGTGGGCCGACTCGACGGGTTTAATAATACTGTCTCACAAAAAATCGACGCAAAGTTCATTTCGCTAGGTGAGTAAGGCTGAGATCTATAGAGCGAACTTCGACTAAGCCTAAGTCAAAGTAACGAACTCTGTGAGGATTTGGGATTGTTAAATCGAACTTTGACTTAGTGCGAGTCTTTTTACAAGAAAAACAGACTGACAGACAGACTAAGCAAAGATTTTTTTGTAAAACATGACTCGGACTAAATTAAAATCCTTACTGAGTTCGTTGCTTTGACTTAGACTTAGTCGAAGTTCGCTCTATACCTCTAGATCTCAGCCTAAGATTTCCGGTGGTGGAAAATTCATGTGTTTTCAACCGATTTCGAAAGAAAGAAATACTCAATTGGTCCGTTTTTTTTATTGTGTTACTCGGCATCGTTGGCACACGTGGACTAATTTTCAAGAACTTTTTGTATTCGATACAGCTTATTATAAACGTAGTCACGATCGGATAAGTTTTAATTAATCCATTAACTTTTGAAACGTGCGATTATTCGGCAGTGTTTATTTTATAAACCTATGATTTTTTTTTATTTTATTGTTTAACATGCGTTACGTTTCAGTCGGACGCCCAGTCTACAGCCAACCTTATAGCAAATAGGATAACAAAACGCAACGAAAGTCATCGAGCGGCACTAGTTCACGTTATAAATACTTATTTAACAGCCCCTTGCTGCCGATCCTGACACATCAAAGCGTTATGGGCCAGATGTGCCGACTGCCGACTGTACGACACTGCTGCAATGTTAGATAAATAACATAACCTAACTAAAAATGTAAACAACCTAATAAACTAGCGGTTTTTTCAACCGACTTCCAAAAAGGAGGAGGTCCTCAATTCGTTTGTATTTTTTTATGTATGTTACGCGATATCACCGCCAAATGTGTACCGATTTTCGAAGTTATTTTTGTGTTCGATAGAGCTTATTTCAAGGGTGGTCCCATATAATTTGGTCACGATCGGGTTTGAAATCGGTCTGTTAAGTTTTTAAACTTGTAATTATTTTATAACGGAATAGCAAACGAGCAGAGGAGTTACCATCACCTCTTATAGCAGTATTATTAAAATCTTACTATTACTATTTTCTGTACAAAAAAAATCGGCCAAGTGCGAGTCAGACTCGCGTACGGAGGGGGTTCCATACAAACCTGTAGGTAAATAATGAATTTCGCAATTTTTTCTTTATCTGTGCTATAAGTCGTTGCTTCGTACCAAATTTCAAGATTCTGAGTTCACGGGAAATACCCTGTAGGTTTTGTTTCCCTTGCGAATGTCGAAATTTTACGTCATAAACGGCTGTATCTTTTGATTGTGTTGACTAACGGTCGGTTTCAATAAACTATCTCAGTTTAGAGTGCAGATAGATCGCGATTATGAACCAATCAAATCAAGTCATTTGACAGAGTCATGTTCAAACTTTGTTCTTATTGGAAAATTTTTGTAATCTATCTGCACATTCGAACTGACATTGTTTATTGGAACCGGGCGCTAGAGGTTTGACCTGAGTATTTGATATGAATTTCAGCTTGATACCTACACGCGTTCCTGAGAACGAGGGTACTGACAGACAGAAGGACAACAAAGTAGTCCTATAAGGGTTCCGTTTTTTCCTTTTGAGGTACGGAACCATAAAAAATAGTAAGATTATAATAATACTGCTATGAGATGTGGTGGTGGGTCACCTGATGGTGAGATGATACACGATATACATGACACGCCCATGATACCAAAAATTCTGGCAAAAAGGAATTGACGAGGGGGAACTTGGGCTACTGAAATTGTCACTTACGAAAATGCAACAACCAGTTGCCGCTTTACGTCGGTTTGCTGTGAGACAATGGCATCAAATCGGCCGAACCGGCCCATTCTGTAGACGTTACTGTCTACAGCGTGACTCTACCACTACAAAAAGTTTTAGCATTATGTTAGGATTTTTACTAAGTCCGAGTCATTTTTTACAAGAAAATCTTTGCTTAGTCTGTCAGTCTATTTTTCTTGTAAAAATGACCCGAACTAAGTCAAATTCGATTTAACAATTACAAATCCTCCTGAGTTCATGACTTTGACTTAGACTTGGTCGAAGTTCGCTCTATAGATCTCAGCCTCGGGATTTACCCGAGAGTAATGAAGCCCTCAATTCACAAAGACGCAATGAAAAAATTATAAGGAAAATATTTTTAGCATGCATCTTCCGATTTGATAATCTTTGTGATTTATTTGTGATTAATTAACAATTAGTTTAATTAACACTGATAACACAATTTTTTTGTTTTTTAACGTTGAGATTTTTAATGGCTTCGACCGCAATTAATTTATGATTAGCATTTACGATGTTCATCAAGAACAATGATATCATTTAAAATCTTAAGAATCGTCTTTTAAACCCTAATTTCGATGTCTATGCTGGGTCCTTATTCTCTATGACTAAATTATACAACGCAATCAAGTCCTAACGAAATTTTTATGGAAAAGTATTCTTTCCACCGTTCTCTTAAAGACCATTTTTATAAATGCAATGAAGTGCTTAGCTCACTCATTTTGATCTGTAGGCATAGCGAATCAGGCCTCTATTGTTTATTAAGAAGTTTACTTCGTACTTCTACATGAGATAATGACCAAATTCGCCACACTTGGAGTAAGTGCTATTAAACACATTAATTATATTGAAAATCGGGCAACATTTACCGATGATATCGAGTAACATACATAAAACCAGAAATGAGAACCCTCTTTTTAAAATCGGTTAAAATGCAGCTTACATAATCGATTCTTGAATAAATCGATGCACTCACGATTTCATCGAAACGTCACTTTTCAATCAATTGCAGAATATGCAAGTGTCAAGAATTGTTATATTTAAAAGCGTGATTTTATCGGATCTATTCAATGTTATGTTGTTTATGGATAGCATAAATCGTGTTTTTTGTTTTTAAACACATGTCAAACAATGCAAAGCAAAATGTAAACAAATGCATTATTTTTGTTTAGGGAAACGCTATTTTTGGATATACATAGATGCAGTTGGAATTAGAAGATGTGAGAATCTTATAGCTATTACTATTTTCAAAGAAATTATCCAATTTATCAATTGGGGCTCTGGATCTAATTACTTTCTTTCCTTTAGCGCTAATGGAGTGGGCAGAGGCGCACTAGCGAACTAGAACACCCACATTTCACCGAGCTTAGTTCCGTGATCCGTCCCAGATGTGATAGGCTTGCCCCCTATCATATATGGGACGGAACTAAGCTCGGCAAAATGTGGGTGTTCTAGTTCTGTAGGGTGCCTCTGCCTACCCCTTCGGGGATCCACAGACGTGATTGATTGATTTGATTATGTTCGTTTAATTATTATAGTTGGAGTCATTTTAATGCATTTATTCAAATAGCTGATAGGAAAAAATATTTAATTACTTTTGAGTGCGAAATTTACATATTTAAGTGCTAATTTGGCTGTGACCTATTAATTAAACAAAAATAGAGTTATTATAAAATCATGAAAGTCTAATGAGAATATTTATAAATTGCATCGTGGCTCCAAAAACGTGGACGATCAATGAGACAATGGACTCATATTAACACACTTAATATTTATATACAAATTATTATAAGAAAATCTAATTTTGCGGTAAGAGAATAAAGTCTTGCATTTGAGAGTCCTACCGTGAGTATAACCATAACATACATAATATGATAGAGTTCTGATGGTGCTACTGTTTACGGGCGCTTTTTATTAAGATAGTGCAGGCCAAATATTATGTCAACTACTGATAGATATTACATCTCTAAATAAAGACGAAAGAAAGAAAAAGCTATTTATCTTAAAGATGAAGCTCATCGATATATTATTTACCTAGATGCACAGTTGGGAAAATGGGACAGCAAAGAAGTGCTTAAGCACTCGTTTTCCATACAGTTGGACGCCAATAGAATTCTAAATTGTAAAATTCTAATTTAAGAACGCTTGATCATTTCGTTTAAAAAGCTACTTTATAACACGTGCATAGGGTTATATTTGTGTTTGATTTAATTAGAACTTGTGATTTTTTCTTTGGTTTATTCCTGAGACCATTTTTAGGATGATATTTGCAAATAACTGTGCATCTAGGGTATATTATATTGATGATGAAGCTACATAAGCAATTTTGGCTAATAGAACAAGTCCATTCGAAAACAAAAACCGGAATATGATTCATTTTGTTAATTATGGCGGATTTTTTACCAAATTATGTATCTTCGACACCAACGTCAAATAAGTGATAGACAAAAATCGGTCAATTTAAAAATAACAATAACTATTTCCATCATAGACGCTTTAAGTCTAGGCGCGTTGTAATTTTATGAATGGGGCAGTGCCAGTAGAGTCATTATCGTGTAGAAAAGGTATTAGTATCACGGATCGTCCGGTCAGCGTGATTGGCCTCTCAGGTAAAAACCGCTGCATTAAAATATAAAGCAACAACGGTAGATGATCCAAACACTTACGGAAAAGAAACACCAGGATTTTTAAAGAAGATTCATCGAGGATAACTTGTATGTATAAAAAAAATATTACAATAATTTGATATGTTTTTGTGTATGTTATAAAATAAAAGTCTTATAAAATTTTATTATTATATAAAGTGAAAATAATATCTCGTATTTAATTAAAAATAAGACACAAAATATAAATATTTCTTTTTGCCGTGCCCAAAAGGGTCCATGATTAGTCATGTACTTCGGTACTTTATAACCTTGTAATACATTTTTATTAATTGAATTTGAATAATTAAGAAACATCATTTAGATAGTAACATGGAATAAAAACTGTCTCGTCTCGAAGGGTCTGTTGCATCTGACCTTTTTATATTTTACAACCACAATGAAATGGCATTCCTTTATTTCCGTTTCTACAGCAATATTTATTAAACTTAAACGGATTCGAACAAGTTTTTGAAATAACAATATTAAATTCTTTAAAATTTTAATTAAGTATGCAAACATGTTTTGGGTTTCTTCATTTTTGTTGTTGCGTTAACAAAATCACTAATTAATGCAACGCAAATATCGTGTAACAAGATGTAATTAACTGACATAAACATTTTGATTTAACTTCGATTAAACTACGATGTTGTCATAACTTGGACAGAAAATGAACAGATGACAAAATCACGAACCAACGACGTCCAAATAAATTCAGTTTATTATCTGTGTTTTAATCACATGCAAATAAACAACAAACTTAATGTGAACAACTCGAAATATGCAATAATGCATTCAAGATTAAGATATTACATGTTTTTGCAGTGATATGAGAGATATGTAATGAGGATGCGCCGGCTATAGGAATATGCCTACGTTAATTGTTCCAGCGAACAAGTCTAATAGAATTTGAATAACTAGTTACATCTTTATCCGCTTAAGCGCGGGTTGTTTTAGGCTGAGATAGTATAGAGCGAACTTCGACTAAGTCTGAGTCAAAGAAACGAACTCAGTGAAGATTTGGAATTTTTAAATCGAACTTCCGAGCCATTTGTTCCAAATCCAAAATTCTAAATCCTCACTGAGTACGCTTCTTTGACTTAGAATTAGTCGAAGTTCGCTCTATAGATCTCAGCCTTAGTTCCTAAGTTAGTGTTTAGGTATTCGTTGTAGGATAAACTTATTTCAATATTGTGTTAATAGGAAATGCCAAAATTTTACTGTTTAATATCACAATGACTGTTTTTAAAACAGTGTTGTTGGTTTAAGAATCTTTTTGTATGACATTTGTATTTAATTTAATTTCATGAGTTTTGGTTAAAAAAAGTAGTACGGTCCACTTAAAAATTACAAAAAATAATTTAACTACGTTCATTACTCACCACCAATTGCCCAAAACTGCTTGTACGAGTAGTAGCAGAGAGTACAAAACTTTCCAAAGAAGCCTCATTGTACTCAAAATATTTGACAAAGGTCACTATTCAAACATCCTCCCAATATCACTTAAAAAGTCAAACACCAGGTGCACTCCACGACATTATTCACTTCCAAAATGAACCGCAAAAACAAACGCAAACAATAACAAAGCAATCACAATAACATTGCAAAATGAGAAAAAACACAAAAAAAAGAAAAACTTTAAAACAAACTTTGTTCGGAGTTCGAAATTCGAAAAACTATTTTTTTAAATCACTTATTACGTGTCGCAGATGTTAAACCATGCGTTATTATTTCCGATAGTATTTCGTGAAAGAAATTAGTTGTTCCGCGCCGGAGCGTGAACGCACCTTCCAACCGCGCGCAATGAAACTCAAAACCAGACTGGCTTGTAAGGCGTCTGTAAGTATTCCATAGTATTCTAAGGGGAAGGGTCGCACTGTAGGGCGTGTGCAACATTGCACTGTTCTTCAAAACCCTTATTGACTCCGGCATACCGCTCGAAAACGCCGCGAAATGTCAACGCATACTTTAGAATTTGCGCAAACACATCAGTTATTTAAAAACAGACTTTATACCTATAAATTAGAGTCTTACAGTGTCAACTTATTGTTAATGCGCAAAAATATTAACAAAATTGATTCGATCGTAATGGGTTTTAGTATTATTGATGTGTGAAGTTTAATGTTGATTTATGCATTAAATTGCAAATGAAATGTTTCATACTTAAGTGGTAACTGGATATCGTAAATTTTATAGCAGAAGCTGATAAACTGGTCTCTTGATGGTTTATGTCTTTTGTGATCGCCAAAACCAATTGACAAATCATCGAATCGTTGATTAGAAAGAGATGTTTGGACTTTAGGCTTCCAGAAGCTAGCTTTTAGAGTGGTACAGTCACGCTATAGAGAGTGTAGACAATTAAGTCTACAGCACGAGCAGATGGGTCACCTGATGGTAAGTGATCTCCACCGCCCATAGACACCCAAGACACAAAAAGAATCATGGGTGCGTTGCCAACCTAAAGGGAGGGAAATAGGGATTGGGAAAGGGAAGGGGGGAATTGGGCCATCGGAAATCTCACTCACCGATCAAAACGCGACAGCAAGTTGCCACTTACGTCGGTTTTTTGTGAGACAGTGGTATCAAACTGGTCGAGCCGGCCCATTCGTGCTGTAGACGTTACTATCTACAGCATGGCTCTACCACTCAATTTTCATCACGGGGACGCAATCCTGGTAGGATATCCTTTGATGCCTTCTAATTAACATTAGTCTAGGAATCAAACTTGCGAACTCTATAGCTGCAGCCCTGCACAGCTGCCTTCGCTCGCCACGGACGTTATCAAATTAGAAAAATAAGCTGTATGAAATACGCGAAGCTGCTTAAAAATCCGCAACAAAAAGGATTGAGAATTGTTGATGAATTATTTAATCTCCTTAAAAAGACTAAGAAGGAAAACTATAACTTTAACAGATTTTGTAGGCTGTAGAGAAATAATTTTGTAGCCTCCGTGGCGCAGTAAGCGAGTAGCTGGCTGTGAAGCTAGAGGCTGCGGGATTGATTCCGGCACCTAGACAAATGTGTGGCCCATAGATATTTGTTTCGGGTCTGTGAGACCGAAAGTCTCTCGTAGTTCCTGATACCCACAGGTTATACTTTTTTTATACCTATTGTTGGATCAGAACTATGTGTGTGATTGTTGAGTGTATTTATTTATTTAATGTTATATGATTAATCTGCTGGATGCAGGCCGCTTCCAACACGGCGATCTGGAAATCTTTGGGGGAGGCCTATGTTCAGCAGTGGACGTCCTATGGCTGATGATGATGATGATGATGATGATGATGATGATTAATCACAATTTAAAAACTTAAAAATCTACTTCAAAATTTATCAATTTATATGAGACCCTTGAAGCAAACTCTAAGCATCTTAAAAATCGTTCACCTTTGCCAATGACATCAAGCGATATACATAAAAGATTTACAGAAGACAAATTGAGACCATCCTTTTTTACTCGGTTAATTATACATACATAAGCTCACGCCTGTATCTCCGAACAGGCAGGCAGGGGCGCAGAAGCCAACAACAACAACACCCACATTTCGCCGAGCTCATTTCCGTCCCACATGTGATAGGGAGCGAGCCTAACGAACCAACCAACCACAAATTCCAAACTCCGGCCTAATATTGAATTGAAAAAAAACGTTAATCAATCCCAAATCGATCGAACCCGGTTAATCAATCGATTTAAAAAAATATCCATACCAAGACAATGTAAAATCTGCTATATTTCAATTTAGAAGAAACAACTTGTGCTAAATATATAACAGAGCACCGGATTAATTCCTAACAAAAACAAATCATTGATGTATACAATAAGTTCGGAATCGGTCTGGTTTTACGTTTGGTTTGAGACTATTTTAAATACCATGGATTCCACAGGAAATGGCACCGCATTCCTTGTAAGCACGGAGCAGTTTGTCACCTTCAACATCCTAAAGTAAGGAAAGGATGGCCTTTCCTTACGTTAAGATGTTGAAAATGACAGTATCAGTATAAATAAATAAATACACCCAACAGTCACACGCCTAGTCCTGACCCCACACTAGGTATAACCTGTATCGTGGGTGTCAGAGACGACAGAGACTATGAGTGACGCACGGTCTCACAACATCCAGACTTGAAACAAATATCTGTGGGCAACACAAACATTTGTCTCAATGCGGGATTCGAAGTATGGACTGACAATTCTGCATCAGTTAGGTTTGACAGTGTACTCATGAACACTTCTTTCAACTTGCCCCGCAATCCTGTCGACGCAACACATATTTTCAATGACATTGCAGAAAGGATTTGGCTTAGTTTTGAGGACTGGTTATCCCTGACGTTAACCCTATCTAGAGGTACCAGTCCCGGGCAAACCAAATTAGAACAGTCGCATTGCCCGACTTAGGAATTGAATACAAAACCTCCCGGTCCAAAGCCCATATGTGCTGCTACTGTAAGAAAATAGTCATTTTTTATAGTAGAGACTGGCAAAAAAGCAGGTGGGTCATCTGATGGTAAGTGATCTCCATCGCCCATAGACACACAGGACAAAAGTATCAAGGTTGTATACCCCTTAAATCATTTCTAAACTCATTACAAAGCGTTGCAAAATCATTAAAGTCTGATATATTACTTATTATATCCAGTGTAATAAAGCACATTATTCCTCATCATTAATTACCCATTGCAAATTCTATACAATCTCCCTTTTGCATTTCTTCTACAAATATGTAATTCTTATTATTATACACGTAGGAATCAAATTGCCGCCCATTGTCTGCGCCAATGCAATTTCCTTCGCAAAGAATCGGTCGGTGTTTTTGATCTCTTGCAATTCCACCATCATAGTGGGGACCTGTGGGGAACAAAATGGCGGACAGGTAAATCCTATTGTTGTTTTTTGCCGCCATTTTTAACGCTCTCCTTCGAAATTCGAAAACTTTTACGCGTGATAATGTTTGGCATAAAAACTTTTTGCATTATTTTTTAATTAGTTTTTTGCGTTATTTTTGGCGGTGGCTTCGTGGAATAGAAATTATGATGAGCAACATAAAAGAACACTAGTACTTTTTTTTACCCCGAATTTTAACACGATTTCGTTGAATATTTAAACTACACACTATTTTTTTACTCTGATTAAATGAAAGGGTTATTATAGCAATAACCGGCAAACATGCAAGTGGGTCACCCAGTATTAATTAATTATCTTCACCGACCATAAACCATAACTAGAAGACTATGGGTAGAACTGGGTTTTGAAATACCGAAAGATTGAAAAAGGGAAGGGATTTGGGTCTGCGGGAATTTCTCATACGAAACGTAACATCACTAATTCTGTTGTCTATGAGAATTGAAAAAGTACTTAGTTGTACAACGCCGGTCAAGCTATTTATAATAAGAGAATAGACAAAACAGTACTTTAAAAGTTGAATTGTCCAAGTGCAATGACAGTTCCAAGGCCTCGATAGTTGAGCGAATAGTTGGTTTAATTTGAAGCCATTGTACCAATCTACGATACAAGTAAAGACAGCACTTTAAATCGGTTCGCACCATTATTTCATTACACTTTGAAATATTTCTGTGCGTGTGTCATCCTGCGATTTGTATCTATTTGTCGGGAATTTTATCGCTCTATTATAGTTCGCTTGTTGGGTCGTCTTCTTGATTATAGCGTCAAAGACAATCAGTAATACATAGACGGGACAACAGCATGAAGCTTGTGATCCAAAAGTTGTGACTTCGTGGTCATAAGTCGCTCAGTCGTATTTGCAACATACGCGCGCAAGGTCGTGTCAGCATAATAATGTTTCATCATCATCATCAGCCATAGGACGTCCACTGCTGGACATAGGCCTCCCACAAAGATTTCCAGACCGACCTGTTAGAAGCGACCTGCATCCAGCGACTTCCTGCAACCTTTATCAGGTCGGCTGTCCACCTAATAATGTTTAATACTAATGTTTAGATAATGAAAAAGTCTTACCTGATTCTTGAATATTCACAGAACATTCTAGGGTGTAAATTGTAAGAAGCACCCTCGCATTTTAATAAGTGATAGATTGCGTTATTGGCGTTTAAGATTTTTTTTTGGATGGAAACTTGTTTGATGGCTCCTCTATTGTTAATAATATTAAATATCTTTGTATACCGTATATTGTACCACAACTAAAAACAGAGAGCTAGATGAGGTTCGATGTATACTGAGCGGTTCATTTCGAACTCTGTTGGTGGATGAATCCTCCTTTGATGGAGGCAGATGGAAGAGTCTGATGGCAGGGTATAAGGGCTGTAGACCAATACTGGATTCCAATCGATGGTCAAACAAAGTGGTTTATATAACACGATTCGCATAGGATTGGATCCCCCATACAGTGATGACAAGCAAGCAGATTGTCGTAAAAAATAAACGTAACAGTTCCTGGAACATGATAAAATCAATTATTAATTCAATTCCTCCTTTCCTCCACACAATTACTTATCCATATTTCCAATCAAATCCTACAAGCTTTCTATTTTATTTTGCCGTCAATTATCTGCTTGCATTCCTGCCTTGTCCCGTTTCGTTTCCTGCAAATCACTACCCCTTATCTAAGCCCCTTATCTAAATACTTGTTATGTGTCCATACCTGCCTGCTTGTTTCTAAATTGATAGCGTTATTACATAATTATTAAATTAATGTACCTAGTACTCCGTTTGTTGTGACCTGTAACTGATAAGTGTTTTTTATATGCCTACATGATCAATAAAGAATTTTATTTTATTTAGTTGTTCCATCTTTGTTTTTACGTTGAAAATCAACTATTATTTTACACCTACCGATTAAGAAATAGTGCTATTGTTCCAGCTCCTAGCATTTGATCGTTTTGTCTAAACGCATCAACTATTATTCCTCGTTGTTGATGTAACTTATAGTTCATCAGAATAGTGGTAATATAAGATTGACGTACAAAAATAAAATAAATTCCCGCTTAATTAACTGTCACCGCAAAATCGAATCCTATTGACAATAAATAATACTGATTAGACGTGAAGGTCGCATAAAAGTTTGCAATATAACGGAGCATTACACAGAGCATCGCAAACCGTTCGAATCGCAAACAATAACATAAAACAAACTATACATACAAATGAATAATCTGTAAATGCCTTTAATACATTGATTGGTTCGCTATAGAATGTGGTAGAGGCAACAAGTATTATATTTAGTAAATAAATTGACTACCCTGGTGGCGTGGTTGTATTTCGAACTACCGTCCTGAGGTCTCGGGTTCAATCCTCGGGTCGAGCAAAGTGATATTGGATTCTTCCATATCAGCCCGGAGTCGGGAATTTGTGCCCGGTATGGCGATAGACTCGCCCCCTATCACATCTGAAACGGAACCAAGCTCGGCGAAATGTGGATGTTCTAGTTCGCTAGTGCGTCTCTGCCTACCTCTTCGGGGATACAGACTTCACTCTATGTATGTATATATATAAATACATTGTAACGGCTTGTCTCAAAAGTTGGCTAAAAAAGGTTCTTTCTTTTTCTTGTTAGTTTATAAAGACAGACGTCAGAGCCCTAACTGCTTTTACCAGTGTAATACGAGTTAGTCATGAGTTTCGATACTTGTTCGATGATAGTTTTCGTTTCCCCCATAACATTTGGTTTGCTGTAGTTTCCGTAAGAGGCGCAGCTAGTCAAATTTATAAACGCAAACTTTTATAGTCTTTGTAAACCAAAACTCGTACTAAACCCCTTGATGGAAAGTATCAGTGACACAGCCCAGCCTTTGCCTACTGTGAAAAGGAAATAATGGGTATTGGGGGCGCTCTCTCACTCACCAAACGAAACGCACCAGCGAGTCAGTACATGTCCATTTTCAGTAAGACAGCGGTATCGGACCAGTCGAGTCTCGAGGACCATCCGTGCTGTAGACATAGTTCTTTACAGCGTGACTCTATCACTCATAAAACAGTATGGAAAGTAGTTACCGCTTACCATAGCCTTTTTTACATGAAGAAGATCCTCTTGTTTGCCTGCTATGTCCACTCTACCATGTGGTTAAAGATGATCACAAGAATAAAAACTTAACAGACCGGTTTTAAATCCGATCGTGATCAAATTTATATGAGACCACCCTTGAAATAAGCTCTATCGAACACAAAAAGAATTTTGAAAATCGGTCCTCATTTGGCGGAGATATCGAGTAACATACAAAATATATATAAAGACGAATTGAGGACCTTCGCCTTTTTGGAAATCGGTCGAAAAGATGACAAAGTACATATTCCCGCCGCCTCTACAATCCAGTAGCTCTACATCCCAAGCTAATACGTTCCTGTTATTAGGAATATAATAAGTCGGCATATTCCATACTCAGCCAGATTCGTTGATACAATCTCTGGCTATTTTTATTTTATTCATAGAGAGCGAATCTTTATACTTTTGTTTACCCCGTGGCTGCAGAGGTCGCTACCGTCGCAATGAGGTCGTACATACGGAGCGAGTTCCATACTAGTGTAACTGAAATATTTTACTTTTCTTATTTGAATAAGTTGCAAATAAATATCGTTGGATTATGGAATTTTTAGGTAGCGGTGCAGTTTTTAGAAAGTGTATTGTATTTTCTGAAGTATAAGTTCAAGCAAACTATGATACTAGTTCACATAAATAAATGCAAATATTGAAATTACTGTTTTGCGCTTTCGTTTACTAAATTATTATCGGAAGTAATATTTTAATTGACATGGGTATATTATGTTTCTGTCAGGAAAGTATCTTCAATTCCCGTAGTTAAATGACAAGTCTCTAACGGTCGGTTTCAATAAACAATCTCAGTTCGAATATGCAAATAGATTACAAAAATTTGCCAATAAGAACACAGTTTGAACATGACTCCGTCAAATAACTTGATTTGGTTGGTTCATAATCGCGATCTATCTGCACTCTAAAACTGAGATCGTTTATCGAAACCAGCCGTAAGAAAACCGACGCAAAGTAGCAGCTCGCTGTTGCATTTCGTCCTGTAAGTGACATTTCTGGTGACCAAATTCCCCTTCCCAATCCCTATTCCCATCTTTTAGGGTTAGCGACGCACGCATAATTCTGTTGGTGTCATGATTGTCTGTCTATGGGCAATGGAGATCATGTTCTTTCTTTAAACAAAATATGGCCTCCATCATCACTTACCATCAGTTAAGCCACCCGCTGTTCGTTTGCCAGTCTTTGCTGTTAAAAAAAAGTGTGCGTTTCGGGACGCTCGAAAGAAGTGATAACATAAACTCATCTAAGTTGAACTATTTAATATTGAAATTTACTATAGATTAAGGGAAGCCAGACAGAGTGGCGCCGTAACGCGTTACGTTACGAAGCAGTTTACCCTCCCATAAGAAGTTGTTACTTCGAAAGTCGCAAGTTCAGAATTATTTGTGATTACAACAGCTATTTGTAGAGTGTACAGAATTTTAATTTCTGCACTTACACATATATTGTAATCGGCTCCCTAATTACTGTGTTTGTCGTATTGATAGCACATTTTCAGCCTGTTAGTGAGGGAAACGGTAAAAAATTATGAAAACGCCTTTTGTTTCTCAATGTGGGTCGTATACTCGCGACTTTTAGACCTCACTAAACAACGAGGTGTAAAATACATAACAATTCCACTTGCTAAGTAAGTGAGGAAAACTGTGGGTAAAAAACGGATGGTGATTGTGAAAATCGTTTGTTTGTGGAAGTTGTAATATCTCACGCATTTTTAGTTGAAGCGAAAGTTTTGGGAGTGTAAAGTGGAAATCCATAGTCTGAACATGCCGTTATGTATGGCAATAATGTAATACGTTTTACGGATTTTATTGTACTTTACTTTAACTTGTTATATTTTTTACTAACATTAAAAACAAATAGCGATGAAATCTGTAAAAACTACATTTATTTGAATGCGTAATTCAGGTAAATTTCATTGACAGCTTCCGTGGCGCAGCGGGCGAGTAGCCGGCTGTGAAGTGAGAGGCCGCGGGTTCGATTCCCGCATTGAGACAAATGTTTGTGTGACCCACAGATATTTGTTTCAAGTTAGGGTGTTGTGAGACTGAAAGTCTCTCATAGTTTCTGACACCCACGACACAGGTTATACCTAGTGTGGGGTCAGGACTAGGTGTGTGACTGTTGGGTATATTTATTTATGTTTTACATTCTAAAAGGGCTTTTTGGGTGTTCCGTTACTTTAAAAGTTTAGAACCACTACTCTAAGGACTGACTTTGAACCTACGGCCGTTCTGTATGACACTCTGTGCTTCTCACTGAGCTATAGCTGCTTCTAACTAAAGTGGTAATGTGACACAAATGTTCGGTTATAAAACCCCAAATATATTGTTCGCAAACAAGTTTTACGACTAGTTAGAAACGTTTGCATATGGTATTGTGAAGCGGCGCGGCGTGTCTGACACAAATGACGGCGTTTTAACATTTTTAACGTTTGAAATCCTGACGCGGTCTGGCGCGAACGTCATCGTACTGAGACTGGGCCAAATAATAACAACGTTTGGGTAAACTTGCACCGTTTACACTATCGACTGTTACGGTGGGGTTGTGTCGATATCGATGTGTCGATAAAATTGACAGTCATTGACGTCTGCCGGCAGAAGTGAAAATTGTGGAATAAAAGCCCTTTTCTTTTATTATGTTTTCAAATTAATTGTAGTATGAAGTGTCCTTCTTTCCACCTACCTTTATGCCTATGGAGTCGAAGCAACGCACTTTTTCAATGAAGTTGCGACAAAAGTTCGGCTTAACTCAGTGAACAGGCTGCCTGCCTGACCAGTGGCGGATCTATAGGGTGGCAGGACTGGCAAAATTCCACGGGTCCATTGCCCGAGGGGGCCCCCAGCCCGAATTCCCGCGAGCTTATGTTATGTTTTAAACTAATTCAAGTGATTTATTAAAATTCAATTACAACATGACGATTTTTACGAGGGCCCCATCCAATGAATTTGCCACGGGCCTCAGATGGTATAGTTACGCCACTGTGCCTGACGTCAAGATTTACGATGAACTAACCTGCTTGTAGAACAATGGACCATAGATAAAAAAATCATGTTTTGTGTAGGTGATTTGTGTAATTTTTTTTTTTTTTTTTACATTTGTTCCACAGGGAACCGGCTAAGGTCGGAGACCATGCTGCCAAGTCATTAGTTACATTTTGTCTTTACAACTTAACCTAACCTATAAACTAACTATAACTAAGTTTTCACAAGAACAATGAAACACGGATGTGCCGATTTCAAGATCTTGTTGGAGTTTTGGCGTCAATTCCTTCCAATTTGATGCTTTTTAGACGATTTTCTCGCAGCGGAGGAATCGAACAAGGTCGACCCATCCACCCGACAAAAAGCGTGCAAAATTACTTATTTCAAAGCTTCCATACACTGTCCATCTTCGTTGATGTTTATCGCATAAATTCACATCTCATTTACACCATAAGCACAACTTTAAACTAGAATATGAAATAATTAAAACAAGCGACCACCCGCACCGTCAGAATTCCCGCCAAAACTCTCTTTTTTTTATTTATTTAGTGCAGGAGATCCGGCTTAACACAATTTTTTGTCACGTACGTCTTTAAACTTATGGCTGAAACCAAAGTTTAGATTTAGACATTATAAATTATAAAATAATTCTATGGATTTTAAAACAGGCAGGCAGGTACGGACAAAATAACAAAGATGGGGCTAAGATAAGTTATAGGGGAGATGTAAATAGATCTCAAAACATCGACACTAATAGACTATCACAGTTCCCATCACTAAACTTTATTTATTTACCAAAATACTGGTTTGTTTCAGCGGTCAATCATCACTCAGCCCGCCTGTCAATCAGCACAGCGCGCCAGAACCATCTGTCTTTATAAAACTAAGTGTAAACTCCGACATCATTATTGTAAGTTTTTACTGCATATTAATATGTTTACCATAAAACCGTGGCTAATTTACGGTTGTAATAAAAACTAAAAGTAATACTTCTTGCGGTGAGATTTTTCTCGTGTCTATGGCATAACGTGGTGCTTGGGTATGATTTTTTTATAAAATCTTGTATCATGAAGGGGTAGGTAAAGGCGCAACAAGTTCACATAATATTACAAATGCCTTCAGAGATAACATTGACTACTAAAATGTTATAACTTCTGTTATTAAGTAACTTTTTTAACTTACCACAGAATAAAAATAGCATGGCGTTTTATTGCCAACCTAAAAAATAAATGACAACTAATGTTAATAATTAGCTACAATACTTGCGTTAGAAAATATATATTTTAAATTAGTTAATTACTTAGATGTAGAATAAAGTAAACTCAACTTACCTACATCCATAAGATATATGAGATTGAAAACAATGCCAAGCCCGCGGCCATATTTGAATGACGAGCCGCCATTTTGTCTCGTATTCTCTAAACGAACAAAGCCCATCACGCCGTCACAATACCGGTAATATGATACCAATGAGCTCCACTCGTGCGCTAATTTGCGTTATTGAATAATAGTTGGTGTCAATACGGCCACACATGTTGCGTGTGTAGAACATAAGATTTCAAAACGAAGGCTCGGTTTCTCGAAGGCTGACCGATTGCTGGAAGCGTGGTGAAGTGCTTTTGAATTTATAATATTGTAGTATTTTGGTGGGTTAGTTTGCCCACATTTGAGTGGTAGAGCCACGCTGTAGAGTTAGACAGTTAACAGCACTAATGTGTCGGTTCCCCCCTCCTGTTCCCAATCCCCGTTCCCCTTCTTTTAGGCTGGCAACGCATCTATGATTATTTTTATGTCTTAGGTGTGTATGGACGGTAGTTATCAGTTATCATCAGCTGACCCACCTGCTCGTTTACCAGATTCTGCTTTAAAAAAAAGGTAAACCATTTAAACCATTTATTTGCCACAAATAATACATATATATAGCAAACAAACATAATTAACATTAGTACCTATATCTACATATATTATTGAGTGGCGAGGGACCAACTCTTTTTCCGCTACATGCTTGAAAAAATGTGTTTAGCCGACCCCACATTACGATGGGATAGGGCAGGTGGGAAAAAAGTAGGTGCAACTGCAATGTGGGATCGACGCAATACACGAAAGGATGATATTTCAGTTTTTTGTCTATCGCCATTGTTATATTATTATGAGCAGGAGACAATGAAAAACCTTGATTTGTGTAAGTTTGTTTTTATAGCAGAGACTGGCAAACGAGCAGATGGGTCACCTGATGCTAAGTAATCTCCAAACCTAAAAGGATGGAATGGAAGGGGGGGGAAATGGGATTGGGAAAAGGAGGGGGAATTCTCACTCACCGAACGAAACTCGACAGCGAGCTACCACTTTACGTCGGTTTTCTGTGAGACAGTGGTATCAAACCGGTCGAGCCGACCCATTCACAGGCGTTACTGTCTACAGCGTGGCTCTACCACTCACATAACACCATATTTTGAAGTTAAAAATTCAGTCACAACAAAGCCGTTCTAATCAGCAAACGTAGGTACTTAGCCATAATGACAAGAAACTAAAATCGCAAATTTGAAACTTGATGTCGTGAGGGGTAAGCTGGAGGGACAGTTTGCCACAAACTCCATACAATATTGCATCGTACTACACTATCACAGCGACGCATACTACTCTTCTGCCATGGAATATAATGGAGATGGAAGTGCTAATGTCAATAACCGACTTCTATTCATTAAAAACTTATAAGCCGACTTCAAAAATCACATCTTGACTAAATTTATATCGGACGTCACTTGAAACTTTTTTTTAGTGGTAGAGACACGCTTTACAATTACGTCTACAGCACGAATGGGCCAGCTCGACCGGTTTGATACAACTGTCTCACAGAAAACTGATGTAAAGTGACAGCTTGCTGTCGTGTTTTGTTCGGTGAGTGAGATTTCCGGTGGCCCAATTCCCTCCCTTTCCCAATCCTTATTTCCCTCCATTTAGGTTGGCAACGTACCCGTGATTCTTTTTGTGTCTTGGGTGTCTATGGCGGTGGAGATCACTTACCATCAGGTGATCCATCTGCTCGTTTGCCAGTCTCTGATATAAAAAAACAAGCTCTATCGAAAACAAAATGCAATGAAAATTTATCGGAGATATGAGGGGATTTTCAAGTTCGTTTGGGCCTCTTGTATGACCTTAAATAAATGTGTGCGGAAATTATCATCGTTTTCGAGTCGTGTCAAAATTAACACTAAATCGTATACGTAATTGATTTATGCTCATTTCGTTATTTAGATACGTAACTGCCTAGTGCCTCGGTAGCATAGTGGTATTACGTACGCGATACGACTAGCAATTAGCTACCTAAGGGCTCGGATTTGATCCCCGGGGCAGGTAAAGTAACAAAAAGTCATGATGACATACCACCTGTGCACTTAATGGTAGATATTGTATCTTTATATTTCGAGAACCATTGCGTGTTACAAATACATTGACGGGTAGTGCAATTGCATCTGAGTTGGATATATTTGACACTTCCAGTTTTGAAGGTGATTTTAGTTCCTCGGTCGTACAGCGTACCGGCGATGTACCGGCGTACCGGCGTACTGGCGTAGTGGCGTATCGTTGCGATTATCCGTGCGGTCGGTGCAGAGCGGTAATAAGAAGTCAATATTAGTACGCTGGGCGGGCGGATTTGCACCGGCTAGCATTGTATGGAGATGGACATTTTATTTAAACACATAACAGCTCGTGCCTGTATCCCCAAAGGGGTAGGCAGAAATGCACTAGCGAAGTAGAACACCCACATTTCGCCGAGCTGAATTATGTCCCAGATGTAATAGGGGGCGAGCCTATCGCCATAACTTCGAAGGGGTACGAAATTGTCGATGTAATGCAGAATGTTTTGAAACTGTGTTTATTTCTGTCCTTTGTTGTGATAGAGACGAGTTTACGTGAAGAAGTGGTGCGTCTTAATTTTTTTTTATAGCAGAGACTGGCAAACGAGCATATGGGTCACCTGATGGTAAATGATCTCCACCGCCCATAGATACCCAAGACACAAAAAGAATCATCGGTTCGTTGCCAACCTAAAAGTAGGGAATGGAAGGAGAGGGAATAGGATTGCGAAAGGGAAATGGACCACCGGAAATCTCACTCACCGAACGAAACGCGACAACGAGCTGGCAGCTTTACGTCGGTTTTCTGTGAGACAGTGGTATCAAACCGGTCAAGCCGGCCCATAGGTTACTGTCTACAGCGTGGCTCTACCACTCAAAGAATGTCTGGAATTTGTATTTGTCGATATGGCAATAGGCTTGCCCCCTATCATATCTAGGACAGAACTAATTTCGGCGAAATGTGGGTGTTCTAGTTCAATAGTCCGCCTCTGCCTACCCCTACGGGGAGACTGACGTGAAAAGAAGATTATCTTCTGAGACACTTTCGTTCATATCTTGAGGCCCATTCAAATCTGTTTCGCCAATTTAGTAAACAAAGTAACATACATAACACAAGATAAGCTCACATCTGTATCCCCGAAGGGGTAGGCAGAGGTGAACTAGCGAACTAGAACACCCACATTTCGCCGAGCTTAGTTCCGTCCCAGATGTGATAGAAGGCGAGCCTTCGCCATATCGGGCACAAATTCCAGACTCCGGGCTGATATGGGAAAATCCAATATCACTTTGTCCGACCCGGGTATCGAACCCGAGACCTCAGGACGGTAGTCGTACCGAAATACAACCACGCCACCAGGCAGTCCTAAAGGAAGTCAAGAATGAAAAATATAAATTCTTTTATAAAAAAGTCCGTACTCAGACTGCAGAAAAGGGAGGCGAAAGCTTGTTCCACGTGGTGTAACATGGACGGGAGCTCGAGGCGTTTCGATAACAGGGCAAGTTTACACAAGGCCAATTAGAGTGCGCCCGCGGGGGACTGTGGGACAACGCACTGTTTTCTGATGCTAATTGTATCCCCCGTATCACAGTTTGCAGTCCGGCCCTGATATGACGTTGTTATTTAAAGGAAAATATAGAACGATGTTTACATGATTTTCGCTAACCCTCTTATATTTTAATAGGCATTGTTGACTCAAATAAGTATAATGTGAATAATATTACGAAGGGCGTTCTTCTATCAGAGAGTAGGTATGTAAATGTTTATTTAGCACTATTATTATAGCCGGTCTCAATAAACGATCTCAGTTTAGAATGCAGTAGCCCGAGCACGAAAAACTAATGTAAATAAATAAATAAATAATAATAAATAAATACACCCAACAGTCACACACCTAGTCCTGACCCCACACTAGGTATAACCTGTATCGTGAGTGTCAGAGACTATGAGAGACTTTCGGTCTCACAACACCCAGACTTGAAATAAATATCTGTGGGCCACACAAACATTTATCTCAATGTGGGAATCGAACCCGCGCTCGCTTCACAGCCGGCTACTCGCCCGCTGCGCCACGGAGGCTGTCAAAAATGTAAATGTATTCGAGTTCGCTGCGCACTGATGACGTTTGGTTAATATTTCATACAAATTTCATAGACGCGCATCGAGTTCGAATACATTAGGGTTGTCAGAAATTTTCCTTCTCAGGCCGCTGATAGATCGCGATTATGAACCAATCAAATCAAGTCATTTGACGGAGTAATGTTCAGACTGTGTTCTTATTGACTAATTTTTGAAATCTATCTGCACATTCGAACTGAGATTGTTTATTGGAACCGGGCGTTAATGGTAGAGATTTAAAGATAGGACTGTGAACTGCAGGATTAATCGAGTTTAGGTTTAACTCTACATTAGAAACACTGCAAGTAACGCAAAGTTTTTAAGTTTGTGATTATTATAATAATTTTGTTTAAGGATTAATTTATAGAGTGGTAGAGCCACGCTGTAGACAGTAACAACTATAGCACGAATGGGCCGACTCGACCGATTTGATACCTCTGTGAACTGTCTCACGGAATACCGACGTAAAGCTGATGCGTTTTGTTCGGTGAGTAGTGAGCTGTTCAGTGACCCAATTCCCCCTCGTTTTCCCAATCCATTTTGCCCTTTTTTTACGGTTGGCAACGTACCCGTTTTTTCTTTTTGTGTCTTCAGTATCTATCTATATGTTGTATGCGTTCAGTGACAATAAACATTTCTTTCTTTCTTTCTTTCTTTTTTTATAGAGACGAAAATGTGGGATCGGCGCAAAACACCTTCGTAAGCTTTTGCAGAAAGGATTTGGCTTAGTTTTTCAACCCTCATCTGGGGGATCTAGTCCCGGGAAAATAGTGTTAGAAAAATACCACGCCCGGCCTGGGAATCGAACCCAAGACCTCCCGGTCCACAGTCCACACTGCCACTAGACCAAAGAGGCGACTACATAAAAAATATTACTAAGTAATAAGTGAATAAGACAGGGCAGGTGAACCGACTCGACCGCCGACGCGCCGCGCGCTGCATTATCGACTATCGACGGACAAATAATTACACAAACACACAACCTTCGCAGGCTTCACTGGAAATAAGGCACAGTTCACAACCACAAGTTAGACTGACAGACAGACTAAGCAAAGATTTTCTTATAAAAAATGACTTGGACTAAGTCAAAGGGCGATTTAAAAAATTCAAATCCTCACCGGATTCGTTTCTTTGACTTAGACTTAGCCAAAGTTAGCTCTATAGATCTCAGCCTAAATGAATGATGGGTGAGTTGCCAACCTCAAAGGAGGGAACTAGGGATTGGGAAGGAGAGGGAACGAAACGCGACAGCGACCTCGAACGGGCCCATTCGTGTTGTAGACGTAACTATCTTTATATATAAATATATACCTCTATGATTAATGAGAGTGTTAAATAATTCATAATAGTATTAATGTTAGTATAATATAATTAAAATACAATAATCATAAAATAAGAAATAAATTGTAATTGATGAAAAGATATAATAAAAAAAACATATATGTAAGTAACAGTACTCAAAATTGCCATAAAATAAATAATGGCAGGTGTAAAAGAAATCATTAAAAAAAAACTATTTCTACCACTCTAAACTGCAAATATCTTCTTCAACTTACCCTTATCCCAATTCACAGTTATGTCGTCAGCGCAACACACATTTCGGGCGACTTCAAAAAAGAAGAAGGTCCTCAAATTGCCTCAATTTTTGCTTTATATATGTTATATATATCTCCGCCAAATGTAGACGGATTTTCAAGATTCTGTTTGTTTGATAGAGCTTGTTTCAAGGGTAGTCCCAAATAAACTTGATCACGATCGGATAAATTTTTAAGTCGGTCCATGAAGTCTATTTATTTAGTATTTTTTATACTGGTATACTTGATATTTCCGGCAGATATGTATTGATTTTGAAGATTATTTTTAAGTTCTATAGAGCTTGTGCAAAGAGTGGTCCCATATAAATTCGGTGAACATTAAATCAATTTTTAAAGGCACTCGCAGCTCCAGGATAAATCTCTATTTATCCCAAATCTTGATTTAAAGATAGGAGAGTGAACTGTAGGAAAAATCAACATAAAGTTTTATTTTATAGCAGAGACCGGTAAACTAGCATGGGTCACCTGGTGGTAAGTGATCTCCACCACTCATAGACACCCAAGACACAAAAAGAATCATGGGTGCGTTGCCGTTTCTGTGAGACAGTGGTATCAAACCGGTCGAGCCGGCCTATTCGTGTTGTAGACATAACTACATACAGCATGGCTCTACCACTCACAAACTCTACATTAGTAATAGCGCTACAAGTCGGCCAAGTTTTTTGAGATTGTGATTATTATAATAATTTTCCTCAACATAGTTAACATATGCTCACGCCTGTATCCCCCAAGGGGTAGGCACCAGCGCACTAGCCAACTAGTACACCCACATTTCGCCGAGCTTAGTTCCGTCCCAGATGTGATAGGGGGCGAGCTTATCGCCATATCGGGCACAAATTCCAGACTCCGGGCTGATATGGAAAAATCCAATATCACTTTGCCCGACCCGGGGATCGATCCCGAGACCTCAGGGTGGTAGTCGTACCGAAATACAACCACACCACCGATTATAATAATTTTGTTCAAGGATGAAACACATTACACACGCCCTTACCTTTTGGAAGTGTATTTATTTGTCATACTTTAGTACCTTCGAAGGGCGGCGCTTTTTACCTCTTATCAGAGACAATATTTGTTTGTTCGTCTGTCCGTCACGAATATGAAATATCAATGGGTGAAAGGTGAATAGACCGTTTTGGAATCCTGAGGTAGAGCTAATAATATTAAACTCTATTACATAATATCACGCCTGTATCCTATAGTGGTAGGCAGAGACTATGGATTTCCACTTGCATGCATTCTGGTCGAATTCGGGTACTTTTGACCTGTCCTTTATACTTCATATGAGATCGATCTTAATTATGCCTATTAATAATTATAAAATGACATAATTTCGATATTTGAATGACAAATGATACTATAGTATAAATAATTATCTCAATGATGCTAAAATGTAGAATAATCATGACAGGTATTTTATTTGTTTCGTTTATTAAATTATTGTATGCTAATTATGGCGGGTCATAGGTGTATGTCGGCGCAGTCACTAGTTAATTTAAAAAGCCCGTGCTATTTAATGATATTCATTCATTACACAATCGTTAAACTGCTGAATCGTTAAAAGATTCAAAAAAGTTAAAATAATAGTTATAATTATTTCTTTGACATTCGATATTCGGTATCGAGTAGGTAGTTGCAAATAAGCACCCTATAAAAGGAGTGTTCAGAGCAAATTCGACACAATCAGCCCGGTGTAGCTGAGTAAGCCGACTCGGTCGGGCTGCCAGCTGTAGGGCCAAAAAAAAAAAAAATTCGACACAGTCGTACTCCGGCACCCGAACTGTCCACATCCCTAACTAGACGGTACTGTTGAGCACCGTTAATAAAGGGAGTTAGTGCATTTCAGTGCTTGCTGTTGATAAATAACCATTTTTAAAAACAACGTTAGCATTGGCCCTCCGACATGTACATTATAAGACTATAATAACATCTTCATGTTACCTATGTACCACAATAAAATTGATTTGATTTGATTCCACTTGCTTAATGTAGGTAAGTCCGAAGCGGTCGCCCGACTTTTCTATACCGACTTTTCCATCCACACTCATTTTGTGTATCTCTTTCGTCAATCTACTCGAGGATGAATGATACGATGAAACTCTATTAGGTACCTACTTAACTGTTTTGATCGATGTTTGTTCTTCAATTATGCCAGAACGGATCTGGATGAAAGGCACTGAGATCGATAATAGTCCGGAATAACACACATACTTTTTACCAGGAAAATTGCGCGGTTCTCGTGTGATAGATTTATTTATAAATCTACACGCGAACGAAGTCGTGGACAACAACTACTAACAATATAAATAAATAACACCTAACAGTCACACACATAGCCACTTACTTATAAAAATATTTAAGCGCGGCTTATCTTGAACCGTACGTTGTCCCTTTCATTTTGAAGCAATGTAACTCAAGGAAAAAAGGACAGGCTGTTATAAGCAAAAGGTTAAGCGAAAATGTTTTTATAAGTAAAGCCCATTGTCCTGACACCGCGCTAAGTTACTAGTCTTGTGTCGTGGGTATCAGGAACTACGAGACACGCGCGCTCTCACAACACTCAGATCCGATAAAAATATCTGTGGGCCACACAAACATTTGTCTTGGTGCGGGGATCGAACCCGCGGCCGTTCCCTTCACAGCCTGCTGTCTGTCAATGTATATCCAGATGGAAGTATGGTTGAGCCACGCTGTAGACACAATGACTACAGCATGAATGGGCCGGCTTGATACCACCGTCTCACAGAAAACCGACATAAATTGGAAGCTAGTTGTTACGGTTCGTTCGTTGAGATATCCGGTGCCCCCCTTTCCCAATCCCTATTCCCCTCCTTTTCGGTTTGCACCGTGATACATTTGTTTCTTGGGTGTCTATGGGCGGTGAAGATCACTTATCATCAGGTGACCCACATGGTCGTTTGCCAGTCACTGCTATAAAAATGGAATCTCGCATGTGAGAATCTTACCACCAATTAAAACTTTAGAATTTGTGAGTTCATAGCTAGTAACCACTTCTTGTTATTTTAAAAATAATGGCTTTCACGCATATGCGATGATTTAGCCAATGTCAAGGTAAATAGAGCAATTATGTTTTCACAATGACCATGAGACCTAGCTGTAGATGACCTCAAGGTGCTGCTGGGATTATGCGATTTCCCTCAGATGACATTTAGTCGGCGAATCGACCGAACAAAGCCAGCCAACGCACCAAGCAAAACTCATCAGACACCGGTTAAATCTTTTTACATTATACTGTAAATCTTCACTGAAGTTTGATGCATTAAACCACATCACTTAAAAACAACAAACATAGCTCTAGAGAATAACATGAAATATTTTTAACAAGCGACGCCCATCTTGTCAGACTTCCCGTCAAAATCCCTGATAACCGCTTACCACATGTTACATACATAACTCACGCCTGTATCTCCGAAGGGGTAGGCAGAGTTGCACTAGCGAACTAGAACACCCACATTTCGCCGAGCTTAGTTCCGTCCCAGATGTGATAGGGGGCGAGCCTATCGCCATATCGGGCACAAATACCACATGTTATCATAGAGAGAAAGATCCAATAAAACATAATCATATCCAAATATTTTATTATCACAATATTAACATTATCAACATTCAAACCGACACGCTAATTTAATAATTCATATAAAAATATATGTACACAGGCTACAGCTAAACTGGTCTAACTTTAATTATAACGAATTAACAACAATCGGATATTATTGTATTGTAAGGCAGCAGTTCTGATAGGAAAAGAGTTTGCTGCTGAATAGCAAAGTTCACTCTGTGCTATAAAGTTTTTATAAACCCAAGTTTTTTTACCTTTTTCAGAATAATTGCGCCAGCTGGACTATTTCAAGTTATATCGACTAATGGCATCATTCGATTATTAAATTAATTTGAAATATTGCCGTTATAACCATTGGTAATTGATAATTGAATAATATCACAGGAGTAAACTGAGACACAATAATAACACATATTAATAAGATTATTCGATTATGAACATTAATATCGATTATTAATCACAAAATTTTTGAAAGCCAACATGGTGCAGCGCGGCCGAATAGCCGGCTGTAAAGGGAGAGGCCGCGGGTTCAATTCCCGCACCGAGACAAGTGTTTGTGTGGCCCACAGACATTTGTTTCGAGTTTGGTGACAGCGAGACCGAAAGTCTCCTGTGATTCATACCCACGATACAGGTGTAGAAGATACAAGTGTGGGGTCAAGACTATGTGTGTGACTGTTAGGTGTATTTATTTGGTAATCCAGTAGTCGCCTCCTTGGTCTAGTGGCAGACGGCAGCGTATATGGTCTGTGGCTTGGGAGGTCCTGGGTTCGATTTTCAAGTCGGGCAGGTGTTTTTCTAACAAGTTTTTACCCGGGATGCACCCTTCAGAGTGTTGGGACGTCAGGCAGGCAGCCGGTCTAAGCCGAATCCTTTATGCGACGTGCTTGAAAATGTGTGTTTCGCCGACCCCACATTGAGGTGGGATTAGGGCAGGTAGAAAAAAAATATATTTATTTCGATTATGTAGATCATAGGTGTTCGCTCACCACGTTATGAATGAAGTAATTATAGGAAGAAAGCAGTCGCTCACAAACTGCCTAATAGAACCGCGTCCTTACAGATTTTTGTATATTATAATTTGAGTCATAATGTATCAATACATTTATTCCATCACCTATTTTACCCCAGATTTTTAAGGGTTGAGAAGTTGAGAGATGGCTCTAGCTTTTTCATATCACATTAAAATCAATTCAGTGTTTATAAAATAACTGATACAGTTTTTCATTTTTAGTATTAGTATTTTTGCACCACTTTAATCAATGGCGCCCCAATCAGCACATTTACGTTCATAGCTAGAGGAACACAGCCTTATGATCACACAACATTACATGCATGATTGAGTTGAACTGCCTATACCGAAATTGGGTATTTGACTATGTTTCATTTCATACACATTATTATATGTAATTTCAAGTGAAACAAAAAACAAATCCTTCTGTAAAAACCGCATCTAAATTGGTTGAAAAATGAGGCAATAATTCATATTTTAAATTCTACAATGAGCAAGAGTGGGGATGTAGTCGGGATATCTTACTATCCCTTTCCAACGCACGCACCGTTATGGACGTGACGTGGTTTTACTGATACTTCTCTTTCTCGCAGTTTGAAGGTTACACCAAACTACAAAGGCTTATAACTTTTTGAGAATAATTCAATATTTCTTTCTGTGCTACGTTTTAGATGACGTAAATTTCGTATAAAATCAATTTAAAAAAAATTGTTAAGTACCCATTATCAATTATCCACTTTCCCTTATATTAATAATATTAACATGAGCAATTATTTTAACTTATAACAATATTATAGACGGCCTAATGTCCAACAGCCGTAACACCGCGCGTGGAAAATGTTTAAACGAGTGAGATAAAACAGTTTCGTTAACTTGACGCTCGATTTACGGTTTTTTTTTTATTTGAGTCTACTCTGAGTAACTATTTAAGCCCATTCTGAGTGTGTATGGTGTTTGAGTCTACTGTGAGTAACTATGTTATTTAAGCCCATTCTGATGGTGTATGATGTTTGAGTCCATTCTGAGTAACTATTAAAGCCCATTCAGAGTGTATGGTGTTTGAGTTAATTATAAGTCACTATTTAAGCCCATTCAGTGTGTATGGTGTATTGTGTCTACTGTGAGTTATTATTATTAGATGTTATCTAAGCACATTTTGAGTGTTTATAGTGTTTGAATCTACTCTGAGTAACTACTAAGGCCCATTCAGAGTGTATGATATTTGAGTCCACTATGCGTAAGTATATTATTGAAGCCCATTCTGAGTGTATGGTGTTTAAATCCATTGTGGATATGTTATTGAAGCCTATACTGAGCGTATGGTGTTTAAGTACACTGTGAATAACTATGTTATTGCATCTGAGTGCCCATTTTGAGTGTGTATGATGTTTGAGTCCAGCATGAGTAACTATTTAAGCCCATTCTGTCTAAGTGTGTATTGTTTGAGTCCACTGTGAGTAACTATGTTATGAAGCCCATTGATTATGTTTAATGTCATCGCGAGTGTGTATGTCAGGTGGCGTGGTAGAGCCCGGCGAGAGCATCCTGCAGCGCGCGGAGACATGGTAGTGTAGACGAGTAGCCCCCCGCCTTCTCTGTTTCGTTCTCTGCTCTGTAATCAATTACATTATTTAACAGACGTATAAAGGATTATTTACAATTTGACGTTCATATTGCCATTTATTATTGGATACAGGTCGCTTCCGACAGGTCAGTCTGCATATATTCGGGGGAGGCCTATGTTCAGCAATGGACGACCTGTTAATGATTTTCATGTTTTACAAAATATTTTAATATTTGCAAGGGACTGGACCCTTCAGAAGGGGTTGATGTCAGGCAGGTGGCCGGTCATAAGCTAAGCCAAGTCCTTTCTGCAACATGCTTGAAAAAGTGTGTTGCGCCGACCCCACATTAAGGTGGAAAGAAAGGAAAATATTTTAATATTTGCAAACACAAAAATAACCTTATTATTCAGTGTGATAAAAAAGAAACTCATTTTGACATAAATATGAATTATGTATTGTAGTAATTTTAGAGATCTAGACAGCCTTCGTGGCGCAGTGTAAGAATAGCCGGCTGTAAATCAAGAGGCCGCGGGTTCGATTCCCGCATTGATACAAACGTTTGTGTGGTCCACAGATATTTGTTTCAAGTCTGGGTGTTGTGAGATCGCGCGTCTCTCATAGTCTCTGACACCCACGATACAGGTTATACCTAGTGTGGGGTCAGGACTAGGTGTGTGACTGTTGGTGTATTTATTTACTATTATTATTATCTAGTAGTTTAAAACACTGAACACTCTTTGTACACTGATTATGAACCCTTCACTATGCGCGGCCTTAAGCAGGTTTATAATCAGGAAAATGTTACATTTTTCAGACCAACTTATTGGAAGTGGCCTACATCAAGTAACTTAACTTTTAATAAGTTGTTGACCAGAATAAAATAAATAAATAACACCCAACAGTCACACACAAATTCCTGATCCCACACTAAGATCGAATCTTGTGTCGCAGGTATCAGGAACTACGAGAGAAGCGCGGTCTCACAACACCCAGAGTCGAAATAAATATCTGTAGGCCATACAAACATTTGTCTCGGTGCGGGAATCGAACCCGCGGCCCCTCGCTTCACAGCCGGCTACTCGCCCACTGCACCACGGGGGCTGTTATACAAATTTTCAAATTTTTTTGGTGGAGGCCTATGTACTACAGTGAATCTTCTAGCTGATGATCATGACGATATGATACTTCTCTCTCTCTCTTACCTGACATGTTTGAGATAGCCGCAGTTGATGATATTGGCTATGGAAGGAGCATCCGGTCCGCACCGGTCGGGCACGGCAAGCGGCTCGTACTTGTACAGAGGGCCCTCCTCTATTATGGGGAGGGGTTGATTGGTAGCTCCATGAGTGAACTGCACTCCTGTTGAGAACTGTGTCACCTGTAAAAATATATCAACGACGTGAATTTTGTATACCCGAAAAGTAGTTGCAGGATCAAATCATATCAAAATATTTATTGAATCCATAGAATGTTCAAACATTATTTAGATTCTGTCAAATTTTAACTCTACCGCCTGTTCGGAAGGCTGCATCGCCAGAGAAGAACGGGCAAGAAACTCTGACTTTGCTCTTTTTAACACCAAATCAGTACTAAAATCCTTTCCAATCCAATAAGTACTAAAATCCTATACTATAGTTTTTAACATATTTGTCGGAGGGCCAACGCTGACGTTGTTTTTTAAAAACGGTGACGCCAGCATGGCTGACGTCACTTTTGACAATAAGATCATTACTCATCTCATTTAACAATAGTGAACACTGAAATTCACTAACTCCCTTTATTAGCGGTGCTTAACAGCACCATCTAGTTAGGGATGTGGACAGTCCGAGTGCCGGAGCACGACTGTGTCGAATCTGCTCTGAACACTCCTTTTATAGGGTGCAATATTTGCAACTACCTACTCGATACCGAATATCGAATGTTACAGAAATAATTATAACGATTATTTTAACTTTTTAGAATCTTTTAAGGTTTCAGCAGTTTAACAATTGTAAAATGAATTAATAACGTGAAATAACAACGACTTTTTAAATAAGCTTGCGATTTTGCGCCGATATATTACATGTCCTTCATATATTTTTATTTCAATTGAATGTAATTAATAAAATGTCATAATATATTATTACAAGTATAAGTCGCTATTAGTTATATATTTTTTTAGTCTTGCAAAATTTATTACTATTGCTATTTTTAATATTATCCCATTATTATAAATATTATATTATCAACTGAACTCAATTATCTAGCGTGATCAATCATTTTTGCTCAATATAGCAATAGAAAAGAAGGAGATAGCAATAGGCTATAGTCATGTACGTCGTAGAATGGAACTAGTCTTTGTGAAAAGGCACCAGTTGCGCCTCTACCTACCACTTTGAGGATGAAAGGAGGGTATGTTTGTAAACCACAGTTAAATTATAAAAAGCCTGATATTTACCAATGGAACAGCAGATGCCAATTCCTCCTGCTTACTAGCGATGTTCTGTGCAAACGTATTTAATATGTCTTTGGCATCTCCATCTGCGAACATCAACTCATCAATCAGGGCCTCTTTCTCTCTAATCTTCTGCTTCTTCGCCTCTTGTTCTAGCCGAGATAGTTCCTGTCTGCGCAGTTCCTCTAGCTCTTTCTCCTTCTCTAATACCTCCTCTAATTGTACTGCTTCCCTTCCTGCAATATTTATTAATTAAATCAATATAAATTGCATATGCCATTTTTGTGACAAAAATAATTGAGGTAATTTTGAGGGAGAAATGGTTCCTAAATAAGTGAGCTGTTTTTTAATTCCTTTAGGAGAGGCCTATATTCAACAGTGGATGTCCTATGGCTGATGATGATGATGATGATGATAAAATAAATAAATAAATACACCTGAATTTTTTTTTTATTTTTCAAGATGTCTGACTAGCTATTTTTTTGAGTAATGGATTTATTAAACACTGTAGTTGACAAAATCATCAAACTTTAATGGAGGCTATATTTTTTAAATAAAGAATAAGAAATACACCCAACAGTCACATACCTAGTCCTGACCCCACACTAGGTATAACCTGTATTGTGGGTGTCAGAGACTATGAGAGACTTTCGGTCTCACTGATGAAGTGAGCTGTAGTAGTGAGAACATCTGCAGTCACACAGACAGGTGATCAGCTCACTTATTGGAACTATTCCACCCTTACACTATTCATACAAAATTTGAAAGAAAGAAATACACTTCATGCTTATCTCCTTATCCCTCAGTGTTCACTCACAATATAGTCACTGGCGGCTCGGACTCCGGTGGCCCATACGCTTATGTAACATATATATGTGCCGCCTCTGACGGGTTACAAGTCCATTATTATCAATGAAAAACATTCACTAAATTTATATTAGGTTTTTCAATTCAATATAAACCCATAATTGTGAATTTGTGTCCAATATGACAATGGACTCACCCCCTACCACATTTGAGACAGAAAGCCCAGCAAAATTTTGGTGTCCTACTTCGCTAGTTTTCCTGTACCAACCCCTTCAGAGCTACAAGTAAGCCTATATGGGCCTTACTTATAACAGTTTAACTGAGCAAATGGTAAAGAATAGTCTGTCTGTTTTATTTTAAAAAACTGCCCCGGTGGCGTGGTGGTATTTTGGTACGACTACGATTCTGAGGTCTCGGGTTCGATCCCCGGGTCAGGCAAAACGATATTGGATTTTTCCATATCAGCCCGGAGTCTGGAATTTGTGCCCGATATGGCGATAGGCTCGCCCCCAATCACATCTGGGACGGAACTAAACTCTCGGCGAAATGTGGGTGTTCTAGTTCGCTAGTGCGCCTCTGCCTACCCCTTCGGGATTCGGGATACAGCTAATGTTATGTTTATCTTTTATTTTCAAACAAAGAGAGACAAAGGAAAATGTGACAAAATAACCCTTGATAAAGGTCTTCAGAATTCAAAAGTCAAGTCAAGTCTTCAGTTTTCAAAAGTCAAGTCAAGTCTTCAGTTTCAAGAGAATTCAAAAGTGTTACCTATTTTTGCTTTGTTTTTCATGATCAGCTCCTTATTTTCCTTTTTATACTGCTCTATTCTTTTATTTGTTTCCACAATATCTATATTATTTGTTAAATTGTACACAATTGTTTCTATTTCTTCTAAATAATCATTATACTCCCTGAGAGTGGCGAAGTCTTCTTCCTTTTTGTTATAGTCCCGGAGTACCCTTTTTCTTATATCAACTTCCTTCTCAACCATGGGATCCTCGAAGAGCTGGACTCTAAAGTTTCCTCTTTTAAGAAGGATGTTACAATCGGGACATGTTCCCGAGCCTAAAGTTTAAAATTTTATACATGATAGAGAAGTTAATAAAAATTTTTTAGGGTAAAGCAACACAGCAACAGCTCATTTTAACAAGATATGTATCAATATCGACATGCTTCCGGTTTCGGTGAAGAGACAAAAGATTTTGTCCAAAAGCTATATTTTTAGATGTTTAAAAGAATAGGATAATAATACAACTTTTACCTTTTAGAAACAATAAATCAACACAACTTTCACACAACACATGACCACACACATTTACCATCAATTTAAGTGATGGATTACGATACTTCGTTGTTTTACAACGAGGACATGCTTGATCGTCCATTTTTGCGTGTTTATTAGATATATATTAAAATAGTAATACACCGTTTTCAATAAATAAGCCGGCGAACCTCGGCGAACATATTTATTGACATGACATGAATGAACAACATGTGACAATGTGACATTATTTGACACAACGTTGATTTTTTTTTTTTTTTTTCGGCTATGAGCCAGGCTATAGTCAATCGACCATACTGCCTAGTCTTACGTGTTATCATTATCATAAGTAAGTTTTAATATGTTTAAGTCTTTCGTGTAAGTCGTAATTCATTTAAATAAATATTCTTCTGAAGATCCAATTTTAGATCAAAGTAAAATCCGTATGTTTGTCATTTGACAGTCAAGTCCGGGTTTTATAATGTGTCGTCATATTTTTTTTGTACTGGTACTGTTATCAGCTGTTATCAGCTATAGGTTGTTTACAACGTTGTGTACCTCAGGGGAAATTTATTATCTCTTTGATTATTATTCAACATATTAACATTTTAAACAGTTAAAGTTATATAGATTAAATATTTACATTAAAACTATTAGAAGCACTCGCAGAACTAGAACTACATATGTAGATTATATATCTTTTACAGTATTTATTATAAAATTGTACAGACACACATAAGTTGCGGCATTATTAAGTAAGTATTTTAGGGATTGCGGGACCCTATCGGGTTTATTATAAATTTTCAAAAGATCGTCCGACAACACAAGGCGCTGAATGTTGAAAGACGAACACTCGAAAAAAATGTGATGAAGTGATTGGATTTGATTACATTGACAAAATTGGCAATAGGGGGAACTGACCATTTTAAGACGATGAAGATGATAGTTTAAACGACAGTGACCAAAGCGCATACGACAGATAACTGAATAAAATTTTTTATTAATGAAATGATTACTCTTGCAGAACCAAGGTATGGAGTTAATTTGAATATCTAGACTGGAGAACCAACTACCTTTATTTACATTATTTGAATACTCATATGAATATCTTCCCCATTCTTGACACATACGCTGTCTTAAAAGGCTGACCACGTCTGTGTATGGTATGGAAACATTCATATGAGCACCGGACTTTGGAATAAATTCTTCTAATTCAACAATTTTTTTCGCCAAATAATCTGCTTTTTCATTCCCTACAACACCAATATGTGAAGGCACCCATACAAAAGAAATTCCAATATTTATTTGTGCCAATTCAGTCCATAGCTCTTTTATTAAATAGATTAAATAGTTAGTGTCAGCATGTAATTTGTTATTTGCTAGATTTTCTAAAACACTTCTGCTATCACTAACCACTACCCATTTGCTATGCTGAGAATTAATATTTTTTATATGTTTTAAGGCACTTAGAATGGCGACAGCTTCAGCTGTAAAAATGCTAGCAGCTTTATCAATTTTTTGACCAATGCCTATATTTGAAGACGGATCATAAATAGCAAAAGACACAGCTCTATCATTTTTGGAACCATCAGTGTAAACAAATCTGTGGTCGGACCACCTAGAGAACAGTGCATTTACTTCATCCACTGATGACAGATCTCTTTTTTTATATATAACTGTATTGATGGCTGGGAATTTACTATTAAAGGTTCCATCATAACAAGGTAAAATGTTTTTTGATTGGAAAATATTCATGTTTTTAATGAAATTGTGGAAAATTTGTAGATCTTGTAACATGTATAATGGTTTTGGCCCTAAATGGCTAACATGCAGCAGATTGGCCAAAAGTCTATTATTAGATACACTATAAAGTTTTAAAATGAACCTTTCTTTTAAAAAATTAAAACGAATACTCAGTGGTGGAATGTTACATTCAATCTGCATTGCATTTATAGGAGTACTTTTAAATGCCCCAGTTATCACCCGCAAACATTTGTTTTGCAAGACATCTAAACTATTTACAATTCTAATATCTGAAGCAAAACAATAGAAACCATATTCAAAATGACTACGTACTAATGATTTGTACAATAATAACAAAATTTTAGGGTCTGAACCCCAGTATGATCCTGATAACGACCTCAGTATGTTATAGGCTCTGTTAGCTTTACTAATGATATTTTTTGTATAATTATTCCAGGATAAATTATGTGAAAAAAGGACACCCAGAAATTTCACCTCAAGCGAGGTTGATAATGGAGAATTGTTATAGTGGACAAGGGGCATATTTTGATGCTGTTTGCCGAACACAACTAGTTTAGACTTGGACGGATTAACACTAAGATCAAGGTAAGAGAAATATTTATACAAATTAGTGAGGGCATTATTGAGTATTTGTACCACTTGTGAGATGTTGTTCCCAGATGTATAAACAACCAAATCATCTGCAAACTGTAAGTTCTTGACCTGGGTTCCTAAGATTAAATTAAGTCTACGTATATACAGTATAAATATTAAGGGCGATAATATACCTCCTTGACTAACTCCTTTTGAAGAAATTCGAGGTCCATAGAGGTGTTTATTAAATTTGGTATATACTTCCCTACAATTTAGAAAATTTTGTAGCCAATTTACAAGTTTTACAGAGATCCCTACTTGTAACAATTCAGAGCATAAGATGTCTAAATTTACACCATTAAAAGCTCCTGCAACATCAAAGAAAACTCCGACCAGATTTTCATTTGCTGATAAAGAATTGTGTATATCAAGCTGTAATTGACAAATACTTTCCCTAGCAGAACGATTTCTACGGAAACCAAATTGATTAGAGGGTAATATATTATTTTTTTCGACATAAAATTCTAACCGATGTTTGAGCAGTTGTTCAAATATTTTACCTACACAGGAAGCTAGTGCTATGGGGCGATAAGAATCAGCACATAATTTAGGCTTATCTGGTTTTAAAATTGGTACAAGACAATCAACTTTCCAGTCTTGAGGTATAATGTCATTTTCCCAAAGAACATTCAAAATCTTTAAAAATGTTTCTAAACTGCCAATGCTAAGCTTTTTAAATAAAATATATGGCATTCCGTCAAGACCATAAGTAGTGTCTCTACGGGAAGATATAGCTGATATTAACTCATTAATTGTAAAACTATTGTGTAGAAAACAATTGGATGGATTTGTATTATTAGTAACAAAGATTTTTGAGTCATGTTGCACAAAGTCAGGAGTATATTTTTTTAAAAAATCTGGAACCCATGCATCATTTTCTTGGTTAAAGAAATTATATGTTTTATTATATTTGCGTAAAAAATTCCAGATTACAGATAATGGTGTACATCTGTTGAAAGTCTCACAAAGGGAGAACCAGCTTTTCCGTCTTTCAATTTTTAAAGTGAGTTTTTTAACTGCTCTAAGTCTTTTAAAATGCAAATAAGTTTCTTCTGTGGGATTATATTTAAAATTAAGGTAAGCAGTTTTAAAATTAAATACAGCCTCTGTACACTTGGTTCCACCAAGGGAGGGAAGGTCTTTTTTTATTATAATTAGTATGGCATGTATGTCTGGTGGTATTGGGATCGACATGAGATATCGAACGACCGCCATTAACGATAGAATTCGCAGCTGCTGTGCGCAAAATTTTACAAAATTGGAGATATGAATCTAGAGGATCATCTATTTTGAAATTGAGTAACAATTCATCAACACAATCGCTAAACATTTGCCAATCAACTAATTTATAATTTGGGAAGATGGGCAAATGTGTAGCATTAAAACATTTGTCATAATTTATAAAATTATTTTGACTAACCATCACTTTTATAATTATAGGAATGTGGTAACTTGTACCAAGAGGACAATCATATACCGACCAATCACAGTTAAGAGCTAGTGATGATGACACGAGTGATAAATCCAAGGCATTGGGTCGCCATGTTAGAGAGCCAACTGTTGTTGCTTGACCATCATTAAGCAAAACCAAATTATTATCATCAATAATCTCAAGAATGCTTCGACCTCGTGGACTATCAGTCCCACAACCCCAAGTAGTGTGATGGGCGTTAAAATCTCCTGCGAATATGAAAGGACTTGGAATGGATTTTACCAATGTATCTAAATTATTTTTATTGAAAGCTGAATTTGAGTTTGGAGGGCTATAGAAACTAACTATATATAAGTCTTTATTATTTACTCTTATTTTTACACAGATGTTTTGTAAAGAGTTATCAAAATAAGTGTTAATTCTAGTATAAGAGATGCTTTTATGAATTATTATGGCAACCCCATTGTGTTTATTGCCACAGTCATTTCTTTCAATATTGTAATTTTTTATTTTAAAAGTTTGTTCTGATTTTAACCAAGTTTCGCTAATTATTGCAATATGAATATTGTGTGTATAGAGAAAATTAACGAATAAGTGTTTGTTACTATTGAGACTTTGGGCATTCCATTGCATGATGTTTAGATTTGATAAATCCATTATTAAGACAAAGGAAATTTATTACATAAAGTTGTTTTTAAGACTTCTTTTATTGATGTGGTATTAAACATCTTTGTTACTAATAATTTTAATAATTGTTTCTACTAGAGTACTTAAAAATTTATCAGATTTCATTAAATTGTTTATTTGTGTATCTAAATTACGAGCAGAAAGGGTTGGAAAAGAATTTACATCAAAGAGTTCAGAATAAGTGACGCTTCTTGATTTTATTTTGTTTTCCTCTACTTTTTGTTTCTTTATGGGACACATTGAGGAAATAGCAATATGATTTCCTTTGCAGTTAGCGCACTTGGCTTCTTTAGGGTCAATTTGACAATTTTTAAAATGATGATCTAAGGAGCATATTGAACAAACCTCCGCATTACGGCAGAATTTGGCAATATGGCCATATTTCATGCACTTTAGGCATTGCTTAACTGGGGGAACATATTTTTTAACCTCATGACGCCACGAGTCAAGATAAATGTAATTAGGAAGGATGGTGGAAGCGAAGGTTACAGCGACTGCTTGTGTTGGAACAAATGAAACAACAGCATTGCTCCCTCTTACCCTGCGCATAAAACGCCTTACCTGAATAACGTTAGTGGAGCTGCCAATTAGGGAAAATATTTTTTTATTTGAAAGGTCTACTGGGACCGAAGTGAGTACACCGGTCACCTCGGTGTCAACTGCAGGTATTGTAGCTTTAAGCCCCAACTCGTCTAACATTTTTTTATTTAGCATAAATACATTTGCATTGTTGGATAGGTCGAATGTGATGCCTACTTTAAATTTATTAATAGATTTTAAGTGTAACAATCCAGTAACGCAATACTTGCGTATTGCGCGGGAAAGTGCCAGTCTGTCCTTGTCGTTAAAAGGCTTTTTATCGTCATTATGACTTAAAAAAACTACAAATTCCGCCTTTTTAATGTTTTCGGGGTACTTTCTCAAGTACCCTGGTACCTTGTAAACCTCATATTTTCTGCTGGAATCATCTTCAGATTCAGAAGATTCCGACGGAGAGACTCTGTCGTCGGGAGGGTCTTTTTTCCTCTTCTTCACGGCCCCCATCTTCTATGTTCGTAAAATGTATTAAATAATTAAACTGTTTATGTACAAAATATCAAAAATCTATATCGACGGTTCCAAGGCAAAGTGCTTTAAGCGACATTTTTTGCGATATTGAGTTATATATATATTTGGAATCAGCGAATTTTTCTGCGTTTTTTGACGCTAGTTTCATTTTTTTTTGACGACTTTTTTGGCGCTTAACACAACACGAAAAATAGCTTCCATTTTGATGTTCATTGATTGAAACGACACAAGATTTTACCATTTTCGGCCCTCGGTCACTTAAGATTTTTAGGCTTCTACTTGATTTAATTTCATTTGTCGGTTAAATCATTTTTGCAGTTACTATTTTGAACACCCAATGTATTTAAGACATTTTCGCTTTTACTTTAACCATAGTAAACAACATAGTATGTTTAATAAATATTTATCTTTTTGCTCCTTATCTGGATACTATCCATGTCTGTACCTTCAATAGGTTATGTCCTCGATCTTCGCTACATTTAGTTTCAGATTTCTACAGTCTTCATCGACCTGTATGTCTCGCCCAACGATTTAATGGCAAACACCAGGCCTATGGTATCATAGCTGGGTTTAAAGCTATTCATTCATTCAGCGACAGTGTTTTCTTCTTGGTGCAGCATGTCAAATAAGCTGAATGTCGCGGTACTGATCACAATCTCGAATACTGACCATACCCTCGTATATTAAGTATTTTATTGTGTATAATGGTTGAACAGGGAGCCAAACAGCTCTACACCATAAGAGCCCAGTGCCCACGCCTCGATAAGAAAGTAATTAAAGCCTTCTTCAAGTGATGGAGATAACTAAGAATCTTGTTAGGTGAAATCGGAGCAAGTAATATTTGCTTCGGGTCGCTTCAAGCTGGTCGTTCAGAAAGTTGTGCAAGAAGAAGATAGTACTTCATCTTGAGCAAATTCTTCTTCTTCTTAGTCGTGCACTCTTGGCAGAGTGGTCGTGGTTGTTGAGATGGTGGTACATGGTAGGTCGTCAACGTCATCAGTCTTCTTGGCGGCGGTGATAGAACTTGTAATTCTTCTCCACATTTGGCGGTTAGCAGCATTGCGTGCACATTCTGTTATGGAGGACCGTGTCGTCGTTCTGATAGTATCCGTCCAGCGAGTAGGGGACCTGCCTCTACCTCTCTTTCCTTCTTCCTGACCTTGGACCACAAGGTTTTCCATAGAGTCTTCATTTCTGGAAATGTGCCCGAAGAACTTTAATATTCGTTGCTGGACAATCGACGAAAGTCTGGTCTTAATTTTTAGTTCCTTTAATATTGACACGTTTGTGCGGAAAGCTGTCCATGGTATCTGTAGGAGGCGCCTCCAACACCACATCTCCAACGCGTCAATTTTACGGCGGTCCTGTAGTCTTATGGTCCAGGTTTCAGCACCATAGAGAAAGATTGGAAAGACTAGACAGTTCATCAGTCGTACCTTTGTGTTTCTGGTTATTCTTCTATCCTTCCAAATCTTTCCCAACCTTTCCACAGCAGATCTTGTGACTGCGCACCGTCGTTTTATCTCATCCTCGCAGCCTCCTTCATTTGATATAGTAGAACCGAGGTATGTGTATCTCTGCACTACTTCGCAGTTGGCTATGCTTTGTAAGTATGGTCTGTTATGTTCAGCTCGGAGTCTCATGAGCAAATTATTTTAATGATAATGAAGGGAGGTATAGAATCACTGTAAATCTAGATCCTTTATTTTTTTATATTAGTAATATAAAACTACCCACATAATACAATATTTACTAACCATAAAAAAATTGGTGAAAAATCAAATCTGTTGTAAATGTTATTATTTTGGTCATATCAATAACATAAAATCGTAAAATAATTTTGGGTTTGCATCATTTTACCCTACGCCGCGCCCATGTAACATAGCACTTGTGCTAATTTCTGGCAAGTATTTTTTTATGAACATTATGATACATGGAGGATAAAGCAGTTTTGCTTTTCCTGAAACGTAATCGTATTAAGGTATGAATCAATTTCGTCTCCGCTATAATATCTGTGATGGGCACTTGAGTCACTTTGCCTCACTCTAAAAATTCTCTCAGTTGATTCATATTGGGTTAAGCGACACTTATTTTTGAAAATACAGCTCATTTAAACACAATTTATATTTAAAAAGTTGCGATATGTGCAAACGCAAGAAATATATTAATTTTGCTAAAATCCGCCAAGTACTTTTTTTATAATGATTTTTTTTACAAAAAAAAAAACTTTGAACCTCTCTCCTGTAAAATTTCAAAAATGTCGCTTAACGCACTTTGCCTTGGAACCGTCGATATATACAACGGCATTTATAATAATAAATATGTTTAAAAAAGTTTTTGGCGCCTTTCACTTTAAGAGTTCCCGCGCGACTTCGACACAACGTTGACGTTGAGTTAGGCGGTTTTTTTTTCATTCCCGAGCATAGATAATATATAATGAGCGGTTCTAATATCATTGTTTCTGAGTTATTTGCCCATACAAGGCCCATACTATAATTGCAGATTTCCCAAAATGGGATTTATTTATTCCCATAAGGAGGCAAACTGAAGTAAAATAAAATTCGTTGCTCTTTTCTTTCTGCCTGCCCCTATCCCGTCCAGTACAGTACAGTAGTTACAGTACCACCTAATACAAATAAATTATCTTTATTCATAAAATAAAATAAAATAAATCTAAACTTATCTTGAGGCGGGTCGCAAAATGCTCTAAGCAAATGCTATAAGGAGCCGGGAGTCGGGACAAAGCGAAATTGTTACAGTGTTGGACTGTTGGACTATCGTGTAGTACTGGCGTTAAAACTTTGACAGCTTATCAGTTATCTCTCTCAGTTTTGTCTATATTATCTATGGCTCGACAGAAACCGAGAATGACGGAGCGAGAACAGATAATATTTTATTTATTTGAAAAGTAATATTTTTCATGTTATGCCTTTCATTTTCTTATAAAAATACAAATATATTCACAAAAACAAGTAGTGAAATATGAATTTAGCTTTAAGGCAAGTTCTATCGAGGCAATCATTTCGATTATGTGACAGGTTTGCGCACAAAAATGTACCAAAACAAATTCACTTAACCTCGTCATGTTCTGTTATACAATACCGTAAATATTCGGAGAATCCGACGGAGTCTCGCAGGTTACCGCAGCTTATGGAGTTCCCGCCGGTCGTGTGGCCTTCCTTTATCAAATTCATCAAGAACTGGATGTTTTCAAATTTCATAATAAGACCTTACTTCGATCAAGAATTCAGTCTGCATGAGTTTATTGAAGCATCCAAACACGCTGTTCAGGTACGGCTTTGTTTACATTATGATGTAATTTAAATTCACATAACAAAGAGTAATGCAACTCGTCTTTAATAGCAAGTGTACTTTGAAATCTATTTGTAATAATTTTGAGATTTAAATGAAACTCGGTCCACCCCTGACATTTCATTTGTTTAACTTTTTGTGCTGAATTTAAGCCATGTAGATTAACGTCAAATATATGATGATGTCTGACTAGCTATTTTTTTGAGTAATGGATTTATTAAACACTGTTGTTGGCAAAATCATCAAACTTTGATGGAGGCCATATTTTAAATAAAGAAGAAGAAGAAAGCCATGTAATTGAGAGGTAAAGACAATTTTAAATAAGTGAGACACATGTATAGTTGATACAACAGCCCCCAGGAAATGAGAGGCTGCAGGTTCAATACCCTCACGGCTCACCAAATATTTATAATCCTTGAAAATGGAGTTGGGAACCTCAAGAAACTTTTGATTTCAGACCCGAAACTAGAAGGAATATTTGTCTCTATGTATGGATTTAGACAACAGCCATTCCCTTCACAGCTGGCAATTCACCTCACCACCATCACCAGTCCATTGAGATTTTTTTTTAACATAGATATCTAAAGTCCTGTGCCAGGTTGTTTCAGAGGCCCTACAACAGAGCGATTTCAAAGTGTTAGAGGGTCTTGTGGAAAAGGATGCGATCTCCGCATTGAAAACAGCAGTCTCGAAGCTGTCTGTCTCACAGAGACAGATGCTTGCCATCGACAAGGAGGATATATTCTATGCATTTCCCTATCAGGTATTATCTGTTTACTTTTTTTTTTAAATATGGCCTTCATCAAAGATTGATGATTTTGCCAACAATGGTGTTTAATATATTCATACTACAAAATATATTAAACCCAACAGTCATAGTCCTGACCCCACACTAAGATCGAATCTTGTGTCATGGGTATCAGGAACTATGAAAGACTTTCGGTCTCACAACACCCAGTCCAGAAACAAATATCTATAGGTCACACAGACATTTGTCTTGGTGCAAGAATAGAACCCCAACCTCACGTATCACAGCCAGCTACCTGCCAGCTGCACCACGGAGACTATCGATAAGAGTATTTAATCAGATATGACTGCCTCGGTGGCGTGGTGGTATTTCGGTACGACTACGGTTCTGAGGTCTCGAGTTCAATCCCCAGGTCGGGCAAAGTGATATTGGATTTTTCCATATCAACCCGGAGTCTGGAATTTGTGCCCGATATGACGATAGGCTTGCTCCCTATCACATCTGGGACGGAACTAAGCTCCGCGAAATGTGGGTGTTCTAGTTCGCTAGTGTGCCTCTGCCTACCCCTTCGGGGATACAGGTGTGAGTTTATGTTATGTGTTAATCAGATATCTTGAAATAACTCAAAAAAAAAGAAAAAGTCGAGGGCAACAGCTAGTGGTATATAATTAAATACACTCATAATCTTGCACACATTATTTCCCCTAGGTAGGGTTGATGTTAGCCACCTAATTGGGTATAAACTAAAGTCGACTTAACGGTTGCCTATTTCGAATTAATGAACCTACGGCCGTTTTCAATAAACGATCTCAGTTTAGAGTGCAGATAGATCGCGATTATGAACCAATCAAATCAAGTCATTTGACAGAGTCAAGTTCAAACTGAGTTCTTATTGGCTAATTTTTGTAATCTATCTGCACATTCGAACTGAGATTGATTATTGAAATCGGCCGTTTAGCACCTATGTGTATGCCATAATATACTTTTGTGTGCCAAACTGGCAAAACATGTACCTACTTATATCTACCTACTTTATAAACCTAAACACCATGTACATGTTTTTACAAAATAAATATCTAATGATTTCTTAGGTTTACGTGAATGTTATTCATTGAAAGCTTTGCAGCCTTCGTGGTCACGGGTCAGTCTGACCCGTGACCACGAAGGCTGCAAAGCTTTCGAAACGTCGGGCATAAAAATTAAAACCAAATCGTGATATAATCCGTAAAAATAGTTTAATTTCAATAAATAAATATCTTTTTCTATGTCAAATCTTTTCTGCAGCATACATGAAAAAGTGTTATGCTACCCCACAGTGCAGTGGGATAAGGGCAGGTGTAGTATTAGGGCAGTGTGTAATAATATCTGGTGCTTCATTCCAGGTGGGAGTGATGTTCGATGACTCAGAGAAGCGATGGGTTGAGATCACAATGTGTTACCATGTGTTGAGAGGTTTGAAGAATATGAAGGAGAGTGGGGACCTCCCACCAGTCTCATTAGGGTATGTCTATATTACACTAAAACTTAGTAATTATACATATACCCATAGTGCATTATTTCAAGCATTACATTTTTATTACAATTGAGTACTCCTCAATTTTTTTTAATAAATTTTATATGAAACTTACATAATCTAAAATATAGCACAAAAAGAATAAATAAATAATGTTACCCCTGTAATTTTACTGTCCCACTGCTGGGCACGGGCCTCCTCTACTAATGAGAGGGGTAAAGCCATAGTCTACCATGCTGGCCTAATGTGGGTTGGTAGACTTCACATACCTTCGAATTTCTTGTGGAGAAACCGAGAATTTCTATTCAGGTTCTATGCAGGTTTCCTCACGATATTTTCCTTCACTGTTATAGCAAGCGATATTTCACAATGAAAACAC